>JZKD02S0211424.1:260388-307507 GCA_000966675.3 Picea glauca
TCTTTGTCTACAAGAAGGTCCTCCATCTTGAGCTTCCATAGCTCAAAGTTTTTACCATTGAACTTCTCTATCTCGATTCTATATGAGCTCGCCATTCCTCTTACTTTACTCAAATCTCCACTGCAAAAGCTCCCACTAAACCCAGGTTTATCACAGACCCAAGAAAAACTTGATCTATCAAGACCGAGCCAAACCCTCAGCAACAAAGGCGTCCCTCTGAAGCCAAAAACGTGCTCTGATACCACATCTAAGTTTTAAACCTGTGAAGTAAAGCAATGCATATATATTCTTAAGCAATACAGAAATTAATCAATGGCTCATACACAGAATACACAAGGATTTTTACCGGAAACCCTCAACCGGGAAAACCTTTCTTATTTTCATTATATCAAATTTCACCATTCTCCATACAATATATACAATGTTTTTAGGTATTCCATAGATACCAAAACCCTAATCCCTTAATCTAGGATTAATTTACAAATCAGCTAAAAATAGCAAAAACTGCCCAAAAAAAAAAATTACGGGGCATTGCCCCGAATGCTGCGCGTAACCTCGGGGCGTTGCCCCGAACGCTGTGCGTAACCAGGGGAGGGCATTACCTGCCCCCCCTGGGACCCCCCTAGGAAGCGCCCGGCGCAACGGCAGAGCTCTAGGTGAAGGGATCGTCAGATGCAGTTGTCGTATCTGACGCACCCACACACACACACATGCAAAGAATATAACACATACCCAACAATCATGGCGCTACTTGTACTTATAATTGGATTTCTGCTAAATCTCATGGACCTTATGGTGGATATGTTGAATCCTCCCAATGAAAATAGTGTCTTATTCATCCTTATAATGAACATGGGAAGATTCTTTCTATGTGGTTGCAAGAGGTAGTGCAACATCAATGTGACCCAAGGGATGGAATCCCAACCCCACCTGAAATGGGCTATGGATGGTGGAACTATGGAGAGCCCTGTTGTAGTTGTGTTGAACATAGGGAAGACTCTCATCCCATGTATGTGGATGATTATAGTTATACATGCGTAGGATGTGCACAAAAATTCGATTGACGACCTATGTTTTACCATCAGTTTGAGGGTGGAAGGCAGTGGATTTAGTTAGCTTGGTGTCCAACAATGACTAGAGACTCCCCCAAAATGTGTTGAGGAATATTTTGTCCTGATATAAGATGATGGTATATGGTATCTAAAAATGGACCCACACTCGTTCGAAGAAGAGCTTAGCAATATTGACCTATGTGATGCTCTTCTTGCAGGCTGCGAGAATGGGCATCTTTGAAAACTGATCAACCACCACAAATGGACAATAATTTCCTTTCTTGGTGGATGGGAGGCCGAACATGTAATCCATCAAGATGGATTCCCAAGTCCTCTCAGGAGTAGGAAGAGGGGTGTATAATCCTTGTTTCTTGATGGCTAGCTTGGAAATGGCATAGGCAATGCAAGATATTATATACTTGTTGAAATCCTATTGAAGCTTTCTCCAATAATTTTTTTTATGTAGAACAGACACGGTTTTCTCCACACCAAAATGTCCTGCTATCTTACTGTAGTGAGCCTCCCAAATAATCTTTTCATTTTCTCTTGTGGGAACACAGAGGTATCCCAGATGGAATAATAGTCCATCATGAATGGGGAAATTGGTGGCATTCACACCGATACCTAAGAGTTTATAGGTGGTGGTGAAGTTAGGATCTCACTGATAAATTTGGTGCCACTCATATGCCTCATTCCCACAGGAATGGAGCATGGTGGTGAGTGCAGCAATGGGAGTTAAACTGAGGCAATCATTGACATGATTTTTTCTCCATGTCTTATACTTAATGTTGATATGGAATTGTTGTAGGTATGTGGAAATTTTTTTATGGTAGTCATTTTGGAACTTCCCCTGTGTCTGTATGACCTATAGAGGCTTGTGATTAATGTGGACAATTTTCTCCTTTCCCATAATGTAATGTTTCCATTGAATGAAATCTTGCACAATGGAAAAAATTTCCTTGTCATAGGTGGGGTATTTCAAAATGGTATCTGAGAGTGTATCACTATGGTATGCTACTGGATGACCATGTTGAGTGACAATTGCGCCTACAACATAGTCAAATGCATCAGTCTCAATCTTAAATGAATGTTTCAGATCAGGTAAGGAGAGTAATGGAGTTGAGCACAAGCGATGCTTCAGATTATCAAATGATTGTTTTTGTGACTTACCCCATGATAACTTTTCCTTGACACCTCCCTTGGTCACTTGGATGAGGTCCCATGCAATATGGGAGAATCCCAACACAAATCATCAGTAGAAGTTGCTAAGTCCCAAGAATATTCAAATCTCGGTTAGTGTGCTCAGGGTTGGCTAGTCACGGATGAATTGGATCTTATTTGGATCCACATGTACCCCATTCTCATTAACAATGTAGCCCAAGTGTTGGACCGTGTTCATGCCAAAGGATCATTTTTCCAAGCTGGCATATAACTTGTGTTGTCGTAAATCAAAACCTATTGAATATGTTGCATGTGCTCCTCCCAAGATTTGTTGAAGATGAGAATTTTATCCAGATATACCAGCACAAACAGTTGGTGAAGGGTCTCAATACATCATCCATCGACCTCATCAACGTTGTTGGTGCATTTTTTAAGACAAAGGGAATGACTAGCCATTTGAAGAGACCTTCTTTAGATTTGAAATATATCTTCCATACATCAATCAATTCGATGGGAACCTGGTGGTAGCCATACTTTAGGTCAATCTTGTTGAATAACATTTCCCCTTGAGTTGGTCAAGAAGGTCATCAATTCGAGGAATTGGGTACCATTTCCTGATTATGATTTTGTTTAATGCTTTGTCATCAATGGAGATATTCCAAGTCCCATCTTTCTTCTGCACCATTACAATCGGGTTTCTACAAGGGGAGGAGTTGGGTTTGATGTGCCCCTTTTGAATTAGCTATTGGATCTGACACTTGATTTCATCATTTTCCATAAGAAAGTGATGATAGATTCGTCAATTAGGAAAAGTTTCATTGGGGGTGATATCAGTTGGATGCTTGACTTAGCAGTGCATCGATACCCCGGTGGTTGAGGAGAAGATGTCTTTGTACTCTTCCACAATTTCATCCACTTGCTTCTATTGCAAAGAGAGGCTTTGTGTAGAGATCACATATGTGGTGGAGACCTTCCGATTACTATGAGCACAGATCACAAAGAATATGAGCTTCTCGGTCTATGAAATGAACTTACTGCATTACCTAACAGATATTAAAGAAATAGCGGTAGGCGACACTACCTCTGGTATCCTATACAATTGTCTACCCAAAGTAATAATAACACTATCGGTTCTAGACTCATACACAAAATTTCACTTCCACAAATATGGTTGGCCTAAAATAACATCACAAACTTCAAGGGGATAAATATCACACAATTCCTTGTATTTTAAGGGCTTGATGTCATATAGTAGACGATATTGTTGGCTGATGCAGAGATCTCTTCCTTGGAGAAGCCAGTCAATGGTGTAGGGTTGTAGGTGCGGTGTCCTTGTAAGTTCTAGCCACTTGAAAAGCTCTGCTAAGATCAGGTTCTTCTGACTATCGCTATCGACAATGAAATGAATTGTAGCCCCTTTTACCCACATATGTGAGTGAAATATGTGTTTCCCTTCTTCTCATTCTTTTGGTTCGCTTGGATGGACTTTGGTGGTAGTGAAAGTGGCATTGGTTTCGACATCGATAATCTTCTTCCCTCCTTCTGGATTTGATTCAAAGTCATAATTTTCCTCTGACTTAGACGCTCTCAGCTTGGCCACTAGTGACAACTTGGAGAAACATTCTTCGATGTTGTGCCAAAGGATTTAATGGTATTCACAGAACTTTTCCATGTCCTTATTCTACTTCTCATTACGCTTCTTGGGTTGCAGCTTGGACTGGTTGTCTTGAGAGTGACCATATTTTATTTTTTCCTTGTTTTGTGGGTTGGGGTTTTCTTTTCCCTACTTCAGCTATGAGGATTTTGGAGATCCAAAATATTTCCTCTTCTACTTAACTTTCTTCTCGATCTTGACAACATATCTATAAGCCACACCTAATGATGCGATGTTCGGAAACTCCATTTCTGTTTGAGTGTATATATGCATACAAATGCAGTATTTCAGCACCAGATTTCATTCAGAGTCTTTGATACACAATTTGGTGTGCATGGTATGGAAAATTTTGGTTAAATATGGTACTATCTAGTCCCTTTCCTAATGCATCATCGCCCCTCATAGCTTCCAACATCGTAGTACTATTATTTAATGACATTCCTAAAAAAATCCCATGTGGGGGTGACTGCAAATATTTCAGATTCCTCTATGTCCCTTTTCTTAGAGTAAGTATCCCTCTAGTCCTTAACATGGGCGACAACCTTGAGGATTGAAAAAGTAATATTTTCCCTATTGGAAAAATTGTGGACCAAACAATACCCTTCGAGAAAATTCAACCATTTGTCTACAACATCTTCCTCTATCATTCCTTAAAATAATGGAATATAAAAATTTACTTGTACCTTGAAGGGGGTTTCCTGGCTGCTTGATGAAGATGTATCTCATGTGGGCAGTCATCGAAGGATCTGTGCAAATGTTTCCATCATTTCGTCCCTTTATCATGCAAGGAATTCCTCGAGCAACATTTTAAAAGGATATCCTACTCCATCATATTTCTTCTCATCCCCCATGAGATTTTTTCGATCTCGGTGTGGCCGATCTTGCAAAGGCTCGACTGGTTAGAGTCCCAACTTGTTGTACCCAGATCTTATCGGGGACATGCACGAAGAAAAAAAAATGAAGAACAAACTTATTTGATACCAGCGATATGAATTAATGAGCGGAACGAAATGAATAATAGATTGAATATGATAACACATATATAGAGAACAACAACATATATCCAGTGAACAATAACTTCTATTGAATAAACAAAATAAGATGAAACTCTAAAACTACAGAACTAAAAACAACTTTCTTGAATGGTGGTAGTTATCTCTGAGAAGAGATGTGGTTTCTATGTGCATCCGTATGATAAGAATGATTAAAATGAGGCTTCAGATGCCTTTTTAACATTACTCATGAATGCCAGAACCCTAGACATCCAAAAAACTAACCCTAGGACATGAAACGCCAAAATTTATGTGGGCCCCATTGGGTAAGTTGGTACCTCAACTTCTCGGGGTCGTAAATTTTCCATATGACCTCTGTTTTAGGCACATGATATCCCATTGGAAATGTATTTTCGATAAATGCACATTATTCCATCAAACTCTAAATTCATATATAGTTTGACTATGGCAAGACAAAAAAACATTGTTTAGGGCCCCAAAATAACCCTGGAAGTACAAAAATATGTACTGACAAGAAAACTTCCACAATAATCCAATTGGAATAGGTGTGCAGCCACCAATATCCACTTGGATGTTTTGTATGGATTCATTATAGCCCCGAAAGTGCAGAACCCAAAGTTACAAATAAATTTCATCATTACATAGAAATGTGCTTAACTAAAAACTGTGAAGAGGAGCCAGTTGGAATAGGTGGGTGGCCACCAATATCCACCTGGATCAATGGGAAATGTCTAGTCGATTGTATACCATCTCATACATTATACTACCAACAACACTTGCATAGGGAAAATGTGCCATTTCCTCTATTTCTTCCTATGTCTTCAAACATTGTTCGGCAATTAAAGCCTTGCTCCCATAGGAATTGGCACCTTTACATGTTGAAATGTTTCAAAATTGCTTCAATATATTTCCTCTGGCTCAACCAAAGATTTCTAACTTCCCGATCTCTCCTGATATCCATTCCCATAATTAATTTCACTACACTGAGATCC
The DNA here is from genome assembly GCA_000966675.3 of Picea glauca. Taxonomy (NCBI): domain Eukaryota; kingdom Viridiplantae; phylum Streptophyta; class Pinopsida; order Pinales; family Pinaceae; genus Picea; species Picea glauca. The sequence goes on from JZKD02S0211424.1 coordinate 266,261, forward strand.
TTCATGTCCAGCTTGGAGGATAGTTTCTTCTTCACCCCCTTTATTATGTCCATGTTGTTTCTAGTCAGCAAAATCTCATCAACATATATTGCTACATATATGAAATTCCCACCTTCTTCCTTGGAATATACATACTAATCAACCTTGGTTCTCAAAAATCCCAAACTAAGGATGTATGTGTCAAAATTTTCGTACCACATCCTTGGTGATTTCCTTAGACCATAAAGGGATCTTTTCAATCTGCACACTAGCTCTTTCTTTCCCTTTATTGCAAATCCTTCAAGTTGTTTCATGTATATTTCTTCTTCGAGGTCTCCATCTATTGTAGGTATTTTGTGCCATGTAGGAGTTGAGTTCCCTTAGGTTCCTCCTATACCTAAGACATAAATGGAAGTGAAAGCGACAAAGTTTCCTAGATCTGATCTATATGATAAGTAACTAAGGGAGAGTGACAAAGGATCACACCTTATTTTTGATGTTGTCCCTGCACTCTCATGGTTATCCTTTCATTCCTCAATCGTTCATGTTCCAAATGATAGATATCTACACAAAAGGAAACAAGAGACCATTCAAGTGGCAAATCAATCATATAAACATAATGTCTACTAACAAGTCACAGTTCATAGCATTATTAGATCTATGCAAATGGGAATTTATAAACAAATAACCAGTCATATAGAGGGAAACACTTAGTACACTTTCTATTAAAACATCATAACAACAATATATCTTACATATGAAGTAGTTGATTAACATATCTCTCTCCAAGCTCTTTTCTGAAGCCTTGAATCCAAACCACCAGCATAAGTTTGCTAATATTTTTCTCCTCCTTTCTCATGGGAAATGGATTAGTTCTTATAGCACTTTAGGGATAATACCAAAGGGTAAGTAGTATATGATATTCAATCTCCCAATAGAAGCATTCTCAAAACTAGACCCTGAGAAATCGAAAGAATATCTCATCCAATTGCAACCAAGTCCAAAAATGGAGCTTCTAGGAGTAATTGCAACCAGTAGACATAAACAGAGCAACCGATCACACCAAGGAGGACTAGGGAGGGATACCAACCCCTTAGGTCGCCCCTTAAGGAATATCAAGGGTGAACAAAGGAAAAGTGAGCCAAAAATTGAGGGAGAAAGGGATAAAAATAGTTTGTTTGAGTGTATGACCTCAAGGGGATGATGTCCCAAGGGTCTGGGGGTTAATAAATTTATAACATATCCCCCCTAAAGTGTGAGATCAGAAGAGGTGTTTGATGATCAAAATTATTTACCAATAAAAGGTGCAGAGATGTGGGAAAAGAATCTTGGATAAGAGCATCACCAATTCTATAGAAAATTTCCCCAAGGCGAGAATACCCATGCTCGGTAAAAGGACTAGAGCATAGCCACAAATAATACATTGCATATCCATGAAAGATGCATATGACTAGGTCATGGCCACAAAAAATACATTGTGGATCCATGTCGCAAATAGGATCATAGCCACGACCAAATTCAAATGTGGATATATGATGCAGTGTATCGATCAACGAGATGACTCGATGATGGAGCAATCTCTGAAGTACTTGTAAAAACTTGTCAGTGCAACTTGGGAGAGAGAATCAACAAATAGGAACAACAACTTATCCTAAGTTCTTCGACTTAAATATTAAAGGTATTAATATACAACATGTGAATAAGTGAGATAATGTCTATCACGTTAGAAACCATCAGATTACCAGTCATTAATGTGAACTGTTAATAGGCGCGAGAGAATCCATTGATAATGATAGTGGAGCTCAAGATACCTAGTAAAATATATGAAGTTTGAATAAAGGTGTTGATGTCAAACACTCATAGAATCATTCGACATGATCCAACAATGAAAACCCACTATCATAATGCAAGAAGATTGGCCACTGATGTCTACAAACTTCAGGGTACTAAGGGGTTTCCAGAATTCGATCTTGGATAATGAGTTGAAGTCGATAGGATGAAATATATCGAAGGAGGGCCTTAATTTATTCCTCATCAATTGATGTGAAACAGGTAAAAATTATTTGAAGAGTGTAATTATAGATCACAACTGACACAGGGGTGGTTGGTAGAATTGGGATAAAGATTGCAAGTGGTCAACATGGGATGATTGTCCTTGAACAAGTATGCATGAAAAATGACTTGACTCGGAAACACTGACTCAAAAAATGACCATAACCAGGTTCATAAAATATGGGGATTATGAATCAATCAATGGAACACGATAATTAAATGGAGATGGTAGCAGAGTAGAGACGATGGATAACCTTATTATTGTAGTGGAAGATGGAATAGGTGAATTGTTCAAGGAAAACTCAAAACATGATGGTTTTCATGTGGAAAAAGCCTCTAAAAATCCCCACCATGAATGGTGAGTGCCTCCTTATAATTATATGATCTTTAGTAGAATAAAATATGCTCGATATAGCTCATTTGAGAATGAGTCCCTCGACATATTTTGAACGACCTGAAGAAGGAGTGGTTCGATCCCATAAATGAATTACAGATCCTTCAATGTAGAGTTTAACAAGTCCATAGAAGGTAAACTCGAGGGTATTTTCATGTTGAAGGAGTATGAAAGAAATTAAATAAGACTCCATATACTTACCTATGGATTTTTCTCGATCCTAGGTAGGTTTGTACTCGCCAGTGTTTTCAGTTTTAGGGAGTCTTAAAAACTCAAAGAAGACTCCAAGGGGGTACTTTTATTGTAAATTTTGTCTCCTAGGCCCGAAAAACTTTAAAACAATGTGAAGGAGAACTCTCCTAACCACAAGGGATAAGATGTTCCTTTTTCGTAAATAGTCTGAAGAGACCGAAAAAGAGATAAACTATCGTTCAATAAATGTGCTTTCTAATTCACTTTAACGAGCATGAAAGACAACAAGATCGATCAATTTTTTTTTGGTTTTTTAACGAGTTCAAAAAGAACTTAAAGTGTCATCGATGATGGTTCCATAACTTATAATAATAGTGTGTCTTCCAAGAGAGTAATTAGTATGTGGTCTGAAGAGATGAATGTCTAGAAAGAGAAGAAAATGAACTATTTCTAGTTTGAAAAGGGGTAAAATGAAACCACTTATGGATTGAAAAGGAAAGTTTTTACCTCATTTTACTTATTTACCTTTGTGAAAGTTTGGAGAGCCCTTTTCTTCTGAAAATTTGGAGCGGTGATTAGGGAGCTTGCAGCCACAAATCCTGTATCTTTTAGATACCAAGTAAGACATCGGATCCCAACTCACAAAACCCATGTTTTATTTTTTATTTCATTCATTTGTTAAGTGATATTAATTCACGAAATATTTTCCAAATCGTGGTCATCCCTGGCCTCTATGCTAATGGAAACCGAAGGATTCGGTTTCTCTGAGTTGAACTGGGAAAGGAGATCGTTCACTCCTGAGGAGAATTTGAGCATAGAATGGACCTTGAGCTCGCGACCGGTCTCTCTGTGGATAAAAGGGGTAAGAAATCAAAGGATTTTGTCACTCTGTCCACCAAAGGATGAGGCGACCGAAGGTTTTTGGCCAAGTTTTTCCAGTGTATTTTGATGAATTTTTTTATTTAAATGGATTCTAATGCAAGTTTCGATGTTTTCTGGCAGGTGCGGGCATAATATTGGAATGGAGAGAGAGTGAACATGAATTGAATGATAATCTAGCAATACAATCCTGCCACTCTAAATGCATTGAGAAGTTGTGAGTTGTTAAAATTCTTCTTATGTCAAAACATGCAGGCACAACCACTCATGTTATAGAAATTGGTAGATATGTGGGATTTCGATCATCAACACTTTGTTGTACGAGGTCAAGTATTTATTTTGGAGGTCGAGGACATATACTTTCTGTTAGGATTGTCTCATCATGTTGTGAAGGTGTTTTTGGTGGGTGCCAGGCGGGGGAGCATGGAAAAAGTGGATGACTATGTGGCACGTTATTGTCACCTGAGAACGCAAAAGTGAAACAATAAGTTGCCAATTGGTAAAGTTCAAGATTTTACCTTGCATACTATATTATTTACCATCACATGAGAATCCAAGATTACATTTCCTCACTTGGATTCAAGAATTCAGGTGGATTATGTCGTGATGTGTGTCCTCGATAGTGTACAACTAGTGTGGAGTAGTGTTGGAAAATATGAAAGACCAACTAACAAAATGCAGGTTGGGGAGGAAAAATAAATTTGGTTATGGATCGATTTTGTTATCTTTCTTCTTCGAGAAAGTTCCCACTTTATGGCCATCGGATGGGGTTCCAAAATATGTGTTTCAGGATCCACTTATGAAAAAGTCGACCGATTTACTTTCACGACTCGGTTGGGGGCCTCAATTTTAGTTAGATGTAAAGTTTTTCTGATGGTGGGATTTCCAAATAGTTGAAATAGATGTCTATGCATATCATGGTGTAGATTAGCATGATGACCCAGATATGGTATTGCCTGAGGGTGAAAGGTTCAGTGACGATTTTGGTAAGAAAGATAATTTGTTTGATATTTTTGGTATTTTTAATTTTATAATGGTTTTTTTGTGTAACATAACAAATAAATTTTGGTCTGTAGATTGTGCACTAGTATGTATGATCGTGATGTCATCGTTGACTTGGCAAGGTGAACAAATCAATGTCTGGAGAGGGAATCATGAAGGAGGATCGAATGTAGAGTTATTAGAGGACCTCAAGGAGAAACTCGAAAGCTTGACTGTGGGGATTCTGGTACCATGTAGGATGACATACCTCTGCATATGCAGAGGAATGTAGTAGGTGTAGGGAATCAGTTCGGGCACCTTTTGTAAAAAATTTCACGAGCAGTAATCTATTATAGTGATCATAGGGATCCTCGTAACAAGTAGTGTTGTTTGAGTCTGATGCATACTTGCATTGTTGATGTATGGGCGGATAACCCAATTTTGTTATGTTATATGGGTTTTGGATGTTTTTGAACACACTTTATATACATATATATACATATGACTTTGTTATTCTTCTTATATGCATGTGACGATGTGTATAATGAATGCTTGATGTTGAAAAGTATTAATGATTTAAATTCCAATTTATGACAAAATTAGCTAATGAATCTACTAGATGATTTAGATTCCTTGGTATATGTTAATAAGAAATGTAATCAAATGATATTTCCAAGAATCTTCCCTATAAATATTTTTGAAAAAGAACAAGATATTGAATGGAGTATGTTGAATTAAGTTGGGAAACTACCAGTTCGGAGTCTATATGTATGATCAAATGACGAATTCCCAAAGAGGATGCTTCAGTCAAAAGTACAATGACAACATTATATTCAAAATCATTATTGGTTGCGGAGCCTAGGTAGATGCCCCTAGAACTGACTATGTCATATGTAGGTGAAATGAGTACCCAAGTTGTGGAAGCAATATTCCCAGAGGTGCGATTATCTCCATCCGCATATCCAAAATAGGGTAAAGAGAACAATGACATCTACAATGTCAAGAATTGGAAAGAATGAGTATATTGACAAAGTCCTACATACAAAGGGGAACAAAAAACATAACACACTGTAAAATGTATGGTACAAATAGTACAAAAGCACTGAGCAATCAAAAAGCTCATGCATAGTATTTTTTCAAGTAGATCCCATTACAGGGCTACAAAAGGATATTTCCTTCGCAATTAGCTAACTCATAGGCTCCTTTTCTAAGAGAGTGTTTGAAAATATAGGGGCCATGCCAAAAGGGTTTGAATTTTCCTACGCCTAGTTTATCATGGTCTTGGTCGTAGACCAACACCAAGCCACCTTCTGAAAAAAATTGAGGGTAAAGTTTTTTATCATATTGTGACTTTACTTGCTTTTGGTGGGATTTATCAGCCATGACGGCCTCGCGATGTCTCTCATATAAGAGAGATAAGCATATTATTCATTCTTATTTAGTGGAGGTATCATGATAAATTTCGACAACTAGCTTAAGCGAAGGAATTTTCCCTTCAATATGTAGTACTGCCTCCAAGCCATACACAAGTGGGAGGGGTGTGAAGCCTATGGAAGTCTTGGCAGAGGTTTGATATGCCCATAAGGATGAGAATAAAATTATATTCCAATTGGAATTATGCTTTCCATTCATCCTTTGGAGTATTTTTTTGAGTACCTTGTTAATGGAATCAACTTGACCATTTTCTTGTGGATAGTAAGGAGAAGAGTTCTCTTTGTCAAAATGCAAAAGGGTAGATAACTAAATCATCACGATATTGCAAAAATGTGATCCATGATTGGTCACAATAGACTTGGGTACACTATATCGTGTGATAATATGATTGAATATGAATAATGTTGCAATTTTGGTGTCATTAGAGTATGTGGGCATGGAGTCTTCCCATTTAGTGAAATAATCAATGACCACAATTATGTAATTATGACCAAAAGTAGAAGGGTATTTACATGTCGTTAAATCAATGCCCCGTTTAGAAAAAGGGACAAATGCAACAATGGGGTGGAGGGGAGGAGGATGTGTGCACATTTTCTTAGAAAACATTTGGCACTGGTGGAATTGGACTGCATTCATGCAATCTTTAAAGATTGTGGGCCAAAAATACCTTGCACATAAGATTTTATGGGCAATGTCTGACACAGAAAGATGGATGCCGCATGCTCCAAAGTGGAAGTCTTTAAGAATTTTTTTTTCTTCCAAATGGATGACACATCGGCGTAACACCATATCTACCCCATGAAAAAAAAGTGTATCACCAACGATGAGGTAGTGTCAGGATTGATGGCATATGCGGCAACAATTTTCTTTTGACATCTGTGGGTGTAAGAATTTGGTCTAGAGATAAATGAGGATTTCTCCATACCATGGGTCACAAGAATCAATGAGTAACAAATATTCATTGGGTAATAAATCTTGGACCACTGATTCGTCAATGACTCACGGAAGTTCGGTCATTAATTCTGCAAATACTAAGGATTTCTTGGATTTGGGGGTAGAGAAATTGAGGTCCAATTCTTGTAATAAGAAAGTCCATTTTGAGTAGTGACCTCCCAATATCTAATGTGACAAGATATATTGCATAGGATCGAGGTCAAATCTAACGGTAGTAGTTCGAAGCATAATGTAATGTCGTAATTGTTGGATAGCGAAAACTTCTTCTAGTGCCAACTTCTCAACACAAGGTTAATGAAATTCAACACCAACTAAGCCCTTACTGAGGTAGTAAATAACATGTTCATTATGGTCTGCATCAGTTTGGACTAAGACTATTCTGATAGTAGTACTGAATGTCGCAAGATACAAGATAAAATCTTGATTATAATCTGGGGGTTTCAATATTGGAGTGGATGTAATAACATGCTTTAGTCAATCAAAAGAACATTGATCTTGTTATTTCCAAATGAATGGGATACCCTTTTTAAGTAATCACATGAAACCCTTAGTAATCTCTGACTAGTTGACGATGAACCATCTTAAGAAATTTTCTTGTCCTTGCAATTTATGAATTTTGTTAATAGTAATGGGAGCAGGAAAATTGATAATGGCCTCAACTTTAAGGGGATCAAATCTGATCCCAAACCTAGATACAATAAAACCAAGGAGACAACCTAACTCCACAACAAATATTCATTTGTGTGGATTAAGACAGATGTTGTAATGTCTACAACGAATAAATATTTTCCATAGATGATTGATATGATCTTTCCTCTTAGGAGATCTAGAAGGTAGGTAATCTATATAAGGTTGCATGATATGTTTAATGTCATGGAAAGAATAAGACATGGCCCATTGGAAAGTGGCACCATAATTTTTGAGACCAAAGGGTAGCTTTCGATAAGAAAAAGTGCCCCATGGGCATATAAAGGAATTTTTTTGTTGGTCCTCTAGTATGATTTCGATTTGATTATAGCCAGAGAAGTCATCCATGAACGAGAATACTTTGCATCCACTACAATCATCAATTAAGGGGGTGGGGAAATTGTCCTTAGTATAATCCTTGTTAAGTTCCCTATAATAAACACATACTTGGATCATGCCTTTCTTTTTGTCTACAGGTACAATATTGGAGACCCATTATGTAAGGGGCATGGGATGGATAAAACTAGTGTTTAATAATTTTTTAACGTTGTCCTTGATTGCTGCGGATTTTCATGGTCGAACTGGATGGATTCATTATTGAATGGGAGGGGCTCCAGGATATGTATTTATTTCATGAACAACGATCCATGGGTCAATTACTGTCATTTATTCATATGAACTAGAAAAAATATCGTCGAACTCTTTAAAAAGGGAAGTGTAACATTCAATCTCTTCAAGAGAGTAGTTTGCACCTATCTGGATGTGTTCTGTGATCCCAGGTTTAACTGAAATGTCGATTGAGATAGTCTTAGAAATATTTCCCAAGTTTCCTTCTGATGGAGAAGAATATGACGTGGAAGGTAACAGGGATGAGTCTTGGGTGTCAGTAGAAATGAGGGTTTGAATGTGTTTCTATTCTCTCTTGATTGGGGAGGAAAGAGGATCGATGGTGATGGTCTTCCCAGGGTCGGTCTTGAAGAGACATGACTTCCATTATAGATTCATTTGATGGTAGGAAGAAATATAGGAATTCATCCTCAAAATGTTCAGGGGTAACCCAATAAGGAGAGGAAAATTGCTCTAGCTCCTCATCTAGTAGGAGTTCAGAATCAATTCTAGTAGATTCGTCTATTGTCTAGATGGCCGAGTATGACAATTTAGTTGGGGATAAAGGCGTGGTAGCTACAAAATATTTGATATTGTAAGAGTGATGGATTACCCAAGGGTCAAAATAACCAAGGGATTTACCACAAAAGGAAGTGAGTATATTGATCGAAGCTATTTGAGGGGTATTGGGTGCAGGTAAAGGGAAGGTTCCCATAAGGGTCAGATAAAGGAATACACCTATACCCTCATATTTGGGTGTTGAATCACCTATGAATGGTATATTTTTGTTAGGGTTAAGTCACACATCAAGTGTACAATAATAAACTTGGTCTATTGACACTGTCTTTTGTTGGTGAGGAAAGAATATAATTCGAAAGACAGAGGATGCCACTTGATAAAATAAAACCAAGTATGACCTAAAAGAATAGTGTAGTCGATATTAGTATCAATTACTTGTACTTTGATGGTGGCGGTTTTACCAGCTAGTTTGATTGTTAGGGAGGGAAAAATACTATGAGGATTGAAAAAATTTCCATCAAAGGATTTTAAGATGGTTTATGGTGTAGTAAGTTGTGGACAACCTAAGGCTTTCCAACAAGTCATTGACATAATACAAGTGGTTTCACCTTCATCAATCACTGTTCGAAAAAAAAAATTGTTAAGTGAACAAACGATGATTTTTAATGCAAGTTGGTGTGAAAGGTTGGGTTCACTTTGGTCAACATTAAAATAGATCATGTTTGACTTCGAGGGATCAATTACCCCAATGGATTTTAATAAATCTTTTCATTGGGTCAGACAACTTTGCAATACTTAGAGGGTGGACATGGTACATGGAGTTTGAGAGATATCCTCCACTATACTATAGTGTTGGTATGCTCAAGTGTTAGGGTTATGTGTTGTTCTTAGAAGTACCACTTTTGGTGGGAGATTGGGTTATATACTTTTTTTCTTGAGAGTGAGAGAGCCATTGGGTGGGGTTGGAGCTGGATAATATTTTGATGGAGGATTCCCATCCTCAGAGTCATAATTCTTAGCTCTGGTGGTTAATTTCTTGTATTTAACTATCAATATATTAGCGATTGAGGACTTAGGGTTGCCCCTAGGTGGGGGTGGTTGTCTTTGCACAACTAATTGTTGTTCTTGGTGTAGATTTCAACCTTGTAAAATATTTACTACAAACATATTTTCAGTAAAAGAAGAGAAAATATACAATGGAAAATAAAAAGCATTACACAAAGACTTATCCCATGGAAACCCAAACCGGTAAAACCATCATATTCTATATTCATTCATAGTGATACATTGTTTACAATACAATATACATATAGTAGCCAATGACATACAAAACCATGACCCAATGACCTGGATTAGTCAACAAACATAATTCCTTAACCGGAAATAGAAAACCATCAGCAAAACACCATGTGTCGAAAAACCACCCAACAATGGACATGAAAATCGAGGCAACATAAAAAATGAGGTAAAAATGTGACACGTTTCATGAGGAAAAAAAATTCTCGAGGGCATTGCCCCTGCAACCCCCTCAAACCCCCTGCGTGCCCAGTGCAACATAGACACTACTACTCATGCAAATAATATAATGCGTACCCAACATTCTCCCACTTGTTGTTTTATTTGCATATAGAGGTTACACGGTTACATAGTCAAGAATCCAAGGAAACAATTCCCATTGATCCTCTACACCAAGAGAACTTCTCAATGCTCACAAATTTTGTTAATGAATCTGCAACATTCTTCAAAGTGTCCACCTTCATCAAGAAAACTTTCTTTTCTTCAACCATGTCTCTCACAAAGTGATATTGAATATCAATATGCTTTGTCTTTGAATGATAAGTTGGGTTCTTTGCCAGAAAAATTTCACTTTGTCTGTCACAATCTATCCTTACAACTTGTTGTACAACCCCAATACATGAACACAATCTTTGTAACCATGTTTCTTCCTTACTTGCATGAGTGGCTACCATGTATTCAACTTATGTAGTTCAAAGTGACACTACAACCTGTCTTTTTCTCATCCAACTTATTTCTCCTCCAAACAGGTTAAACACATATGCACTTATAGATCTCATATGATCTAGATATTCATCCCAGTCTGCATCCACAAAGATATGTATATCCAACATTATTTCCAATCTCAATCTTCTTTGGTAGCACAATGCATAGCTAGCAGTGCCACACAAATACCTAAAAACCCTTTTTACTCTTGTCCAATGCTCCTTCTCTGGTTTTGACATATACCTGCTCAAAACTCCCACTGTATGTGCAATGTCTAATATAGTAAAAACCATTGCATACATCAAACTACCAACTTCACTTGCATATGGAGCATGAGACATGTCCTCCTCCTCTTCCTATATCTTGGGACACTGAACCAAAAATAAATTTACACCAACAGGAATAAGAACTTTGACCGGTTTACATTTTTGCATATTAAACCTCTGCAATATTGTCTCGACATGTTTTCGTTGATTTAACCATAGTTTCCTATTTTTCTGATCTCTTTTAATTTCCATGCCCAAAATGAAATTTGAAGCATCGAGATCCTTCATGTCAAATTTAGAGGACAATTAAGTTTTGACATCCTGGATAAACTCCTTGTTGTTTCCTATCAACAACATTTAATCAACATACAAGACCAAATAAATCAAATGACCATCAATTAATTTAAAATACACATAATGATAATCTTTGCTTCTTTTGAAACCAAGTCCCAAAATACAAGTATCAGTTTTTTTATACCACATCCTTGGAGATTTTTTAAAACCATACAGGGACTTTTTTATCTTGCATACCATCTCCTTCTTTCCCTTCACAGCAAATCCTTATGGATGCTTCATATAGATTTCTTCTTCCAGATCCCCATGTAGTAATGTTGTCTTAACATCCATCTATTCTACTTCAAAATCAATTGTAGTATAAATAGATAACAAAAATATTATAGAGGTTAACTTGGCAACATGAGAAAAAATATCACCAAAAAAAATTCCCTCAACCTAGGAATAACCCTTTTCTACTAATCGAGCTTTGTATTTCTCCACTTTTCCTTCTACATTCATCTTCTTTTTAAATAAACATTTGTGTCCAATGGGCTTTCTTCCTATTGCAAACTCTACTAGATCCCAAAACCCATTCTTATCCAAGGTTGTCATTTCTTTTTCCATGGCCTTTTTCCAAATATTTCCATCCTCTAAATCCACTTCCTCCCTGAAAGTGCTAGGATCATCATCAGTAATAGACAAAGAATTTTTTTAACGAAAATCATATGGAGTATATCTTTCTGGTAGGATTCTTTCTCAAATTGATATCCTCAATACTGGAGTATGATGATCGTCTTCTTCTGATTCATGTTCTTTTTTAGAGTCTGATTCATCACCCTTTAAATCAAACTCTATTTTCTCTGGTTCTTCCTTACTTTGAAGGACTTCATGTTTAACAACCTACTACATTTCTCTAAATACCACATCTTGGCTATACACTACCTTCTTAGTTTCTGGATTCCAAAGATTATAACCTTTGAGACCATCTTTATATCCAATAAAGATACACTTTTTAGCCTTCTTATCTAACTTACTCTTTTTCTCCTTTGGAACATGAACACATACATCAAAACCAAATACCTTGAGATGTGTGAGAGAAGGTTTATTACCAGTCCATACCTCTTGTGGAGTCATCATCCAGCGCTGATGAGGGTGATATGTTGACTAGGTAACATGTAGTACCTACTGCCTCTCGCCATAATTCTTTCCTTAACCCAAAACCACTGAGCATGCACCTTACTTCTTCCATCAACGTCTTGTTCATCCTTTATGAAACTACATTATTTTGAGGTCTATATGGATTAATATTTTTCCTTTATGTACCACACTTTGTACATAATTCTTCAAATTCATTCTTGTAGAACCCTCGGCCATTATCTATCCTCGTAACCTTAATTATTTTCTCTGTTTGATTCTCAACAAGAGCCTTAAACTCTTTAAACCTCTCAAAGACTTCAAATTTCTTCCTAAGAAAATACATCCAAGTATTCCTAGAGAAGTCATCTATAAATGAGACATAGTACACATATTTTCCCAATCATGGGAGCGACACAGGCCCAAAAACATCACTGTGAACTAGCTGTAAAATTCCTTTTGACCTCGTTGCACCAGAGGGGAATCTTACTAGATTTTTCTTCCCATATACACAATGTTCAAAGAAATAAAAATCTAGAGAGAAGTTACACATACCTTCAACCATATCTTTACTGTGTAGCAGTCGAAGACCCTTCTCTTCGATATGCCCCAGTATTTGATGCCACAACATAACCTTTTCTCCGTAATCTATATGATTTCTTTCTTGTTCAAATCCAATATCAGGAGCAATGAAACTATTACACCCATCACTAATAGTGCTTCCTTGCAGATTATACTAAGTTCCAAACCGAACTCCCTTCAACAACATCATTTCTCCTCAAACCATCCTGCAGGTTTCCTTTTAAAATATCGTTTTTACACTTACATCGTCCATTTTGCTTACAAAAATAAAATTTATGTCAAATCCAAGGATGTGCAGAACACTCGGTAGTGTTCTAATCCTTCCATATATGAGCCTCAACTTGACTTTTCCTCGACCTATGATTTTGGTTGTTGAGTCATCATTTAAGAAAACATTACCTCCATCATACCTTTCATATTCACATAACCACTCCCTGTGGGGATTCATATGAAAGGATGCACCTGAGTCAACCAAAAATTCCTCATGATCTGCATGTGTGCTTGAAGAATCCAATTACACATCCCCTCCTTCTTCCTTGGAGGTATTTTATTTTGTAGAAGAAGATTCTTCAGATCCCTTCTTTTTCTCAACTTTGGATCTACACTGCTTCTTGTAGTGCCCTTCTTTTCCACACTTCCATCATACCTTTACAAACTTTCTAGGAGATTTAGATATACCCTTAGACTTAGATGTCCCACTTGAGAACTTAGATCTATTTATTTCCTAGGAGTTTCCTCTTGAAAATAATGTGTTTGTTCTCTATCCTTCCATATTCTTCCTTCTCGTCTCATCCGACAAAAATGATGAGACCACTTCATCAAACTTCAATGCATTTGTGTTACTACCTATGGCCACAACCAGACTATCCCACGAATATGGTAAAGAACATAATAAATTGATACACTTATCTTCATATAAAATTTTAATCTCAACATATACTAACTGACTTAAAACAATATTGAAGGCATTGAAATTCCCAACCACCAAGTCTCCATCTTTCATCCTCAGGTTATACATCTTCTTTCTTAGTAATAGTTTATTTACTAGGAACTTACACTGACACAACTTCCCTAAATTATCCCATAAATCCTTGGTTGTAGCTTCCTTTGACACATTCAGTAATATTGAATATGAGAGACATGGTCGAATTATTCTCTTCGCATTCTAATCCAACTTTTTCCAGTCATCTGTTGAAGTTCATGTAGGTGTAGTGTCTGGATCTATTGTGATCCGTTGATCTCTTTCCACCAATAGATATTCCATATTGATATTCCACAACTCAAAAAGTTTTCCATTAAAATTCTCGATCTCCATTTTTTAATTTCTCTCCATTTCGTTTCACCTGAAAATTCAATACCACAAATATTCCACTATAACAAGGCTTTTCACAGTCTCAAGCCAAACCCTTGACCACAAAAGAATCCCCCTGAAGAAAAAAAATATTTGATACCAAATGTAGATTTTAACCTTGTATAATATTTATTGCAAACATATTTTGAGTAAAATAAAGGAAAAGATACAATATAAAATACAAACATTAAACAAATATTTTTTGCTTGGAAACCCAAACTGGGAAAACCAACATATTTTATAGTCATTCATAGTGATAATTTTTTTACAATACAATATACATATAGGATTCAATGGCATCCAAAACCCTAACCCAATGACATGGATTAGTTAACAAACCTAATTCCTTACCTGGAAATAGAAAACCATCGACAAAAACCCATGTGCCTAAAAAATGCCCAACAATGGACACGAAAATCAAGGCAACACGAAAAAAGAGGAAAACATGCGACATGTCCCCCTGCACCCCCCAACAGTTGGGGCCGGAGGATTTGTTAATACTACAGGTGTAGAAGAGGATGGGCCTTATTGGCATAGGGGAATACTTGGGGTTCAACACTTCAACAATGCAGCAACAAAACCCTAAATACTGACCCTTTCAGCAACACCTGCGAAACATATGAAGTCTCACCCGAGGTAGAGGCAGGGGGGGTTGTAGGACTCAAGTGCTTACAACCTAGATGGGACACAAATATGTGATCACAATACTTAACAGAGAACTTAGAAGTTAAAATTCATTATATTTTACCCTTATTCACATCGCATATTGAAACCCTAATTACATAACAACACAGTATTCAACAAGATCTAAGCATATCTAACCATTTAGCACATAGCATCAAATAGATATAACATTCATTCATGTTATTAAGAAGTAAGCTACTATATCATATGAATATAGCATACATAAAGGTTCAGCACTAAGCATAAATCACATTGATCACAAAGAGTGATCGCAACATGAGATGTACTTGGTTCACCCCAGTGTGAGTCTACGTCCACCAACTCTTCTTCTTATTTATTATCTTCTTTCAATCTTCTTATATGCACAGAGCCACAAAACCAACTCTGCATGGGATAGGAGATCTGAACACTCCTCTCCAGATCCTCCTTCCCCGAGTTAGGTCACAACACTAAGCCTTATTGCACAGTCTGCACATAAGCTTCTTACAATCACTTGGACTTAGCTCTGCATGTCTTAACACATTGTATGCACAAAACCTCTAGATCCGCACTAAGCCGATTATACTAGGCCTCTCTATATTTTCTTACATCGCCTAGATATCTATTTATACATTAGAAATGGGGCCTAAACATGGGTAAACCCATGGGATGACATCCCATACCCATTACGTAAACCCTAATCCCCAAAAATCCAAAAAAATGGGGCGAGATCTCGCGATCTCTACTTCGCCTAGGTGCTCCATCTTCAACCATCCTATCAAAGTCCCAAAAGTGGTCAAACACAACCAGGGTTCTCCAAAGCTTGGTCGAGGGCCAACAAGCCCCAAACACTCACCTGTGACTCGTCCTGAGTCACACTGACCTAGGAAAATTTGCTTTGAAGGCCTCAAGCTTGGCTTGAGCTACTTCGACTTGTTGTATCGCTAGAGCCTCCTGCTAAAAAAATCCTAGATGAATTTCTCGATGAAATTTCCTTCCAAGGGTTGTTCCATCGAGGTGACTACTTATTCTAGTTGTTCTCCTTACCCTCTATCTCCTTAAAAAGTGTGCAGGCTTCATCTTGTACCGGTTGGAGTCTCTAGGTCACTTCCATGACTTTAATTTGGATGGCATCGACCTGTTGCTAAAATGAGAGATGTTCCTGTGACCTTTTCATCTTCTTAACTGCTAAAACAAGATTTAGTTGTGCTTGCATTGTCGATGGTTGTTTCTTTTCCTCTTGAAGTTGTGATTCTAATGCTCTTAGTTTGGGTCTTCTATGAGTCGATCATATGTTTGCACACTGCAGTTTCTGATTATCTTACATTCTGAGGCCAATGCCTTGATTCTTTTTACTACGCTCCTAGCAGTTTCTTCTCTCTAGTCCCGCACTTCCTGCGGAGTGCTTGGCATTGCTTGCAGTTCGATTTCCGCCTCTCTTTCTTGAAGCTGTTGAATAGCTTCAACGAGCTTCACCACTTGAATCTCCATTGTGTCTTCTTCTATATATGTGAGGCCTAACACAGAGAAAAGTTCTCTAGTGACTACTTCTTTAACTCCAATCTGCTATGCAAACAACTGTTCTTTTTCCTTCTGGATCTACGCGTTATCGTCTACAAACTTCTCTTGGACGTCATATTTCTCTTTCTGCGCAACCCGAAATTGGTCTAAGGCTTCCTCCTTTGCTTTCTTTAATGCCTTTGTGGCCTGCTCCTTTTCCTCTTGGACCCAATGAAGGCAAGCCTCTGTCAAATCTACTAATCTGCGTAGCTGGGCAAGTTCATCTCCTACTTCTATGCCCCATGATGACAACAGTGCAGTAGATACTATGTGGCTCGAATAAAAAGCCTATTGTACCCCTTTGAGCTCTGCCTCGATCCTGTCAAACATTGTCTCATGTTTGGCTTCACTTCGCTGCAAAATGTCCTCTGAGTTATTTGATACAGCTATGATGATAAGGTCAATATCATCCATCGTGAGTACAGTCTGTAATTTAGGATTATTTGCTCGTGATTTATTTTGTGCTGATGGTTTCTTCGAGGAACCCTTTATTTTCTTAGATGTACCAGCCTACATGATGGTATCCTTAGGCAGTGTTAATTCACCATGTTCTTTGTATTTTTCTTCCCCTTCATTCTCTTACTGGTCTACTTCGCCATCTCCTCCTCCTCCTAGTGAATATGGTGTAGTTTCCTTTGATGCGTTGTTCATTTCCTATACTTATTCCTTCTTCTTCCTTCTACTGCTGGGCGGTTCATCATATTCTTCTTGAGTGACTACAAGACTTCCGATGAGGTCAAGGTCAAAGAGTTTTGTTTGTTCGACCAGTACAAGGAACTCTGCAGGCCATTACTTGTTTATTTCTTCCATGTCCTCCTCTGTGAGTTTGTAATAGTACTGGATCTCTTCATTGTGTTCATCCCCACGCACAGTGATTTAAATGAAATTCCTATCTGCGTGGAACTTCGCAAGTGGCCTAAACCTATGTATATCATTCGACGTCATGCAAGGGAAATATTCAATGGCACTCTTCAGCTGTAAATAACATGTGTGGAACACCACATTGGATTGCCATTGTTTTTCCATGTCATTCGAATAACATAGCATAGTGAACATCACAACCAGTGGTTTGGATGAATCAATTTTATGGAAGTTTGATCCTTTCGGAATATCCCAAGCAATGAAGGCAATGAGAATCAACAACCAGCTAAAATGAAAATCGTAGCCATGATCCTATGCATTGTAGAAATATTGCTCCAACTGGTTGACGAGGTAGCTCTCCTAGTTCATTTGCATCCCTTCGATGCATTTGCCTGCGAGGTCGACGATGAACCCCGTGACCTACGTTGGTATTTTATTCCTGATGAGCTTACCAATGATCAACTAGAAAGCTAGGTGCACTACGCCATTTTGAATGGAGGCTACCTTTTAGCCCCAATTCCACTTCTCTACATAACCATAAGTTTCTTTTATGCACTGTGCCAGGGTTTGATCTGCAACCTTCCCTGGGTAAAAATTCCGAGGGTCAGGTCCTTGCATTCTCAATCTGGTGATCTGATGGATCAACATTGGATCTACGGTGATACGTCCATCCAACCATAGGTAACCACCATGGTAGCATGACAGGAGGAGTTTAACGCATGCGTTAACCTCATGATGTCTATCGAAGTGTGGGATATTCATCACATTAAGGATTGTCGATATTGCAATGTCCATGGTCCATGACTGGGGGATTATCTTTGACTTCTTCCTCATTTTATTGGTCAAGTACTTGTGCAGGGAGAGAATTCCATAATTCTTGTGGTCTCCCAAGTTGAAATCACTGATCTTTAGCTTCATAATCTTTCCTAACTGAAGTCCAACTGTGAGTATCCCCTTCAGGAGGTATGCAGTGATTAGTGTATAGTCAAAGTCTCTCGGGATGTTCTCACGAATAACCACGCCAACCATAGGTGGGATATATTTGGGAGGGATTGATGAGATGAGATTTTCATTTCCCAAGTCGTCCTGATGCTTATTTGCTTCTCTCTTGCAGTTCGGGATGGCCCAGATCGACATGCAGTCAATGGGGAGGCTTGCAATCCTCTCGTTCATGAGGCCTGTGCTCCTTCCGACATCACCTTCTCTACAATGAGGTCAATAAAAATCTCTTTGAAATATTTCTCTACTGTGCTAAGGTCGCTCGACATGTACTCTCTTTATCAAATGTTTTGGATAGGTGGAAAAATTCTCAAGGTAAGTATAACAGGTGACGAGGTCTCAATAAGCACTACGCGAAAGCAATTAGTTCTCTATGGTTTCAAATAGTCACAATTTTGAAAATTATCCCCAGTAAGACATTCAACGGGTGAAATTGATAGCATCGTAACGGGCTCCTCCAACGAGAAGGAATGCCTCAATCAATACAATTCTAAGCATATCTAACCATTTAGCACATATCATCAAATAGATATAGCATTCATTCATGTTATTAAGAACTAAGCTATTATATCATATGAATATAGCATACATAAAGGCTCAGCACTAAGAATAAATCACATTGATCACACAGAGTAATCACAACACAAGCTTCTTATGATCACCTGCACTTAGCTCTGCAAGTCTTAACACATTGTATCCACAAAACCTCTAGATCTGCACTAAGCCGATTATACTAGGGCTCTCTATATTTTATTACATTGCCTAGATATCTATTTATACATTACAAATGGAGCCTAAACATGGGTAAACCCATGGGATAACATCCCATACCCATTACATAAACCCTAATCCCCAAAAATCCAAAAAAAGGGGGTGAGATCCCGCGATCTCCGCTTTGCCTAGGCACTCCATCTTCAACCATCTTGTAGAAGTCCCAAAAGTGGTCAAACACAACCAAGGTTCTCCAAAGCTTGGTCAAGGGCCAACAAGCCCCCAACACTCACCTGTGACTCGTCCTGAGTCACACTGACCTAGGAAAATTTTCTTCGAAGGCCTCAAGATTGGCTTGAGCTGCTTCGACTTGCTGCATCACCAGAGCCTCATGCTCAAAAAAATCCTGGATGAATTTCTCGGTGACATGTCCTTCCAAGGGTTGTTCCATCGAGGTCACTACTTATTCTAGTTGTTCTCCTTACCCTCTATCTCCTCAAGAAGTGTGTAAGCTTCATCTTATATCGGCTGGAGTCTCTAGGTCACTTCCATGACTTTAATCTCGATGGCATAGACCTGTTGCTAAAATGCGCAATATTCCTGTGACCTTTTCATCTTCTTAACTGCTAAAAGAAGATTCAGCTACACTTTCACTGTCGATGCTTGTTTATTTTCCTCTTGAAGTTGTTCTTCTAATGCTCTTAGTTATGGGTCCTCTATGAGGCACTCATAGGTCTACGCACTGCGGTTGTTGAATATCCTACATTCTGAGGCCAATGACTTGATTCTTTTTACTGTGCTCCTAGAAGTTTCTTCTCTCTAGTATCGCACTTCCTGTGGAGTGCTTGGCACTACTTGCAGTTCTAGTTCTGCCTCTCTTGCTTGAAGCTACTGAATAGCTTCAACAAGCTTCTCCACTTGGATATCCACTATGTCTTCTTCTATCTATGCGAGCCCTGACATAGAGAAAAGTGCTCTAGTGACTACTTCTTTAACTCCAATCTGCTCTGCGAACAACTGTTCTTTTTCCTTCTAGATCTACACTTTATCCTGTACGAACTTCGCTTGGACATCATATTTCTCTTACTGTGCAACCCAAAATTTCTCTAAGGATTCCTCTTTTGCTTTCTTTAATGCCTCTACGGCCTGCTCCTTTTCCTCTTGGACCCGACGAGGGAAAGCCTTTACTGAATCTACTAATCTGCGTAGCTGGGTAGGTTCATCTCCTACTTATATGCCCCATGATGACAACGGTGTAGTATATACTATGCGGCTCAAATAAAGAGCCTGTTGTACCCCTTTGAGCTTCATCTCGATCCTATCAAACATTGTCTCATGTTTGGCTTTACTTCGCTGCAAAATGTCCTATGAGTTATTTGATATAGTTGTGATGATAAGGTCAATATCATCCATCGTGAGTACACTCTGTAATTCAGGATTATCTTCTCGTGATTTATTTTGTGCAGATGGTTTCTTTGGGGAACCCTTTATTTTCTTAGATGTACCATCCTACATGATGGGATCCTTAGGTGGTGTCACTTTTCCATGTTTTTCTCTTTCCCTTCATTCTCTTCCTGGTCTACTTCGCCATCTCCTCCTCTTCCTAGTGAATCTGGTGTAGTTTCCTTTGATGTGTTGTTAATTGTTTATACTTCTTCCTTCTTCTTCCTTCTACTATTGGTCGGTCCATCATATTCCTCTCGAGTGACTATAGGACTTCCGATAAGGTCGAGGTTAGAGAGTTATGTCTGTTCGACCAGTACAAGGAACTCTACAGGACATTACTTGTTTATTTATTCCATGTCCTCCTCTGTGAGTTTATAATAGGATTGGATCTCTTCATTGTGTTCGTCCCCACGCGCAGTGATTTAAATGAAATTTCTATCTGCGTGGAACTTCGCAAGTGGCCTGAACCTATGTAGAGTATTCGATGTCATGCAAGGGAAATATTCAATGGCACTCTTCAGCTGTAAATAACATGTGTGGAACACCACATTGGATTTCCATTGTTTTTCCATGTTGTTCGAATAACAGAGCGTAGTGAACTTCGTGACCAGTGGTTCAGACAACTCAATTTTAGGGAAGTTCGCTCCTTCCAGAATATCCCAAGCAATGAAGGTAATGAGAATCAACAACCAGCTAAAATGAAAATCATAGCCCTGATCCTATGCATCGCGGAAATATTGCTCCAACTGGTTGACGAGGTAGCTCTCCCGGTTCATTTGCATCCCTTCGACGCGTTTGCCTATGAGGTTGACGATGAAACCCGTGACCTCTGTTGATCCAACCATAGGTAACCACCATGGTAGCATGACAGGAGGAGTTTAACGCATGTGTTAACCTCATTATGTCTATCGAAGTGTGGGATATTCATCACATTAAGGATTGTTGATCTTGCGATGTCCATGGTCCACGAATGGAGGATTATCTTCTAATTCTTCCTCATTTTCTTGGTCAAGTACTTGTGTGGGGTGAGCATTCCATAAATCTTGTGGTCTCCCAAGTTGAAATTACTGCTCTTTAGCTTAATAATCTATCTGCAGTCCAACTGTGAGTATCCCCTTCGGGAGGTATGCAGTGATCAGTGTATAGTTGAAGTCTCTCAGGACGTTCTCATGAATAACCATGCCAACCATAGGTGGGATATATTCAGGAAGGATTGATGGGATGAGATTTGCATTTCCCAAGTCGTCCCGATGCTTATTTGTTTCTCTGTTCTAGTTCGGGATGGCCCAGATTTGCGTTCAGTCAATGGGGAGGCTTGCAATCCTCTCATTAATGAGGCTTATGCTCCTGTTGACATGAACTTCTCTACCATGAGGTCAATAAAAATCTCTTCGATAGATTTCTCTACTGCACTAGGGTTGCTCGACATGCACTCTCTTTATCAAAGGTTTCGGATAGGTGGAAAAATGCTCAAGGTAAGCATAACAGGTGGCAAGGTCTCAATAAGCACTACGTGAAAGAAATTAGTTCTTTGTGGTTTTGGATAATAACAATTGGAAAAATTATCCCTGGTAAGACATTCGACGGGTTAAATAGATAAGATCGTAACGGGCTCCTCCAACGAGAAGGAATGCCTCAAGCAATACAATTCCATCTGTTAATACGTTCTAAAAATAACTACGTTTCTAGTCGTTCTAGAGCGTCGTTCTAATGGTCGGGATGAGTCCAACAGTCATATTTCTTCACCATGGAGAAGTCCCAGTCATCGATGTTCTTCTATTATGACATGGTTCAAGTTCTACAAATCTTCCTTCTGTGAAGTCCTCTCTGGAACCTCCTGCAATTTTTCTATCTTTTCTTTCTTCTTACTGAGATTTCTTTCTTTCTTCCCTATGATCTGCGTCTCTAGATTCCTCTTTCTATTCTTGTTCTTATCTTTTATTAGCATAGTAACTTCACACTGTTGAGGATCTTTCACAAGGTTCGAGGGTAACACTTTTTCTTTTACCGATCTGGAGTAGGTGCTCTTCTCTCCTGCATGGATAGGTTCTTTAATCCTTCTTGTGTTCTTTCAACTTCAACAACTAAGTCTCTGGCCCTTAGTTGCTTCGACTTGTCCTCTTGTTCTTGTATTAATCTCATTATTTTCCTAGCCATAAAATCCATTAATTCTTTCTTTTTTCAGTTCTATAGCTTCCTCTTCTTCTCTCCTTTAGATATGATCTCTCTCAATCCAAGTCCTTCCTAACAAAAGTGAAAAAGGGGCATTGTTCTCAACAAACTTAATGACCTCGAATCCTTCTTGTGTCGATGTTCCATGCGAAATAATAGGTACATGAGTAAGTATTCCACATAGGGTTATCATCTTTCCTTTAAACCATCCTATTCCTCCTAACGAAAAAATCATAGCAGGCTTTCCCAAAATTTCCCATGTACTTTCTGGCATAATGTTTACCTGTGTTTCTGCATTCAATACATAGTCTATGTTGAAGTCTCATATTCTTGTTTATATGCACTCTTTCTCTTGTAATATCTCTGATAAACTGATGACTCTGTGATCATTCAGTGTTTCTTTCATCTGTAATAATATAGCCTCTGATTGTTTCTGGTTCTTTGGCATATTCTTAGTCTCTTGACCTTCTTCATGGTTTTCTTGTCTCATGTTCATCTTTTCAACTTTAGCAATAATTCTAGGGCAATCTAAAACTTCATGATAAATGGATTTACAAAAAAGACAAATAGGGCCTCTACCTGGGCATTCCTTAGCAAGATGTCTTGGTCTTATGCAATTATAACATAAATTCAATCCTCTCTTTCTCTTAAGCGATCCCCAACCTTTCATGTACTGCGCACTAGGATCACAGTGATGGTTCTGTAAAAAATTATTTCTAGGATCCTGCATCCACTTGTTAGTCCAACAATTCTTTCTATGCATAGGAATAACATATCTTTCACTATTTCTATCAGATCTATTCATATCACATTTTCTTTCTTCTAGTTGTGCTCTAGTTTTCAGACTAGGACAAAATCTATCAAATATACCTAGATCCATTTTTTTGAAACAAAAATTTCCACTTATCTTATCTTTATTAGAGCACTAGGATTTAAGATCTTACCTCTTTTCTTCAGATCAGACTTCTCTTCTTGGCATGGAGCTTCACAACTCAAGTAGAGTAGTGCACACTACAACAACATATATACACACACAACTTTCTCTTTTCCTTAGTTCCTAGCAATCACAGATTCACGTCCCGGAAACAGAACCATTTGTTGGCACAGGGGTAGACCCGGGGTTCAATGCTTCAATAGTGCACGAACAAAACCCTGACTACTGGCCCTTTTGGAAACACCTGTGAAGCATATGAAGTCTCACCCAAGGTAGAGGTAGGGGGTGTTGTAGGACTCAAGTGTCTACAACCTAGCTGGGACACAGATCTGTGATCGCAATAATTAACAGATCACTTAGAAATTAACATTCATTATATTTTACCCTTATTCACATTGCAAATTCAAACCCTAATTACAGAACATCGCAGTATTCAATGAGATCTAAGCATATCTAACCATTTAGCACATATCATAAAATAGATCTAGCATTCATTCATGTTATTTAGCACTAAGATACTATATCATATGCATCTAACATACATAAAGGTTCAACACTAAGAATAAATCACATCGATCACACAGAGTAATCACAACATGAGATATACGAGGTTCACCCAAGTGTGGGGCTACGTCCACCAACTCTTCTTATTCTTTATTATATTCTTTCAATCTTCTTATATGCATAGAGCCACAAAACCAACTCCGCATAGGAAAGGAGATCTACATGCACCTCGCCAGATCCTCCTTCCCCAAGTTAGGTCACAACATTAAGCCTTCTTACACAGCCTGCACACAAGCTTCTTACAATCACTTGCACTTGTCTCTGTAAGTCTTAACACATAGTATGCACAAAGCCTTTAGATATGCACTAAGACAATTATACTAGGCCTCTCTATATTTTCTTACATATCCTAGACATCTATTTATACATTACAAATGGGGCCTAAACATGGGTAAACCCATCGGTCGACATCCCATACCTATTATATAAACCCTAATCCCCTAAAATCCCCAAAAAGGGGGTGAGATCCCACAATCTCTGCTTCGCCTGGGCACTCCATCGTCGACCAGCCTGTCAAAGTCCCAAAAGTGGTCAAACACGACGAAGGTTATCCAAAACTTGGTCGAGGGCCAACAGGCCTCGTTTGAGATATTCATGGATTTAAATGAGACGAGGACAATCTTTGGTGAATCGATCCTCTTTACAAATCATGCAGGGATATTTGGCCTTTTTCTTTCTTGTGTCTTGGGGCCCGACTTCTGGGAAGAGATTTTATTTTTCTTATTATTCTTACACTTCTTTTTTCCTCTAGATGGTTGTGGGTTTTTAGGTGCGGTTGACTGCATCAAATTAACATCGTAGGTTTGGGCAGGGGCCTTCATTGGAGTTCTTGTGTGGACAAATGAGTTGGCATTTATAGCTTTATTTGATTGGTTTTGTTTCCTAGTAATTGAACTAGATGACTCAATAGAAACAAGACCGATCATATCATCAACATGGGGTCCAGGTGTAGGTTTTTTTGGATCATTTGATAACCAAGGAGCATGCAGAATCAAGTTGTATAACGTGTCGGACTGAGAACATACTAAATATAGATATTGGTCACGGGAGATGGCTTGTTCTTCGGTAACGACGCCTCTCATCATGACATCTTGAGTAATAGGTGGAAAAAGGGACTTGGTAAACTAGTCAACCAATAATTGGTCTAGGATTGTGAATTTAATTAGTCTTCATCAGTGTCTCCACTCATGAATGTGATCGGAGATATGGCTGGAGGTCGATTTGCGTAATGAGTTTAAAATATCAGTACCAGTTTCATATCTAATCGGTAATTGGAAGTGTGTCAAAAAATCCATAGCAAGGGAATTAAAGTCATCAAATGAGTTTTGCAGTAGCTCTATATACCATTTGGCTATGGATCCTATAAGATTCCACTAGAAAATTCATAGTCGGATGGAATCATCCATAAAGGAGTTCAAAGAACACCATAGATGGAAATTCATCCGGTGAATGTTTGGATATTCTCCAGGCTTTCCATCAAACTTGGGAATATCGGATGGGAGTTTGGTAGGAATGGGGGGCCATAAATGGGAATTTCTTATGGGATTATTAGTCAACCGTGAAATATTAGGAAAACCTAAGGTTACCAAGAACGAGAGTTGTTTGTTGACCTGTGGAGATGGGTTATATGGTCCTCCTCCATACAACTGTTATTATAGAGGCCCTCCTCCATAAGGTGGTTTTCCAAGGGGTCCCCCACCATAATGTGGTCCTCCTCCAGAAGATGGTCCTCCAGGAGGGCCTCTACCATAAGTTGTTTTTTCAGGAGGTCCTCCTCCATAAGGTGGTCCTCTAGGAGGGCCTCTACCATAGGGTATTCCTCTGGGGGGTCCTCCTCCATAAGTTGGTCCTCCAAGAAGACCTCCACCATAAGGTGGTCCTCCAAGAGGCCTATATCCATAGGGCGGTCCCCCTCCATCATGGGGTAGTCTGTCATGAGGTCCCCCACCATAGGGAAGTCCTCTACGTGGTCCTCTCGGTTGAGTAGCAATTGTAGGATTGGCAGGTTGTCGAGGTTGGTTTCATACGGTATTGGCTATTCCCGAGTAAGGGTGGCCATATCATAGGCTAGTGGTAGATGGAATAATTTGGCCCCATGATGGGTGTTGTCAGGTAGTTGGGGGTTTCCTACTAGTTGATTGGTGCCCCCAGACCAAATATGGCCCTGAGGTTGGGGGTTTCCCCCCAGTGCATGGTTTCCACCAGTCAAGTAAAGGTTGGCTCCTGATAGTAGGAAATTCCCCCATTAAAAAGGATCTTGAGGTTGACAGTTTCCCCTCGACAAAATGTTGGTCAGATGTTTTCCCTGGGTACAGGGGTTGTCCCCGATTGAAAGGTTGGATCATGGATGTTTGTTGGCCAAAAACCATTAGTATACTTCCTTGGGGAGGTAATACTCACGTTGAAGGTTGTTTCCGAAAGAGGTTGGGATGACCTCCTAAGAACAATGGGGTAAATAAAGGTTATCCTCAAGTGGGGCATGTAGAAAGTTGTGTTCTTGAAGGTGGTGGTACAATGGTGGGGAAAACATATGATAT
This sequence comes from Picea glauca, assembly GCA_000966675.3. NCBI lineage: Eukaryota > Viridiplantae > Streptophyta > Pinopsida > Pinales > Pinaceae > Picea > Picea glauca. Next base: position 292,995 of record JZKD02S0211424.1, read on the forward strand.
GGATTTCAATGTTGACGTATGGTTTGTGTCAATGTTCAACTGAGATGGTTGTGGTGTAGAGTAAATGGGGGAGAAATGGCGGAAAGAATTTTGGAACATATGGGAGATACCAAATATGGGGGGATGAGGGGTGCGTGATGAACCATGTGACTGATCTCATTGCAAGAGTTTAAAATAAGTCTATGGTTGTATCTAATCGAGTGAGGATGTCTTGGGGTTTCCCAGGGGTTTTTCTAGGTTCATATGGACCAAAAACGCATGGTGGTGTTATGTAACCTTTAGATAAATGGATATGTTGGGATTCCATGCTCACAATGTCGTCACAAGGTACAAGTGGTAGATGTAGGTAGTCGATACGAAGTTTAGGTTGTCCAACAGAGTTTACTTGAAGAAGTAGGAGACTGAAAGGGTCAATCAAGGGTGGATTTTCATGGAGTACAAATACCTCTCAGAATTTATCTCCTTTGGGGAGTTCAAGCAAAGGGGTAACAACACTTTTGACTTGAGAGTGGTTTTTCTCATGGAATACCTCTCGAAGGTGATCTTCGGGTGAGTTGGGAGGAAAAGGTTCGTAATGTATTGGAGGAAAACCTCGCATCCTCCAAGACCTACTCAAGTTTTTATCATCCAGGATTGAGATATGACAATGGAATTCCTAAATCCAACTAAATAAAATAGACAACACACACTAAAAGAAATATAGGAATCAAACAAACAAACCAAAGATTCTCTCCATGAGTGCACTAGTTGGTGATGAAATCCAAAATCATGGGAACATGTGAAAAGGGGTGTGGATAAGTGGGTGGATTAGTTATGTTGGCATCCTGCTTAACAAACTTACACCTTGGTTCCAATTCCTCGACGATCTATCTGTGGGTTTCCCTTCAAGGAGCCTGAGTGATTTAACCAATGTATGATTCATGTACAATGAAGAATCTCCTTCGTCATCACCTTATGTAATATCCCTAAAGATTATGGAAACTAAGGTCACCAACTCATAGTCAACCTATGGGCCGATACATTCAACAGTTGGGTCCAATAGTATGGGCAGGATATCAAGTCTGAAATTCCTCAAGAGGACTAAGAACAAGAGAACCGGAAAAAGCTTCAGAGGACATTGAACAGATTTGGGATTCATGAAGTTTCTAGACCAAATTGAAACAACCAATTCTCAAGAACAATCCCCCATATACTATCATTCCACTATGTTTTGTTAATCCTCAGAGGGGTAATATACATTTCCCAACAACACATGACCTCGTGTGTAACTCCTATGTGAGATGGGGGTCCCGACTATGCCTATACGAAGGTTGGATTTAAGCACTCTGTAATATTCTAAGGTTTGTTTTTGTGGTCTTGTACAGTTTACTCACTTGCCTTAGTCCAAAGACCTTAGACCTAGACTATTGTTGGTGTTCTTAGAAAATAAAAACTCTTGTCAATGTTATTAACGTGCATTCATTTTTAAATTTTTTCTTTAGTCAAAAGGTTCTGTGGAAGTGAAAATCGTGATGTGAAAGATTCGACTCCAAATAGGTGCAAAAGCATGAAATGAAAAAATATTTCCTTTCAATGAAACCTATTTAAATAAGGGAGAGGATTAGTTTTTGTTTCTTGAAATAAACCACCCTAAATGCATATTAATGCATATCAATTCAATATGAATCTTGTATATGAAAAGAGACACAATGTTTCCGCAAATTAATTCTGAAATTCCTAATCCAAACTCTAATTGATTCAACTATGTCCAAAGCACTCAAAATGATTTTTTTTTTCTTTTTGTTTTGAATGAAACTAAATAAAAAAAATATTTTCACTTTTGCTTTCAATTAGTGATGTTCTATGGATGAGTGAAAAAAGGTCAAGAAACAAGAAAACAAACGGAAAGAAAATACCAAGCTTGTAATTAATCAAGTCTTTAATTACTTAACTCCAAAGTCCTTAAATGTGTTGAAAACAAAAGATGTTAAGAATTGTGAGGAGATAATGAGGAAGGAAATCAAGACACTTCTCTAAATAGGATACCAATGAGTTGTAGGGATAGGTAAAATAGCTAAGAAGCATAGTCCTTGATTAAGAAAGTCTAGCAAATCATAGGTATATATGAAACCAAAAAGAAGGAAGACAAACCAAAACTTGAAGAGAAAGAAATATAAAATACCGGGAAAGACTTTGAGATAGGTATGAAGTGTTGAAGGAGACTAAGAGAAATGGATCTCGGTGAGTTATTTGGAGAATAAATCTCCAAAACTAGTCTTGGGAAGGTTTTTCACTCCCTTAATAGGGAGACAGAGCGACCTGGTCACGACCAATTTAAGGTAATAGGTTGACCAAAGGGGTTGGTCTCTCTTGGTTAACTAGAGTGAGGAATTGGTTGTTTCCTTAACAAAGGGAAGGGGCGACCAAAGGGTCTTTGGTCACTCTATGTACACTAGGGTGGGGTGACCGAATTCAGTAGGTGTAAGAAGATGAGATCCTAGATGGGATCTATCAGATCCAATGTGGAGGTTCTTTTAGATAGACTGAGAAGATATTGAAGCAAGGGATGGGAATCATATAAAGACACCTAAGTGTGTAAATATATTAGAAAGAAAACTCATAAATAAGGAAGATAATCACACAAGGGGAAATTCCCCAGTATGGTCGCTAATCTGTTGTAGGTATTTTGTGCCCTGCAGAAGATGAGCTCCCTTAGGTTCTTCCTATACCTAAGATGGAAATAGAAGTGCAATCTACAAAGTTTCCTAGATCTAATCTATATGATAAGTAACTAAGGGAGAGTGAAAAAGGATCACACATTATTTTTTATGGTTGTCCCTACACACTCCTGGTTATCCTTTTGTTCCTTAATCGTTTCTTCTCCAAATGATACATATATACACACAAGGAAACAATAGAACTTGCAAAGATCAAAGAAATCATAAAAAAATAAGATCTACTAACAAGTCATATTTCATAAAATGATTAGATCTATGCAAATGGGAATTTATAAAAAAATAACCAATGATATAGAGGAAAACACTTAATACACTTTCTATTAAAACATAATAACAACAATATAGCTTACATATGAAGTAGTTGATGAACATATCTCTCTCCAAGATCTTTTCCCGAGCCTTGAATCCAAACCACCACCATAAGTTTGCTAATATTTTTCTCCTCCTTTTTCATGGGAAATGGCTTAGTTCTTATATCACTTTAGGGATGGCACCAAATGGTAAGTAGGATAATATCTGCAAGCTCCCAATAGAAGCATTCTCAAGTGTAATATTCCATATATAAAAACTATGCAGAACAAAAATAAATAGCTAGAAATGGTAGATGAACAACAATATAACCAGAACAAGACCACAATAATACCAAAAGGATACCAGAATAATACGATAAATAACACTTTGATTACTGAGAGAAATGTTCACTTTCCTCTTTGAAAGGGAAACCTCCAACAGAGAAGATCCCTATTAAAATAATATCTAAGACAAAAGATCTCATACCCTTGACTCTTATTTATACTAAATATGTCAATCAAAAGAACCATCTAGAGGAATATCCTTCTAGAAGTGGAAGCTTCTCTTAGGTCTTCTTACATTGAACTTATTCTTCCTTATTTCTAGGCCTTATTAATATTGACCTTTATTACATGGAAATATATTATTTTACCTACGTGAGGGGTTAGGTCCCTAACATGTCGTCCCCCTTAAAAAGAACCTTGTTCTCAAGGCTTGAGATGGGGAAATTGATGCAAAACGATAGTTGGTTCCCAAGTGGCATATGTTGGAGTTGTATCTTACCACTGGATGAACACTTCCTTGATGGTTCACTGACGTAGACGATGCTCACACTCGTCCAAAACTTCTTGTGGTTGTATCCAAATGGAGCCTTCTTCGTCCAACTCGGGAAGGTTGGTTTGAGTGTGGCACTTAGTTCCAATCACCTTCTTTAAGCAAGAAACATAAAAAAAGGGATGGAGCTTAGAATGAATGGGAAAAGTTAACTGATAGGCCACCTATCCCACACACTTGAGAATGGTATAAGGACCATAAAATTTGGGTGCTAGTTTATGACAATGGTCAACCTTGAGAGAATTTTTCTTGTAGGGTTGCATCCAAAGAAACACATGATATCCTTCTGCAAATTGACGTTCAAAGCGACCTTGATCTTATTATTGCTTCATGTGATTCTTGGCCATAACCAAATTCTATTTGAGAGTACAAAGAATATCCTCTTGAACTGTAAGTGTTTGGTCAACTACCTAGACCTTCGAGACACCTAGAAAATATGAGAGAGTTGAAGGTGATTTTTTCCATATATCGCTTCAAAAGGAGTCTTGTAGGTAGTTGTATGGTACAAAGTGTTGTACCACCATTTAGTTAGAGGTAACCATTGAGCTCACTGATTTTTCCTTTATGATGAAAAACACCTCGGTCCTCAAATATGTTTCCAAACACTTTCTGACAATTTTAGTTTGACCATCAGTCTGGGGAGGATAGGTTGTGCTGAGATACAATTTGGTGCCTTGTATCTTGAATATTTCTTGCCAAAAATTGCTGGTGAAAGTTGTGTCACGGTAAGAGACAAGAGAAGGCGGCATGCCATGAAGCTTGAAGACCTGATCCATGAAAAGTTGAGGAACAATGAATGTTGTAAATGGGTTTTGAAGAGCACAGAAATGAGCATACTTGGAAAGATGATCAGCTACCACCATGATGATTGATTTATTTCCCAATTTAGGTAAGCCTACAATAAAATCCATAGATATATCCAGCAAATAGCAGGTGGAATCGAAAGCGGTTATAGTGTGCCAGGAGATTTGACAATTTTTCCCTTGTTGCGTTGACACACATCATATTCAGCCACAAAATTACAAACATCATGTTTCATACCATCCCATAAAAATTAACATTTGACACTGTCATAGGTTTTTGTTAACCCGGAGTGACCAGATTTTGGTGTAGCATGAAGCTCAGAAAGTGACATGGATTTAAGTTTTGACTGATTACTTAAATAAAAATGGCCTTTGTATCGAAGCTCATCATTAATCCAAGGGTACCCTAGGGAAACTAGAGAATTGGACTGCAATTGTTGTATTAGATGCAAACTTTTGGGATCATGTAGCCATTCCTGGCGAACACCTTGGAGCTAATATGGTACAATGAAGGAGAGAGAGAAAAGGGACCCTTCATCTTCATATTTTCTGGAAAGTGCATCAGTAACCACATTGTCTTTTCCTTTCTTCTAAACGATCTCATAATCATATCCAAAGAGATTATTCACCCATTTTTGTTTCTCTAGGGAGGAAAGGCATTGTTCCAAAAGATACTTGAGGCTTTGATGATCTGTCTTAGTTTGGAAGTGTTGCGCCAATAGATAAGGACGCCAAAGATCCATGGCATGCAAAATATCTAGCATTTCCTTTTCATAGATTGATTTTCCCAAATTGCGCTTGGATAGTTGTTTGTTGGTAAAAGCCAAAGGTCAGCCCTCTTTCATAAGGATGTCGCCAATTCCTTTCCCGGAAGCATCACATTCCAGGACAAAGGTTTTTTTGAAGTCGGGAAGGGCCAAGAATGGAGTGGTGCACATGGCCATCTTCAAGGTTTGAAAATCCTAAGAAGGTGCTGGATTCCAAGTCAAACAATTATTTTTAAGGTGTGCAGTGAGAGGTGTCGCAATGTTTCCATAATTTGTAACAAACTTGCGATAATAACTTGTTAAACCCAAAAATCCACACAAGATCTTGAGAGTCTTTGGGTGAGGCCAATCTTGCATAGCTTCAATCTTTTTAGGATCCACCCTGATGCCAGCCTTGCCAACAAAATGACCCAAGTACTCAACTTATGAGGCACCAAAAGCACATTTAGATTGTTTAAGGAAAATTTGGTGCTGAGAGAGTAGATGGAGAACTCGATCCACATGAGAAACATGGGTTGTCCAGGTTTTACTATAGATGAGGATATCATCAAAGAAAACTAAGAAAACATGATGAAGAAAAGGACGAAAGACATGATTCATGAGGATTTGTAAAGTGGAGGGAGAATTACACAATACAAAGGGCATGACCAAAAACTCATAGTGACCCTCATGAGTTCTAAATGCAGTCTTAGGAATGTTTTCCACTTTCATACGGATCTGGTGATAGCCAGAATGAAAATAAATTTTAGTAAATAATTGGGTGCCACTCAACTCATCCAAGAGGTCATCAATGACAGGAATGGGATTTTTTTCTTTAATGGCGAGTTTGTTGAGTGTGAAGACGTCAGGACACATGTGAAAAGAACATTCTTTTTTAAGGACCATGACCACAGGTGAAGAGTAGGGGGTCATACTAGGGAATATAACACCTGCGTTGAGTAAGTCTTGAACATTTTTCTCAATTTAATTTTTTTGGGAAAAGGGGTGATGATAAGGATAGATATTGGGAGGAATGCTTCCTAGGATAAGGGGAATGGAATGATCATGAACACCACGGGAAGGAGGATGTCCCTGGGGAGTGAAAAAAACCACCTGTTGTTTAGAGAGGATGGATTGGAGGTCATGCGGCACAGAGGGTGTCTCAGTTTCTTGTATGGCATGGAGTTGGGCAATAATGCCAGAATGACCTTTATTGAGCATATTTTCCATGCGATGGGAACTAATGATCTCTAGGGAACTTATGGTGATGCCTTGGAACTTATATTGTTGGCCCTGTTGGTCGAATTGCGTGGTTAATTTCTTAAAATCCATGAGAATGGGTCCCAAAGTCCTTAGCAATTTTGCACCTAATACAATGTCACAACCACCCATGTTGATAGAAAACATATGATATTTCAGGTGGTATTGACCAATTTGGAGACACAAATTTTCACAATGCCCTCCACATTTCATGGACCCACCATTGGAAATTATGATTTGAAACTTATTGATTGCACAGATATAGAAATTAGTTTCTTGGGCAATGCGGGGATGAATAAAATTATGGATGCTTTCACTATCAAAAATAATGATGAACTTCCTATGCTTGATGTAACCAATTAGCTTGAGGGTTTGGGGAGCAGGGAAGACATTGAGAGAATTTAGGGAAACGACTAGTTCTACTTCGGGAGGGTTTGAGGGAAGGGTTATGTTGGTGGGTTCAAGTGATACTGACACAAGGGGAGCCTCAACATCCTCTTCTGAAACATCCTTCGAGATGACCATAAAAAGATTTTGTTCCTTACAGTTGTGTCCCAGAAAATATTTATCATCATAATTAATAAAAAGGCCTTGGAGTTGGCATTCAACCATTGCGGCCTTAGTAAATTTATGGATCTTTATTGGAGTAGAAGGAGGAGAGGGAGTTACTGGTTTAGTGCGAGGAATAAAGGAGGGTTTTTGGTTTTGAGAAGAGACAAACTGGTGTTCTTCCTTAGCTCTTTTAGTAGTTTCTACACAACTCTGAGGCCGAGCCATGAGGACATTAGCGTAAATCTCATCCTTGAGGCCACTAATAAAACATTCCCAGAAAAAAGCATCAGACATGCCCTTTGTATGAAAATCCAGTCACTTAAAATAATCTATAAAGTCTTCCACTGTGCCAAAATTGTTTCAAATTTGTCAAATGACCTAAATGGTTGGTGTCAGTGTGAAATAATTCATAAATCTCTTCTACAAAGTGTGTCCAACACACATACCCTTGGTGGGAATTTTTTCTCCATTGCCACCATTGCCAACGTGCTTGATCTATATGGAAAACACCATATGGAAGTTTGGACAACTCATCTATAATTCCATACAAAGAGAAATAATGTTCCATTTGAGTTACCTAGCTAGTGGGATATGATCCATCAAATTTGGTCACATCCACACGCAGAAAGTGTAGGTCACGCTGAAAGTGACGGGGATGAAAATTCTGGGAATGAGAGGAAGTTTCAGCTTCGGTATGAAAAGGTGGGTCAGATAAGGGAAGATCTACAGGGATATGTAGCTTGGCACAAATCATCGTAGTGACAGATTCAAGTTGGGTAGTAATTTATTTTTTGAGGTCTTATTTGATTTCCGTGATTGCAACGATGATGGAGGAATACATATTTTGATTGATGATGGAAATATTGGCATAGAGTTGTCGCACTTCTTGTTTGGTTTCTATGAAATTAGATTGCAAGGCAGTGAAGTGAGCTTCCAAGTCTTGGCTATGAGTATGGGCCATGATGACAAGGGAACATGAAAAGGGGTGGGTGGCACGACACAAAAAATGGGTTATGGGTGAATTGTATCACAAAGATGAGGGCGATGAGTTGAATCCAATGGGGTAAAGCCCAAATAAGGGTGTTGGAAGGGGGTCGGGTCCACAAGAAAATAATTTGTTGAAAAATGATAGGTATGACTGTGATAAGGGAGAAGAGAGAAATCCAACGTAATAGGTCTGAAATAATGGTGCCAACAGGATCGAGACTTTGGATTTATACTCCGTTCTAAACAATATTATAGTGATGAAATGCCCAAATGCTTAACAGGAAGAAATGTGTAGTAATTCCGTAACTCGAATGCAGGAGACACAGTTGTGCCGCAATAGATATTGTATGTTCTATTTTTGTTTCTGTCCCAAGGGTTAGGTGTTCAAGGGTTCTACAGATAAGGGTTTTCCATGTGCTATATCTCTCTGATATACGTGTGGGGTCCAACAGTAGTACTCGGCCCAATATCTTAGGGCACGAACTAAGGAGGCTAGACCGTGCCCTTAGTTGTACTACCCTACTACCCAGGTACTAGAGAGTATCTTCCCAAGTGTTTTTCTCGGTGGCACTATAGCAGTCAGGCGGACAATCAGTTTATCTATGGAGGGCTTCAGGAGATCTAGATCGATCTGTACACAAGTTTTTTCTGATGCACTACCACTTGAAGGGGTACCAATAGGGGTTATAAGGGTGGCCAACAGTTGTGTTATTAAGTACCACTTGTATTTCCTGCATGTATGAATCCTCAACCGTGAATTTATGCGTGTAATGACAGATCTCCGTAGCTTAAAGATGCTGGAATATGTCTCTACCCTGAAAATAATTAACCCACAATTTTTTGTCGATGAAGGTGCTTTGATACCACTTGTAATATTCCAGATATAAAAGTATGAAGATCATAAACAAATAGCTAGAAAGGTTATATGAACAACAATATAACTAGAACAACACCACAATAATACCAAAATGATACCAGAATAATACCAGAAAGAGCACTTTGATTACTGAGAGCAATTTTCACTTTCCTCTTCGAGGGGGAAACCTCCAACATAGGAGAGCTCTATTACAATAATATCCAAGAAAAAAGTTCTCATACCATTGACTCCTATTTATAATAAATATGTCTATCAAAAGAACCATCTAGAGGAAGATCCTCTTAGAAGCGGAAGCTTCTATTAGGTCTTCTTACATTGGACTTATTTTTCCTTATTGTTAGGCCTTATTAATATTGACCTTTATTACATAGAAATATATTATTCTACCTACGTGAGGGATTAGGTCCCTAACATTGAGACTAGACCCTGAGAAATCAGAGGAGGATCTCATCCAATTCCAACTAATTCCAAAAATGGAGCTTCTAGGAGTGGTCGTGACCAATACACATAGACAGAGTGACCGATCTCCCCAAGGAAGACTAGGGAGGGCAACCAACCCCTTCGGTCGCCCCCTTAAGGAAGGTCAAGGGTGACCAAAGTAAAATTGAGCCAGAAACTAAGGGATAAAGGGATAAAAATGGTTGTTTTGAGTGTATGACCTCAAGTGGATGATGTTCCAAGGGTTAGGGGGTTAATAACTCTATAACAATAAGGTGGGGGTTGGGTGCATCCACATGGTGCCTAGGGATTTACGTCAGGTCTCCCCATGAAATCCATGAACCTAAGAAGTCTTGTCTCTCTACCATCTATCAATTGAATCAAAATTGAACTATAAACATCTTGTTTTATATATATAGAGAGAGAGATATTCCAATTTCATAGATTTTTTTTTTTTTTTTAATTTAATTTATTAGTATTATAATATAACATATTTTGGATTGTATACATCTTGTTAGTGTTATTGTAATGGTAAAAATAAACTCTTTTCTAACTTAAAGAAAGTTTGAACAAAACTCTTTATGATAAAAAAGGAGGTAACCTCTCATTGTAATGGAAAGAATGAAATATTTTCTGACTGGAAGAAAATTTCAACGAATGTTAGAGGTGGTAATCTCTCATTGTAATGGCAAACAAAACCTGTTTTCTACCTCAAAGAAAATTTCAACAGAAAATTATGATAGAGGTAACCTTATCTACTAGGGAACATCAATATGTTGGGATGTTGATAAATCTTTTATGTATGTGTGATTTGCTTCTTAGCCTGATAGGTTATAAGGTTGTGGGGTCGAGTATTCATACTATCTATCTCAAAGAATGTTGTGGATAAAAGTGCCAAATAAATTTCCCCGAAATAACATATGTCATTTGCATATTGCTTTTATTTATTTATTTTATTGGAGATAGATTATCATTACTTATTTTTACAGAGAGTTGAATATAATTAGGCACATTAAGTGCTTTTAAATTTAAATGTATTTGTTGTTTATTTTTACCAAGTCCATCTAACTCCATTAGATTAGGTTGAATAAAAACAGACTATATTTATACCTATTTTATGGTTTTAGGAAGTAAATAAACTTTAATTAATTTATTTAATTTGTTTAATTATTATTAACTTATATTAATTAATTTAATGATTGATATTTGAATTTTGATTGGATAAAAAAGAATTAATTAAATTGTTTTTACAATCATTTTAAAGAATTGTGAGTAAAATTGATGGTTTATAAGTTATTTCTAAATCAATAATAATGATCAAATCAATTTTATGTTTAGTATCCAGGCTACTTTTGTATTGGGATAGTCATTCAATTAATATATAACTTCAAATGTTTTTTAGTTGATTATTCTTAAATATATTTAAGAAGAAAATAACTTAGTCTACTCAACCAAGTTTAATACCTTTCCTAACTCTTTCCACGTTACTCATACAAGCTCTTAGAATAATTTATCACTAGATAAATTAGATCATGATTACGTTTTAATCTTAGGTGAAACATCATCCAAACTTGTAAGATTTTTGATCGATTTTTAATTTCAATAACCAAAATCTTTTATTAAAAAGATCCAAAAATGTTTACTTTAAGACCACTAACTCATAAGCAACACATAGATCGCCTTAAGCTATTAAAAATCCAAAATTTATTTTTCACTTTTTTTTCCAACCCTCACCCCGTAGTACAATTTCTCAATATTTCTTACAAAAGATAATTAGGTTTTACAAAGTTTCAACAATATTTCTCACCTAAGGTAATCATCGCACTTTCAAGTGTGAAAATTTGAAAGTACATAGTTTGCTTGTTAGGTTTTTCCTAAATACTCTTTTAACTACAAAGTTGAAGAAAAAAATGATAGCGAAAAACATGAGGAGCTACCTAGTGTTCTAGTAATATCCGTTCTAGTAATATTTTTTTTCTCGCACACCATCACAATGCCATATTACACATTAATTTTTTCATCATTGACAAAAAATAAAATGTTAATATTATACTTTGTTTGTTTATTCATAAGGACTTTAACTTCAGTCCTATAGTTCAGGGTGCCTTTTTCTTATCTTGTTTGAGAAAGGACACTATATGAAGTAATTGCTAATCAAACATTTTATTCCCATTAAGTGTGAATTACTCATCTCCCTCATGCACAAGGTGGTTGTCAAAACAACAATTAATCATGTTAATGCAAGCCATATTAATCCTTCCTCACCCCTATCTGAGCTACTTCCTTTTTATTCAGTTAACTACAAATGCAACTCACCTTACTATGGTTCCCTATTGGTTATTCATCTTTCTTGTGAGAAAACTATAACAAGGATTTTCTTAATTTTACATATCTCAATTTATTTGTGATATATAAATTAACAATGTAGTGATAATAATAAAAATAATCTATTTTTAAGGTCATGGCCAAGCTAGACACCAAATTGGTGTATGAAACCCCCTTGTTTGTGGGACAAGGGACCCCCTCCATGTAGTGATTTGAATACTAAAGTCTACAGGGGTATACATACCCTACCCCCCTCTAGATATGAACTAAAATATAAGGTTTTAGCGAAGATAATTTTAGAGGTGATTTTCAAAGCTCCTCATTTGAAGAGGTTTTTTCTAAAGGTTTTGTGGATACACAAGGCCAAGGTATTTGTAGAAAATGGGTCTTGGAGCAATAGTTTAATATACACACACTAACCCTCTTAACACAACAAATGCTCCATGACCTAGTGTGTTACAAGGATAGAAAAACAAATAGGCACCTTTCTAAGAACAATGGGATCAATGGCCCAAAAAACACCACCAAGGTATGTTTGTTTTCAAAAAACACAGCATGGTCCATACAATTCTTAAGGAGACATTGTAAATGTTGCTCCAAATATACCAAAGTGAACCATTTCGTTGTCCACTATTTTCATTTAATACTAGATGTACATCAATGTATCCTCATATGGCGTGCATATTATTGTATGAAACATCATGATACTTTTTAAAATAGGTGTTCCCCTCTCTAGTGTGTCTATATATCTTAAGAGAAATAAGGCACCTAATCTGAGGCTGCATTGTTGGGGGATACTTGTTTTCAAAAATTTCCTCATGTTGAAAGTATAATACATGTCATTTCAATGAATAAAGACCATTTCATTAAATTTGCATTTCTAACTAAGAATCTGCAATTTAAAAGTTTGAATATCAAACTCTAAAGTGTGACTATGGGATTCTGATAGTGTTAAAATAATATTCTAAAAGTGTTAATATTGAATTCTAAAAGTGTGAATATCAGATTCTAAAAGTGTGAATATAAAATTCTAATAGTGTAAATATTAGTTTTCAATATTAATGTCAACATTGGTTTATATATGAGATTTCATCTCATTGTAACATACATTTGTTATTATAATGATATTAAAGAAAAGAAAAATAGAAACAAGTGTAGTCACTGCATTGAATACATATACATTTTCATTAATGTTTAATGTTGATTACAATATGGATAGGTTCTAGTGAAAATGCATATTATCAATAAATACAAAATGAGAACTACAAGTTAGTCCCCCTACCAACGTTGCCATCTTATTTGCAAACACTATAACTATATTACTACAAAACATTCACAAAATCCACACCCTAGGTTAGCAAAGAAGAGAACATTTAACTCAAATCTGGCAAAATTTAGAGTAATTTTAGCATAATCCCCTCCAATCATGGGTCAAAATCAATGTTTCCAGAAGGTAAAGTCATATTTCATGAGTGTGAATAAGATTTGAAAAGTCTGAAATAAGATTTCTAAAGTGTTAATATTGGATTTGAAAATTTTCAAAATTGGATTTGAAAAGTGTGAAATCAGAATCCTAAACTCTAAATATCAGATTTGAAAAGTGAAAAATTGGTTTCAAGTATGTGAATATCATTAGGAGTTAGCCCCCCTACCAATGTTTCCATATTATTTGCAAACACTATAACTATATTACTACAAAACATTCACAAAACCCACATCCTAGGTTAGCAGAGAAGAGAACATTTAACTCAAATCTGACAAAATTTAGAGTAATTTTAGCATAAGCCCCTCCAAGCATGGGTCAAAATCAATGTTTCCAGAAGGTGAAGCCAGATTTCATGAGTGTGAATAAGATTTGAAAATTCCAAAATAAGATTTCTAATGTGTTAATATTGGATTTGGAAATTTTCAAAATTGGATTTGAAAAGTGTGAAATCAGAATCCTAAACTGTAAATATCATATTTAAAAAGTGCAAAATTCGTTTCAAATGTGTGAATATCATTAAGAGTTACTCCCCCTACCAACGTTTCCATCTTATTTGCAAACACTATAACTATATTACTATAGAACATTGTTAAGTACCAAAGACTGAATAAAAAAACACCACAACTGATATAGAAGAACAATATAGAAAACCACAACTTTATTATAGAAACCCTTGAGGTAGGGCAACACCATACATTGGATCCTATTATGGAAGGGATCCTCTCATGTTCACTTGCCTCTTCGAGGGGGCATCCTCCTATTTAGATATCGCTCCAAATACAATACTTTTCTTCATGTCTCATTACATTGATTGAATCTCTTTATATAGTGCTACCATCACCTAAGAACATTCTAGAGGAGGAATCTTCTAGAAGTAGAGCCTTCTAAGAAGTCCTCTTACATTTATTATATCTAATTACCCATTTATTATATCTAACTACCATAGTGGGTCTTATTTAATAATATAGTGGACCTAGTCCACCTTACATGAAATGACCTCCACTATTATCACTATGGGCCCTCTAGGCCCCCCAACTACCTCTCTAGCTACCTTACATTCCATCCCCATTATGAAAGCGTTTTCCTCAATGCTTGATGTACAACCATATACCAGGGTCCCATGGATAATTGTGGACCATAATGCTGAAGAAGACTGAAGAACCAAGGTCCCATGTAGAAAGAAAATCCACCATGTTG
>JZKD02S0211424.1:308367-336948 GCA_000966675.3 Picea glauca
ATAGTGGGTCTTATTTAATAATATAGTGGACCTAGTCCACCTTACATTGAATGACCTCCACTATTATCACTATGGGCCCTCTTCCCCCCCCCACTACCTCTCTAGCTACCTTACAAACATTCACAAAACCCACATCCTAGGTTAGAAGAGAAGAGAACACTTAACTCAAATCTGACAAAATTTAGAGAAAATTTTAGCATAATCCCCTCCAAGCATGGGTCAAAATCAATGTTTCCAAAAGGTGAAGTCAGATTTCATGAGTGTGAATAAGATTTGAAAAGTCTGAAATAAGATTTCTAAAGTGTTAATATTGGATTTGAAAATTTTCAAAATTGGATTTGAAAAGTGTGAAATCAAAATCCTAAACTCTAAATATCAGATTTGAAAAGTGCAAAATTGGTTTCAATTGTGTGAATATCATTAATTTAAAAATTAATAATTGAATACTTGTTAATTTTTCTTATAAATTTATACTTGAATTATAAGTTGTATGGTTATTAGAATTCAATATCAATAGTGTTATTAGTCTCGCTAAGGTGCTATAGAAATGATTTTAGTGTTAACTTTATATTAGTTTGATTTGAATTTTAAATATTTCCATGCTAACCAAAATTGTATGTATAGTTTGTATTTTTATTTAAATTATGTAAATAATTTTATTTATTTCAATTTTAATTGGTTATAAACATTGAGCTCTTATTGTTGGGTTGGAAAGAGAGTTTTGGATAACAACATATATTTCAACTTTCATATTAGAATGCATTCAATACACATCGAATCACCATGGGAGTTTTGGAGAACAACATATATTTCAACTTTCATATTAAAATGGATTCAATACACATCAAATCACCATGTCTTGTAATTAATTGTTTGTACATGTTAGAAACTATTATTACTTCACAAGGTTTTAGTTGGGAACAATTGAATATGCATTGAATCACCCTATCCTATAATTGTTAGCACATGTCAACAACTATTATTACTTCACAAAGTTTTAGTTGGGAACAATTGAATATGCATTGAATTACCCTGTCTTATAATTGTCAGTGCATGTCAACAACTATTATTACTTCATGGTGTAATACCCTAGTTTTGAGTCCTTGCATTAATAATGCATTTTTGTTTATTTGATGAAAGGTCAGAGTGCCTACAAAGTTAAGGCTAGAGAGACTAGCAATGTAATACTTTCAATATTAATAATAAAAATGCATCGTTGGATACAAGATGAATAAGGATAGAATCGTAGGGGGCTATGATTCCACAAGGGAGGGGGCTAGATGGGCTAATCCAATTTATTATATTTCCTTCATTGATTTTAGAATTAGTTGGGAAAGTGGTTAAATGAGATTCTTGGGGAAGCCACATGGTGCATTATTTCATGAAAATATATAAACCATGATTTTGGTTGTCGATGGATTCCTCACTCATTATCCATTCATTCCTCATTCATTATTTCTCACTCTTATTCATGTTTTTGGCATGGGAATGAAATGTTGAGGTAAAGAGCCATTGGTAGTTGGTTGTAGGTAAATAATGTTATTCCAACAAGAAATTAATTCCTAGGTGCATGAGAATGATGGTATTTTTGAAATAACTATCCACAACTAAGAATCACTAGAGCTTCCAACATTGATATTTCCTATGCAGTAGCATTGGAGCTCTAGAAAGAAGTGGAATAGCCTGAAGGACTGCATTGCAGAGAAGGGGGTTCATTTATTTGGGTTATGCAGGTTGATGGGTAAAGATATTTGGTAAGTTGGGATTTGTTATGTGGTTGAGTAAATTGTGAGACCTTGATAGCTAACCGGTGTGTGAGTTTTAGATTTGAGCTAGGCACCCGTCCTTGTGGATAGATAGCCTCACCTTGGGGGTGGCTTGTTGTAGAGAGTGAATGTGCAATAGAACCTAATGTTGGATGAAACATATAACATCTATATCCAATCAATGCATATTCTCTTTTAAGATAAGTTCTATGGGCTTCATATATTTTCATTGTGTTATGTGTTCTAGTGTTTATGATTCCCCCTATGTTAATTACATTATAATGTTGTATCTTGCATGAGGATATGATTACTTCATGATTTCTTGAATTATGTATGAGAATGTAATCATTACTTTGAATATAGAATGTTGTCTGTGCTTGCATTACATCTCATGCATTATTTAATTGATATCAGAAGTTTTGAGATCCTCCCAAGAACATGAATTTTGGAGGTACCCTGGAAAGGAGCACATTACACATCAGATTTCGTCTGGTTATGGTTGGATATATTTAAGTCTCTTTTTTATTTCCTATGTTTTAATATTCATATGTAACAAGGTGCTCATCAACACTCTCATATTTAACTTTGATTAGTGTTAGGATAAACCATTGGGAATTGCTTCATTTTAGACTGAATACACACATTATGTTGTTTTAAATTTAAATCTTATAAATAGATTCTTAGTATTTATTTCCATTTTGACATAGATGGATACATGAATGTAGTATTTAACCATTAGTCTTAGAAGTCATGGAATGTAATGTCGATTTGCATGTTTAACTAAATAATGTGTTATAATATTGGTTTCTTTACTTCTAATTGTTCTGCAACAAGAAAATACATTTCAATAGAATGATTCATCAATTTGTTTGAGACCAGTAAGAATTTGGGAAAGGTTTGGTTCTCCACTTCTAATTCGACATAATTTAGAATAAACCTCTTAGTGAACTGTTCTAATCTGATCTGTGTTTCTTGATCATTTTTTATTTTTTTCCATCAAAATGCATCATATATTATGTTAAAAATCAATTTACATATACATGCCAAAGGACTGCAATATGTATTATGATCTTGTTTTTTGTACTTTTAATTCCTGTTTATGAAGAAAATGCAGGGCAATAGTATGTTACTTTTGTTGTTAAGCAAGAAAATACATGGAAATGGAATGTTACTTTTTTTGTTTAGAAAGAAAATATATGGAAAACGAATTCTACTTCAGTTTGTTCAAGACCAATAGGAATTCGAAAAACATTCCCTACTTCTATATCGAGACAATTTAGAGTAAACATATTTGTGAACTACTTTATTCTACTATATGTTTCTTGATAAGTTTTCTAGTTTTTTAATGAAATTGCATCATATATTACATGAAAAATGGATTTTTATGCACATGCCATAGGAAGGAAATATAAAATCCCCCTGCCTACATAAGTAAGGAGAGGAAGCATAATCACACTAGTTTCTACTAGAAGACTATCTCTACGTTTCCAAAAAGTATCCATTATGAAAATTCCCCTGCCTATAAAAGCTAGGAGACCCAACATAATCACCCTAGTTGAAAATTGTCTCTAAATATGATATGAAGTAACAACTATTACTGGGTTGAATGGTTTACTTATCTCTTGGAAATTTAATTATGTGATCTTTCCATTCTTCAAGAAGCAAATGGAAGCTAATTTGATTGCATGCCTCATACTCCTATCGACCTGTTGAATCATTCACTTGGACCTAAACAAAACATATTTCCAATGAAGTGGAGCAAAAAAGAGAAGAACATATTCAGTTGTAATCCTAAAAATTCCCCTTCCTATATAAGTAAGGAGAGCCAACATATTTACCTTGGTTTCCCACTGGAATACTATCTCTATCTTTCCAAAAAAATATTTTTCATGGTTAAAAACTGGATAGCCAAATATGATCTAAAAGTAGAAGGTTATGATGGATTGAATGGATTATTTTCCTCTTTCAAAGATAACTATGTGATAATTTTTTTCTATAAGAAGGAAATTCTAGCTAATATGAATTGATTCCAGATGCTCCTACCAACCTTCCAACCATAATTTGTCCTAGAACAAACCCCTTTCCAATGAATTGGAGAAACAATGAGAAGACTATACCTAGTTGTAATTCATTTTTTAAACATATCAACAACCTTGCACTACCACATCGCATGCTTAATTGTTATAAAATATACAAAAACCTCCATAAATCTATCTCAATGAAGATGATTGTTAGTTTCTAGGATATAAGAAGGACCAACCACCCAAGAAAATGAGTGTTAGAAGAAGTGACCGCTAGATATATCGACACCTCCAAATACATCCTATCTCATTATCATGAACATTGTATTTTGAATTGAGGTAATTGAATATTGATCAACTTAGCCTAACCTTATCGAAAAAATTCCTTTTCTCAGTAATCCATGGATAATATTCCTACAAATCCATCTCCAATTCTTCCAAACATGTATAGAAGAATCCCAATGTAATATGAACAAACACTCATCTAGAATCATGTGACACAATGCCATGAATGCAGAATGACCAACAACTTGAACGTTGCGAGAACAATTTCCCACCAAGATAACCAACCCCTTCTACTTTAATCCCACATCAATCCTTGATGAAAATATTATTTATTTGTGCCATATACTAATGAAGGTAGAAAGAAAACCCCACCTATCTTATTTCCATTGAAAAATGTCCAAATTGAATGTGAATCCATACCAATATCGATGACAGTCCAAATAATCCCAATGTAACTAATCTTGATGATAGTCCAAATAATCCCAATGTAATTGGTTGGAAACCAATTTTCATGGTAGTTGTATCCTATTAAGGACCACACAAACCAAAAATATTGAAATAATTAGTTGTGACTACTATCGACTATATCACAGAGGCCAAAATGGTCGATTATACAATGTATATGTGTAGGATTAGTTGAGATTGAGTTATATTTTTATATTTAGATTAATCCTTTTTCTTAATGTATTTTTTTTATTTGAGCTTGGGATGGAACATTGTTCATCCCTCATGTGAGTCTAAGAGGATGAATATTGATGGTTGAAAATAAACAATGAGTGTTTAGCAGTTATCTCTATATCTTCAATATATGTTTACAATGTACAATGTACATGTGTATCATGCTCCTACTAGAATTAGGCTGATGTAACTAGAAATCATAAATTGAATGGATCAACAAATATATATCTAGTGTTCATGAATAAGAAAATGTCACATTGTTGAATTGAGGTGAACTTTTCATCGTGTTTTCCTGAGGTGTGTTTCTTGTGGGTAAATATACTTACCACCTAAGTTTTCAACCATGATTGAAATCACGATAGGGTCCACTGTTGATCACAATTTTTAAATCCCCACCTCCATATATTCAAAATATTTGTATGTAAAAAACTATGCAAATTGTCATTCCTTGTTCATGCAACATATGAAATGAAATCTAATGTCATATTATGTTAGAAATTTTGTTGTCATTGATTTCAAAGGTAGACATGACTATGATAGTTATGGATGTCATTGATATCAATGGTAAGGGGAACTTATATATTGTCAATGATAGGGGGATACTATTCATCTCTCCATGCATTGTGTTAATTAGTATCTACATATCTACACCATGTAAATGAAGGTGAGATGATAGAGAAATTATCCAGACTACTATGGCTAAAGAAGATATCAGCAAGCATCCATACTGCAAATCAAGCCAAACAAAGGAAGTTGATTATGTCCATGCACATCAATAATTTTGTAGGTACATGGCTCTATGTGAATGAAGGCAAGAGGAACAAGACGACCTTGATAAATAAGAAATCTAGGAATGAGATGTGGAAGGGGGAGACCGCTAAAACATAAGAACAAATAGAGGAAGCACTTGAATTATATAACTAGGTAAACAAAGGCAAGATGAGTTTATGAATTATGTATAGAGGTACAAGGAGGATGAAATAATCTCGTTGAAAATATAAGAAGTTTTGATATTGAAAAGAAGGTCCTCATTGCTCAGACTGAAGTGAATGACAATAATCAATATATCCCATATTGATAAATAAAAATGACATTAGTGGGTTTATAATGAAAATGAAACATTAATTTTTTTGAATGGGAATGTTCAAGTTACATAACCATGTTCAAAGGATTAAACTTTAACAATTATATATGGATCGTCGATCATCAGAGATCAATGGCTAAGATCAAATGATCAGGGACTGATACTCGATGGGTGAGATCATATTCCACATCAGCACCACATGTCCAATAAGATGAGTGCCACATTGAAGGTAGTCCATGTCAGTACCATACTACTTCCACAATAGGAAGCTCTTCATATGCCACATGCAATGCCACATGTCAAGACACATACTGATGATATGTCATCTAGTATACATGTAGAAATAGTCCACATGGAAGCCACCTCATATACAACATAACACAATAGATCAGAACAATCAGCTTTGGGTGTATGTGTAGAAGAATAAATCATGACCGTTGATCATCGAAGATCAACAACTAAGACCAAAGGATTGTGGCCTGTGGTGAGATTTTGAAAAAATAAATATGTATCAAGAAATACATGGATTGTTGTGGAGCAGTGGAGAATCGAGAGTCTGTGCAGAAATAATAAAATGAGCATGAACCCATGGACCTGTGGTAGGTTTTTGAAAATCGACTAAGTATTAAGAATGAGTCGATCAGATGGAGATGAATCATAGAGTGTGGTGAATTACTAAAAATTGTATAAGTATGGGGAATCTTTTAGAAAGACGAGATCAAAACCATAAGAAAGTAAACCGAGAAAAATTCATAGACCTATGGACCACAATGGGATCTCGAAAATTGACTAAGTATCAATAATGAATTGGGTGGACAGAGATGTCGCAGAGCGTGGTGAATTATCAAACAATTTCTAAGTATGGGTACAAAATGAGTGTGGAAGAATGGAAATGTGTAATTTGGAGGCCATGAAAATATGTATAGAAGAAATGATGAAGAAAAATATCAAGATGACATATCGATGGTTGAGATTCAATCAAAGTCCAAATTGGACTGTTAGCATTTAAGCTATGTTGCATGTGCTAATAGTCGATGAATGAGATCAATGTCTGAGATTCAATTGAGAACATGATCAGATGATGATTTTTCATTTTGAGTGCATGGTGTGGTTTGATGGACAATAAACATACCAATGATAAAGATTCAATCTGAAGGAATGACCAAATGGTTATAGAGTGATGAGGCTCATGTAGTGTATTTTGATATCCATTGAATGAGATCAACAATAGAAATTTAATTCGAAGGAATATCTGATGGTTGTTGAGTATTGAGTGATATTTTGTTTTTTCTAAGACCCGGTGGTCCTGATATACTAAGAAGAGATCGTTGTATGATAATTGATCGGGAACTAGATCCAATGGGTGTTGAGCAATGAGTTCATTTGTGTGTTATATTAGATAGTTAGTAGATCGACGATCTATATTAGATCAAAGATGGATTGAATGGTGGTTGAGTGTTGAGGTTGTGTTGCATGTTTTAATGGGTAGAGAATGGATCAAAGACCATGATCGATTCAAGGGATCACATATGACGGTAGATGAGCATCAAGGTTTATGCTATGTCCACTGAGTAGATAGCGAGCAAATTAGGAGCAAATTGGGATCATTCTTGAAGGATTTATGGAGTCCAACTTTTAAGTAAGAGATAAGTGATCTATATCTGAGAAACATATTTTTTGGATATGTGGACAAACCCTTGGCTGTATTCTCTATATAAATAATGATACTGAAGTTAGTTGAGTGTGTGTGAGAAACTGAAATGAGGAGGAAGTGAGTGTGGATCATGTGAAGAGAAGATATGAGGTTATGAGGTATGAGTATGCTAGATAATGAAAGGAAGATAATGTAATAGTCTAAAGATGTCTGGGAGGTGCAAGGTATAATTAAATTTTGAAATCAAGCATATTTTGAATTGAATGAGTGTTGTGATAGCAGAGATAGAGAAATAGCCTTTTCCAAGTGAAGGCTTGAGGGAAAGAGAAGATTTGACATTATTAACAAATTGAGAAGATTGGTGTCTCTGGTATATTGGTGCTTGCATATTTTTAAGTTTCTTCTTAGTTAAGGGGATTGGTGTCTCCTGAAGGTTGGTACCTACAAACATAGAAAATGTAGGTTGGTGCCTACAAACATTGTTGAGTTGGTTCTCAACTAAGGAGTTTGGTGTATCCTACAAGTTGGTTACTATAAACATTATAGCAGTAGGTTGGTTTCTACATGATTATATAAGAGAATTATTTTGTGGTTTTCCCCATTTGGGTTTCCACGTTAAATATCTATGTATTGTGGATTGTATGGTTGAGTTTTATCTTTAACTACTATAGCTGGTAAAGTAACACATTGATAAATATTGTAAGAAAATAAAAACCAGTCTTATATTGATTAACTGCCCCTCTCAGTATAAGTAAGTGTCCCAACAATTGGAATTGGAGTGAGTTCCTTCAGAATAGTCTAACACTAGAAGGTGATTTCATGTAGCACACATTGTTAAACATGAAGGTTTCTCTACAAACAAAGCTCCAATATTTGATGGATCAAAATATGCATTTTGGAGCATAAGAATGAAAACTTATTTGAAGGCACTTAGGTATGATGTCTGGAGTGCAGTTGAGAATAGTTACACAGCTCCATAAACTACACCTATAGATTCAGCTGAAAAGAAGCTCAGTTACTATGACTCTAATGCCATGAGTACAATCTAATGTGGTCTGTCAGAATCATAGTTTGTAAAAGTCATGCATTGTGATTCAACAAAAGAGATGACGTACAAGCTACAAAAAATATATGAAGGAGACGACAAAGTCAAGAAGTAAAAATTACAACCCATAGAGGACAATTGGAGTCCCTTATGATGAAAGAGGAAGAAAGTATTGCAGACTACTTTCTTCGAGTAGATAATATTTTCAACACCATTATAGGATTGGGTGAAGAGGTTAAAAAAACCATTATTGTGAAAAAATTTCTTAGGTCAATTCCCTCAAGATTTAATCCCAATATATCTTCCATCGAAGAAATGAAGAACTTAGACAATCTTACAATGGATGAATTACATGGAATTCTCATTTCATATGAAAAGGGGATAGAGAAGGATTAAGAAAAGACAACAAGGAGGGAAGAAACCTTTAAGACATCAAATAATACAAAGACATAAGACTACAAAACAAGTGACGACTCAGAAAATGAATCAGATGAAGAATAAGCCAACTTTGTTAGGACGATCAAGAGAGGGTCAAACAAATACAAAGGTAAGCTTCCCTTCAAATCCTTTGATTGTGGAGAAGTAGGACACTTTTCCACTAAATGTCCTTATGAAAAGAATAGAAATAACAATGTAAAAGAATATTATAGCTTCAAAAGGTACAAGAAGGGTAAAACTAAAAAAGAGGAGAAACTTCTATAGACAAAAGAAGAATCTCTATACTAATGAAGACAACATCATGTCTAATGATAGTAACAATGAAACACAAGAAATTATCTTTATGGGTTTAGAAAAACAAATTGATGTCCTAGAAAATGGAAATGAAGAATCAATAGAAGAATATAATCTCGAGGTTGATGCAGAAGTAGATCTTGAAGGAGAGCCAATGTGTGCTCTAAATGAAATAGAGAAATTGAGGAACAAGAAATGGATAATAAAGGAGCAGTTGACAAAGTACAAAAAATAAATGCTTGGTATAAAATAAATTTCTAATGAAACTGAAAATATCATCATCAACTTAAAAACTAAAGTAGAAGAGGAAAAGAGAATTGAAGAAGTCTTAAGAGCCAAGCCAAAAGAAAAATAAGATATTTGTAGTTGTATAGAATCATAAATAGTTTATCCAAGAAAGGAGTTGGAAATATCACAAACCAACACAAAATTTGAAAAGAGATATACAACCTTGAATGAAATCCTAAACTGTCAAAGATCACCATTTGACAAAATTGGACTTGATTACAGTGAAAAGAAGGAAGTTGCTAATGAAGAATCATCAACCTGTTCAAAATAGTCAAGTGAATAAAGGACCAAGATTTATGTTGGTATACTAAAAAATTGTATCAAGGTGGAATACAATAGGAAGGAAGAACAATATGTTCCACAAAAGAAAAATATTCCTCACAAGGACAAAAATCGGAAGAATCTCCCATCAAGATGGAATCACATAATCATGTACCAAAATTCTTTCTTTTGCTATTGTTATTCTTGCATTGGTTTTGGTTATAATGAAATATATTGTAGAACAAATATAATAGTCGGTTACATGAGGAAAAACAAAAAGGATATCAATGGATTCTGAAGGAGAAATTACAACTCATTTTCCCCTTTCTTGAACTATAACACCATATGTTATAACTGCAATAATTTGGGGTGTATAGAAAAATTATGTAGAAGTGATTTCATAGAAAATCAGAAAGAGAAAGCCCCAATAATCATGGGAATAAATCAGGAACAAAGGGAATGAAAGAAAGAAAAATATGTATTCATTCAAGCTACACTTCTTGTAAAACATAATAAGGAGAAGTGGTACATTGACAATGGGTGCTCAAGTCATATGACAAGAGATAGAACAAATTTTATCACCTTGAAGAAGAATGAAGGTAGTGTTAATTTTCGAGACAATGGCGTCTCAAAGATAGCTGGAAATGGAACTCTCAATCTTGACAATGGAAGAGATAAGATTGAAAAGGTCCTATGTGTTGAAAACTTGAAACATAATCTTTTGAGTGTAATCTAGATGTGTTACCAAGGACACATTCTCACTTTTGACTCACAAGAATGTGAGATAAGAAAAGAAAATCTAGGCAAGTTGGTTGCAAAATTAACCATAACCCCAAATAATGTATATATTCTTAATGAAACTAATGGATAAAAATGCTTCATGGGGAAGATAGATGAAAGTTGGTTGTGGAATAAAAGAATGGGTCATATAAACTTTGAAAACTTGGTAAAAATCAGAACCAAGCAAGAAGTAAGAGATCTCCCAAAGATCACAAACTCCTCAAGCATTTCTTGCAAGCAATGTCAACATGGAAAACAATCAAGAGCTCAAAGCTTCAAGACAAAGGAATATGCAACATCCAATCCATTGGAACTTGTGCATACAAATCTTTGTGGAACAACAAGAACAAAAGTCTTGCAAGGAGAAAGTTGTTTTATGTTTTTCATTGATTATTATTTAAGAATGACTTGGATTACCTTTCTCAAAAATAAATCTAAGGAATTTGAAAAGTTTAAAACATTCAAAGCTTTAGCTGAGAATGAGATCGATATGAAAATAAAATGTTTAAGTTCAGATAATGGAGTTGAGTTCACATCCAATGAGTTTGAATAATTCTCTAAAACTGATGGAATCAAAAGACAATATCTAGCTACAGGAAATCCTCAACAAAATGGAGTAGTTGAAAGAAAAAATAGACATGTGGAAGAGTTTCCAAGACAATGTTGAATGAAGAAAAATTATCAAAAATATTTTGGAGAGAAGTAGTTTAAATTTTTGTCTACATTCTAAGAAAAGCGTTAATCAAAGTCAATAGTGATAATACACCCTATGAGTTATGGAAAGGTCGACCAACATTGTTTAAAAACTTAAAAATATTCAGAAAAAAATGTTACATCAAATGAGATGATGAGGATCTAGGAACGTTTGACTAAAGAGAAGATGAAGGAATTTTTCTTGGTTATTCATCTAGAAGAAAATCCTATGGATGTTACAACAAAATATTTCATAAGATTGTTGAAAGAATTAATGTCGAAATAGATGAAGAGACACCGCACAAGAACCAACTAGAAGAAAAATAAATAGATTACAAAAAATAAGAAGAATAAGAATATGAAGAAGAAGAAGAAGAAGAAGAAGAAGAAGAAATAGAATGCCAATATACACAAACACCATCAAGGTTTGTGCAGATAAATCATCCAAAAAATGTGATTATTTGTGATAAATTTCTAAGAATCAGACTAGGATAAAACTGGTAAGTAATTATGAACATGTAAATATCTCTTTACTGCCCAAAATAGAGACTAAATTATTTACAGAAACCAATAAAGATCATCATTGGGTAAATTCTATGGAATAAGAGTTAAACTAGATTGAGAAAAATCAAACATGGAAACTTGTCCCAAGACCCAAAGATAAAAATGTGATTGGTACAAAATGGGTATTCATAAATAAGTTAAATGAAGATGGAAAAGTAGTAAGAAATAAAGCAAGATTGGTTTGTAATGGGTATGCTCAAGTAGAAGGCATTGAATTTGAAGAAACTTTTTCTCTTGTTGCAAGACTAGAATCCATTAGAATGTTTTTTCCATTTGCAAGCTTCAAGAATTTTAAGGTGTGTGTGATGGATGTCAAGTCAACATTCTTGAATGGATATATAGAGGAAGAAGTGTACATTGAAAAACCTGAAGGATTCTTATTGTCAGAAAATGAATATGATGTTCACAGAATGAAGAAAACACTTTATTGATTAAAGCAAGCTCCCAAAGCATGGTATTCAAGAGTTTACAAGTACTTGTATCAACACGGTTTCAAAAGAGGAACAACATATAGTAATATTAAAATCAAATAGAAAAAGAAAATATGTTAATCATTTTAGTTTATGTGGATGATATCATTTTTGGAAGTAATGTTGATAGAATGAGCCAAAATTTTGTACAATAAATGCAAAAATAATTTGATATGTCCATGCTTGGAGAACTATCCTTCTTCCTAGGGTTGCGTATTTCTCAAAAAAGAAAATGCATATTTATTTATAATACCAAATACACCAATTAGGAGATGTTGAAGAAGTTTAAAATGAAAGATTGGTAACCTATTAGCACACCCATGGTCATTGGTTGTAAACTAAGAAAAGATGATGAATCAAAGGAAGCTAATCAAACTCTGTGCATATCAATGATAGGAAGCGTACTATATGTGACAACTTCAAGGCCAGATATAATTCATGCACTATGGTTAGTTGGAAGGTTTCAAAATGCACCAAAGGAAACACATGTGTAGGATGTAAAAATAATATCGAGGAATCTGAAAGGCACGCTGGACTTTGTCTTATGGTATCCTATAGGAAAATAATTTACTCTTATAGATTACACAGATGCAGATTGGGAAAGTAGTGTGGATGATAGAAATAGCACCAGTGGTGGAGCATTCTTTCTTGGCAACAATCTAGTGTCTTGTTTCAACAATAAGCAATCATCAATTTCTCTATCTACAATAGAATCATAATAAATTGAAGCAGTAGCATGATGTACAGAAGTCCTCTAGATGAAATAAACATTGAAGGGCATTTAGGTAGAATAAAATTAACCAATACGAATACTATGTGACAATATTGGTGCAATAAATATCTCCAAAAATCATCTTATACATTCCAAAACAAAACATATGCCAATCAAATACCATTTATTAAGAGAGAAAGTCAGAGAAAAAAATGTCAAGATGGAATATATCATCACAAAGGAGTAGATTGTAAATGTATCCAAGAAAAGTTTACAAGTATCATAGACAAAAAATAAGGGTGGTACCTATGCCATCCACTCACTGAAGCACTACAAGAGGAACACCATCTCAGGGGGAGTTGCAGAAAGAGAAGAAGGTGGTTTGTTGCATAACAGTGAATAAAGAGTATTGTGTTAGGGGGAGAAAATCCAATTTCCATTGATGTCAAAGGGGGGGATTTGCATAAAGAGAGAAATGTAGGAAGTAGATGAGTACCAAAATAACAAATTTTTTCCATCAATGGCAAAGGGGGAGTTTGTTGGAAACAATGTTTTCATTGATGTCAAAGGTAGACATGACTATGATAGTCATGGATGCCATTGATATCACATATCGAGGGAGACTGATTGTTGTCAATGATATGGGGAGACTATGAATGCATCAATGCATTGTGGTAATGATTTTTTTCATATCTACCATGTGTAAATGAAGGTGATATGATAGGGGAAGTATTCAAACTGCTACAACCAAAAAGGAGATCAATATTTCTCCATATTTCAAATCAAACTAGACAAAAGAAGTTGAGTATGCCCACGTGTGTCAATAAGTTTCTTTGTACATGGATCTATGAGAATAAAGGAAAGAAGAACAACACAACCATGATAAAGAAGAAATGAAGGAATTAGATATGGCAGGGTGGACCTCTAAAACCTAACAAAAAATCGAGGAAGCACTTGAATTGTATAACCATGCCAATAAAGGAAAGATGAGTTTATGAATTATGTATAGAGGTATGAGGAGGAAAAAATTATCCATTGTAGATCTGAGCAGTTTTGAGATTGAAAAGAAGATCCCAAATTCTCAGACCAAAGTGAATGGAAACATTTGATATATCCCATATTCATAAATAAAATTGACTTTAGTGGACTTATAATGAAAATGAAGCATTAAGTTGTTTGAATGAGAGTGATCAAGTTACAGAACCATGTGTGAAGGATTAACTTTTAGCAATTAGATCATGATCGTTGATCATTAGAGATCAACGTCTAAGATTAAAGGATTCGGTCCTAATACCCAATGGGAGAGCTCAGATGCCACATCAACACCATGTGTCTAGTAAGGTGATTGCCACAATCGAGGGATTCCACGCCGGATCCATAATAGGTATCTCTGCAAATTCCATGTGCAGTGCCACATGTCAAGACACATATTGATGCCACATCATCCAATATACATGTATAATAAGTCACCTCATCTGCAACATCAACATAATGGATCAAAAAAATCAGATTTAGGTGTATGTATAGAAGAATAAATGATGGCCATTGATCATTGGAGATAATAGCTAAGATCAAAGGATTGTGGCCCACAATGAGATTTCAGAAAATTGACTAAGTATTAAGACAAACTTGAATTGTCACAAAGTGATGAAGAATCAAGAGTATGTGAAGAAATAATGAAATGAGTGTGAACCCGCAATAGTATTTTGCAAATCAATTAAGTATCAAGAATGAATCAGTAGGACATAGATGTATCATGAAGTGTGGTGAATTATGAGAATTTGTCTAATTATTAGGAATCAGTTGGACAGATGAGTTTGCGGTCATAAACAAGTAAATTGAGAAAAATCCATAGACCCATGGCCTACGATGAGATATTGAAAATTGACTAAGTATGAAGAATGAATCGAGTGAATGGAGATGTTGTGGAGAACAATGAATTATGAGAAATTATCTAAGTATGGGTACAAAATAAGCATGATGGAACACGAAGGTATGATTTGGAGGCAACAAGAGTATGTATAGAAGAAATGATTAAGAAAAACATCAAGCTAATAGATGGACGACCGAGATTGAATCAGAGACCAGATCAGATGGTCAACGCTGAAGCTATGTTTCATGTGCTAATTGTCGATGAATGAGATCAATGACTGATATTCAATTGAGAATACGATCAGATGATGACTATGCATTATGGTTGTATGGTGTGGTTTTATGGACAATAAATAGACCAACGATTGAGATTAAATATGAAGAAATGATCGAACAGTTACAGAGTGATGAGGCTCATGTAGTTGATTTTGATAGCTATTGAATGAGATCAACGATGGACATTTAATTTGAAGGAAGTTATGACAATTGTTAAGTATTGAGTGATATGTTGTGTGTTCCAAGACCCAGTGGTATCGATATGATAAGAAGAGATCGACATACAATAATTTATCAGGAACCAGATCCAACGAATGTTGAGCAATGAGGTCATTTTCATGTTGTATTAGACAGTGAGCAGATTGACAATCGATATTAGATCGAAGACAAATCAAATAGTGGCTCAGGGTTGAGGTTGTGTTGCATGTTTATATGGGTAGAGAATGGATCAATGACCACAATTGGTTCAAGGGATCACATTTGATAGTTGTTGAGTGTCAAGGTTTATGCTCTATCTAGTGAGAACATAACATGTGAATTATGAGAAAATTGGGACCAGTATTGAAGGATTTATGAAGTCCAAATTTTAAGGAAGAGCCAAGAGATCTAGAGTTGGCCTCAAGAGAAATATTTTTTTTGGATATGTGGACAAATACCTGGGTGTATGCTTTGTATAAATAATGATACTCAAGTTAGTTGAGTGTGTGAGAAAGTGAAATGAGGAGGAAGCGAGTGTGGATCATATGAAGAGAAGATTTGAGGTTCTAAGGTCCAAGGATGCTAGAGAAATAAAGGAGGAAAAGTAATCGTCTTAGGGTGGCCGAGATGTGTGAGGTATAAGGAACTTATGAAATCAGGTAGATTGTGAACTGAAGGAATGTGTTGTGACAACAAAGAGAAATCAATTATCTTTTGTAAGTGAAGGCTTGAGGGAAAGAAAATATTTGACATTATTGACATATTGAGGAGATTGGTGTCTCCAATAGGTTGGTGCCTACATATTGTTTACTAGGTGTTCCTCTAAGGGGATTAGTGTCTCCTATAGGTTGGTTCCTACAAATATAGTAGTTGTAGGATGGTTCCTACATACAATGTTAAGCTAGTGCTTAGCTAAAGGGATTGGTTTCTCATGCAGGTTGTTTCCTGCAAACATTGTAATAGTAGGTTAGTTCCTACATGATTATATAAAAGAATTGTTTTACAGTTTTCTCTGATTTGGGTTTCCACATTAAATATATATATAATATGCATCGTATGGTTGTGTTTTTATCTTTAACATTTATAGTTTTTTTTTTAATAGTCCAAAGTTCTTATATTTCCATTATAAAAATATAAAAAAAACTTATTGTTGGCCTGCCATTAGGGAAACCAGACCAACAATAATGCATTAAGTTGTTTGTGGTAATATGGTGGAACTGTATTTTTAAAATGAAAGTTTGTATATGACTGAGAATGCGACTATAACTAAAAAAAAAGACGTTTCACTATGCCAAAAGAAAAAATTGTCTATAGATTTTTCTTGTTATGACACTTATGAGGTTGTGTTGAGAGTCCATGACCTTCTAAAATAGACAATAGATAGAAAAAACTAAAGAGCATGATAGTTAGTTAGAGGGGTGTCCCTCATCTAGAGGCATCTAGTTCAGAGGAAAAGTGACTCGAGACAGATCCATGCCCGCCAGGTGTTTGTCCAACAAGTACAAATTGTGGTCGTGGAGTCAAAGTTGTCCTTGGTTTTCATTGAGAAAGAGAATAATTTATTGGTTTTCATCCTTATCACCAACCATGGTGTGGCCTAGCAGAAGCTTCAAATGCCAATATATATCCACAGTCCTTGGGTATTGAGAAGCCTAAGTCCTTGTATTGTCAGTGTCCAGGACCCATGAGTCGACAATGTTAAGCACCTTGTCATCTAATACAAAGCGTCTATAAAACCTAACATCATCCTATGCTAAATAAATCTCGTTCTGTATGTGGGAAGGAGTGTGAGAAATATAGGAGTCTGAAAATTCTTGCACAATGATGGCTAAACGAGACTTGTAATGAAAATTGTGTCGATGGGAGGATCCCCCATGGGAACTTCGAGAGATATTTCCACAAGTCATTGGGACCAAATGATGAGGCCAAGAAACAAGGGGAGTGAAGGAAAATGATTTGATGATGAGGTGATAGTTCAAAGGGGGAGGAAGAGAAACATGAAGGGGAATTTATGAGAATGAGTGGAAGGAGGAGCATAGAGGAAATAACCGGGAGTGAGTGTAGTGACATTATGATGGAAGTGAAGGTGAGTAATGATATTAGTAGATGAGGGATGATCCATGATGAATAGAAGGATAAAAAGAATGTACCAGGTGATTGCAGGGTACCTGCAAAATATCATAACCAGAACTCAAGAGTGATGACCATGTGGAAGAATTATCCTGGTGTTACATCTCCAGGCAACATAATTACTCCACATGATAGGAGGTGATAGAAGTTTGAAGAGGGTGTAAGGTGTTGACGATTAAAATCGTAACGATGAATTCCACCTGCAAATTATTTCTTAAGCGCTATTATTTGACTATGCTAATAATATAATACTAGTAGGTGGAACCCCTTTGTAGACTAGAGGCGAAAGGATAGACATGTTACACATGTTTTATTGCTACTGTGATGATTGCCTACACAGTCCTATATTTTTTATGATGCAGTATTAATTTCATATTGGCATGATAATAAGTGGATAATGAATTATTGTGGAACACTTTTGGTAATCACTTGCGACATTGAATAGGTTCTATGGGTATGAGGATAATGTTTTTATAGCTGCTATGTTAAAACTTTGTTACTAATTCTTATGTTGATTACCTAGCCACATATATGCAAGGGATATTTTAATGGTAGCATAATCAAAACAAAACAAAAAAAACCTATGAAAATATCCTAAAGTGTAACAGAGGGAAAGAAGTTATATATTTGAGATATAATAAAAGACTATATGCATGTTCGAATGGAGAAGTTAAGTGATGTTAGTGTTATTCCTAATGATTATGCCACATGTTTGGTTAATGGACTATGTTAATTTCATTAGATGTGAATGGAGGTGGATATAGAATTGTTAAAATGTATTATTGCTTGGAGTTATGGCAAGTATTAATGTGTAAATTGTATTGGGTGGCACACTATGCAATAGATATCATCTCATATATCACGATGGTTTGGAATTGAATACGCATTGGTTATATGATTTGATTATTGGTGAATGTTATGTTTATTTGGATGTCTCATACTTTGAATTGAATGGGGCCATGTGATGGAAGTTACGTGTATTTACTACACGTCACTCGATACTTTCCCTATCACCCGTCACCCTAAGATTACTCCATTGTTGCAATTTCTCTCTGTTGGTTGTAAAGCTCTATATTTTCAGGCTCTTGGAAGAAGGAAGTCTCATCTGACTTGCCATTTAAGTTTTTTTCCCCACATGTATGATTCTTTTTCTCTCCATCCATGATGTATTCTCTATTGTATGAACCAGATGATAGCTCAAGCTTGGATTCTGTGTGTTCTTGAGAATTTCGAATGTGTAGATGTGTGTTATGGCTCTCTTTGATGACTGTAAGTTGTTGGAAATTATAATCAGAGTAATGGGTGTTATTAAGTTACGCATTGGTGGTTGCTTGGTTAGTATGATTTTTATGACGAGTCTTTGTGGAAAAATAATAACGGTGGCACGATATGGCTCTGGGTTGATGATTGAGGGTTTTTGTTCTATGTATCACTGTCCATTAACGTATTTCCTCTCAGTCATTGTGGTAACACTCACCCAATCACAGAGAAGTTGTCGAAAATTGTTGTGTTATTTTCTTCAAACCCTGAGTGGTGTCGATGTTCTCTCTTACTGCCTTTTCATTGGAAGCATCCCAAGGTGTAGTCTTTCTTGGTCACCCACATATTAACAAATGGTTGTGTGGGTTTTTTATTGATACAATTTTTCTCTTGGCGCTTTGTCAAAGGGATGTGTGAGTCTTCACTATTGTTGTTGTCAAACGTTATTAATCCCCTGGGTGATTGGGAAGAGACATTGTCTCGCTATGTTTAAACAACCACTTCTGTTAAGTTAACCCTCACCTCTTCTCTCCAAGTGTTAAACACACCGTGTGTACTAGGTTATTTTACTCTCATTGTCTTTGATCTCATCGAGTGTTAATTGTTGGTTCTGTTACCGAGACTTGGAGTGATAGTAAGTATTTTATGCTCACTGTTGTGTCTTGTTCGAAATTTATTTTTTACTGTGGTTGATATGAGCCTTGGAAGACTGTCAACACTCTGTGTTTTTAAAATGAATGAGATCTTATTGCCTCCTTGCATTTGATTTTGACAGAGCTCGATTTAGACTCCAACTTGTATTTTCTCTCCTCGAACACCTTCTGGGGTTGTCAAGTATTGGTTATCAGTTAAGTAAATGATTATGGAAGTTATTAAGACACATGCTCTCTCATCAAGTCTCTGTCTCATCCTTGCATGAAAAAAATGTTTGAATAAGAATGAAACCTGAAGTTGCATACAGTCAAGAGTTTCCTTCCTATTCAATTGGTTTTTCTCATTGTGTTTTAACCAGCGTGGTCTTGATTGCATATGGAAACACTTGTGTGAATTTTACTAAGTTCGATCAGGGTTCTGGAAAGTTTAAAAATCATGTTTGTGTGTCAACCGAGTTTTGTTTTCTCATATATGTTTGGTTATATTGGATTCATCATATAGACTACCAATTGTTTTAAAATGAATTTATACCCATGGAGATAAAGCTTGGGTTTTATGTCTGGGTTGACTATTGTTTCATTGGAAGATATTGTTGATTGATATGATGACGACCTCTATATAATCGGGCATGCTTTGAAGTCTATTCACGTTTTGAAAAGAGACATGTGTAGATTTTAATTGGGCCTGATTTTTGGTTGGTAAACAATGGATGTCGATTGTTATCTTGGTGCATTATGGATTATCGGGGATAGATGTTGAGCATATTGTTGTGCATGTTTAAATTATTCTTTTTTTCTGTTTTTTTTAAGGGGGATCAACATTTTGTTAAACAAGACTGTTGAATGGAAATGTTTTTTTTTATTTATGATGGCACAAACTGTTATGAATTAAAGAATTATAGGAAATTTAATTATTGAAACAATAAGCAGTTTTGTATACATTTGAGAAACAATGAATGCTGGTGCTTTGTGGATTGATTTTAATACAGAGTTATGATTGTTGATTATTTAATTTTTTTTGTGAACAATATCCATTAAATCCCCTATTATTTTCTCACTTTTTTGCTCAATACAAATCCCCTCACGATCCCATATTCATTTTCCACGCTTTATTCTTAAAATTAAATTTAAAAACTATGTATTACAACGATTAAGAAATAACACAGAGATGGATCACAGTTGATATGATTTTGTTATTGTTTCATAGTTGATTGTTTAATGAATTGTTGAGCAGTAATCATGTTTTTACTACCTTTGATTTTATCACTTTTCTTCTCAATACAACCCCCTCAGATATCCAAGAACCCTTATTCACCCCCTTCTCATTGACAAGTATTAAATGAATTTTATGGATTGGATTGCATGGGTCTGATGTGATTGTTGAGCCAAACTTTGTTTCATATTAAAGAGATGTCATGTATGGTTTGTTTAAGAATCTAGTTGCTAATAAACGTTGCATACAGGATGAACTTCTTTAGCAGAGGAAGCCATGGTCAAAATAACAGGGGAAGAGGGAACTGGAACAAAGGGCCTAGAAGGTCAAGATTCTCGATAAATTTTGATGCAGATCCATAAGAGTTAAACCAGGTCTTCCAAGATGGATTTTTCAATTGGATTGGTCAAGGGGTAGTCCAAACTAGGCTAGAAAGGCCTCCCTTCCAACCCCAGCATGTCCATGGTATCCCTATCGACCCTCATGTTTCATTGCAACATGAAGACCTTGAGAATGACATATGGAAGGAGATTGATCACCTAGCAGTCTCCCAACATCGTAGTTGGCCCAATTTGTCTTTACCTGCTCCTCCTCCACCAGTTAACCCAAATGTCCAAATTTCCCTTGCACACTCACCTATACAATCCTCCCATGCAAGAAAAAGACTCAAAAATGAAGCCCACCATATGCATGATAAAGGAAATGTTGTTGTTTCCCCATCCTCTCCCTCAAGTGATTTATCCAAATATGTTTCATCCCGCTTGCACTTGAGAGATAAATGTTCTCATGTCATTAGTGAGATCAAGCCTCAAGGCACCACAAAGCCTAAGGCTAATTCATGAAAGTAAAAGGGAGATAGCAACAACAAAGGGAAAATTGTCTTCCAAAGTGGCAAATATGGT
Organism: Picea glauca; assembly: GCA_000966675.3. Classification (NCBI taxonomy): domain Eukaryota; kingdom Viridiplantae; phylum Streptophyta; class Pinopsida; order Pinales; family Pinaceae; genus Picea; species Picea glauca. The sequence goes on from JZKD02S0211424.1 coordinate 329,905, forward strand.
TTTTTGGTATATTTTATTATTGATTTGTCGAGAACAGTTGATTGCTGAAGTTTTTAGACAACATACTATTTTTGGATATTTTGGATATTATATGTTTGGATATGCTTTAAAATATCACTGATATTTAATTTTTAAATTATGAGAATGATTATGGGAGGCACGAGGAGGGATGTGTTTGATTGATTGACTAGTTATGTTTATTTTTGTTAAGGAACTTAAGGGATTCACAAGGGGTCCCACCTACTAGTTGTTATTTATTAAAAGACCCTTATTATTATTATTATATTAATTCCTCCCCTAACTACAAGTTAGTTGAGTTTTAACTAACTTAACTAAGAGAAGTAGTTGAACTACTTCAACTAATTTGGGATGCATAAAAGAAAAATGAGGAGGAAGAACAAAGGGGAGAAAAAAAGGAGAAAGCATACTAAGGTTTTCTCTTAAGTTTTATTGAGAGATTTCAGTTTTCACTCATTTTTCAATTCATTAAAAGCCTAATTCTAGTTTATGACAGCATGGTCCTATTCTAGACAACAAGATTCAAAGTTGAATTGCATCAGTCAGACACTTGTTTTCATAGGTGTTGATCTATCTTTGATAGTCTATGTAGACTTGTTTGTTTATAAATTAAATTTCATGACTGATAAACGATATTTTGCAGAGTCGAGTGGGCAACAATCTATGGCAAGTTGATCCATATTTTAAAGTTTTGTTTTTTTATTTTCTGTCAGAAGTCCTTTCATATGGTTTTCATCGGGGACATCTAAGTTTGACTTTGGTCCAAACTCCCTCAAGGATTTTTGTAAAGAGAACGATTATTTTGATTTCTTAGAATGAAATAAGCGATTGTTATTCTGTCTCATCTGTGTTAATATGTGACTTGGTATTTTTTATTTTTTGTCTCCACATTTACTTTTTAATCTGTTATATTCAGAAAATTATACAAAAATGTTGAAATTTACAGTGATCTTCTATTTTTAAAAATCAGCCTAAGCCCTTATAACTAATACTTGTGGATTAGGAAGCAAATTTTGAGGCTATAAACATAGGGTTACATTCCCATCTATCTTTTCTTGGCCAAGCAAGATCTGAAAATGCTTGAGTAAGATTATTTCATATCTTTTCCTCAACATTTATTTGGAGACCATAGTAGGGAGATCTTCCATATCTGTCTGGTTGATTTTTATTCTTGATTATTATTGAATATATTTGTATTTTTTATATCTTTCCTTTGACTGTTTCTTTTCTTCATGATTGTACATGTTGCAAGGTAGCCCAATATTGAGCTCGGTCTCAAAGATTGGACCAACATTTCTTTAAAATTGTTTAATACCATGTTAGAGACTGCTAATACCTGGGTCGATCTTGAACTCTCATGGGAAGCAGTTGAACAAGACATAAGTTTCCAAGACCATTGGGAAGCAAGGAAAATACAGCTTAGGAATCAGCTTTAGCTTTTTTTTCCCTACAGTTGGGTCTTCTTTTCATGTCCTTAAACCCTCGTATCTCTAGGATAAGAAGAGGTTTGTCACCTAAGATTAATCCTATTGTTGAAATAGGAAGAAAAAACATTATTTTATCAACCCAACAAAGTACTTTAAGGAGAAATTTGTCTGATTTAGCCAGTTCATCTTTCTCTCCCTTTCTTTTCGTTCACAAAATGGCGCCTAGTGGAGGTTTTTGCAGTTCTAGTTGAACTGGAGGTTATTCTTGATCTCAGCCTTCATCCTTGTCAGTGATTGTCATTTTGTATAGCCATCAAATTCCAGTCCAGTCAACTACAAACCACGCGAAGGTCATTTAAAATTATGGTATTTTCCAATTTGAGGAAGATGATACCACTACTTTGTGGCATGTGTTCTCTCCACTAAATTTATCACCTTCCACTCATACTCTTCCCAAATTCAAAGAGAATCTCCCCAAGTTTTCTAGGAATAACACAGTCACTACTAATGAACATTTGGTGGAATTTTCAAATGCATGTCATAACATAGGAGCCAATGACAACGACACTTGTATGTGTTTATTTGTGAATTCTCTTGAAGGGAAGGCTACGGTCAATTTCTTTGACCTCCCCCCTAATATTTTGTATACTTGGTAGGAGTTCGTCTATTGGTTCAAATCTACATATGGGTAATCCAATATCCCATCCGAGTAGTTACAAGAGTACAATAACATTGCTTATAAGGATGGTGAGACTATCAATTCCTTCAACTTGTGTTTCACCAAATTGTACAACCAAATCCTTGAACTCATTTGCCGTGAAAACTAATCCTCTTTCATGCATTATTATAATGCATTACCTTCCCCCTACCATCATAGGCTTGAAGAATAGTCCATTGATAACTTTGGTTCCACTCTACATACTTGTTTAGAGTATGAAGAATAGTTGGAAAGAACATGTCTTTCTAAAGGAGACTCAGTTAAAAAAACATACATGTTCGCCCTCTTACATATTGTACAAGACATGAATAATATAATGATAGCATATGAGAGGAAAGGAAATGTCCCCTCTTTTACCCCTGGAGCTTCATCTTCTTCTGCACCCCCCTTTAGAAATCCAAATGAAAAAAAAATTCAGCCTAAAACTATCATGCCTCGTAGTTGGTGTAACTTTTGAAAGGAACACCATGATGATAGTACATGTGAGGTAAAGAAGAGTTTCAAAGATAAAATATTTGGTAAAATACCTTAAACTACTATTGTCATCCTAGACATTACAGAGCCAAAGGATGTCATGATCATAAATACTAGGAATAAATCCTATGCTCCAAAAATAAAATATGATCCTCCTTGCACTTCTTCTAGACTAGCCTCATATTCACCAGTTGCTACTGTTCATGTTCCTAAGGCTCCTGACAGTCAAGGAACTACCTCCCCTCTTCCCTCTTCCAAATGGAACATTATAAATCAATTGGCCAACATCAAAGCAGATGCTACCCTCCTGGACATGGTTGTCATCCCTGAACAATAGAAGCATCTAAAAAAATCCATGGAAGGAAAATATTCCATTGTAGACAACCTCTTTGAAGAGGTAGATGAAGAGGATTCATCTGTAAATAAAGTAGGTGTACATAACTTTATACACCCTGTAAAAGAACCCCACTTTTATATTTTTGTAAATATTATGGATAATATTTCCCATTGTTGTCTCATTGATGTCGATTCAGGCCCAAGTGTAATGTCAAAAATTATTATGGAAAAGTTAGGATTGTCTTCTACAAATGAGAATACCAAAATCATTCTCTCTTATAATAATTTACAACAAACGACCATAGGTGAAATCAAGGATGTGACCTTGGTTTTGTGCGTGCATCCTGAAATAAGGACAACCCTTAATATTCATGTAATAGATATGCCAATGAGTAATTACTCGATCATCTTAGGAAGATATTGGAAATATTTGAAAGGTGGATACCTTTCACTCGATGAGACACATTTATCCATTCCTCGGAATGGTAAAAACATCATAGTCGTAAGAGAAGGGATAGTTTTATGTTACATTGAAAGCGTCCCACAACCTAATGTGAATTATATGAAGGAGGATCTCAGAGTGTACTCCATCTTTGTATATGAGGACAACACTACTTTGGAACAAATCAACTTAGAGGATGGGATGTGGCATATCCACTTCGATGGTTCATGCTCCAATGAAGGAAATGGAGATGGTATTATCATGTACTCTCCTATGGGTATGATTCATAACTTTTCCTATAGGTTAGAGTTTAATTGCACAAACAATGTCACCAAATTTGAAGTGTTACTATTAAGCATTGAAAATGCCTATAATCTAGGTTGTGGTCACCTTACAGTTTTTGGGGATTCCGAACTTGTTGTAAACCTTGTATGTAATATATACTCTCCTAATAAAAATTTAATGAAACGTTATACCCTAATTGTTTGGGAACTTGTCTCTAACATACTATCTTTCAACATCACTCATGTTAAAAGAGAATTGAACTCAATGGCTGACAGGTTAGTTGTTTTTGCAGCCTCTCCTACTCGAAAACTTTTTCCACAAAGACCTAATTGTACCTTTCAATATCTGTATCATCTACACATACCTAAAAACATAGAGTCATGGAAAGTCTTTCCTAGTGATGAGAGCATATGTTCTTTCATTCAGAATGAACATTATAATCCTAAGGAAATTATATCGATGGAAGATAACGAAATTTCTAAAGGCTTCACTCCTCTAGAAAGTTCATTTTCATCGAGTGATGTAGGAAACAAAGAAAAACATAAAGAAGAGGATTCAAAAAGGAAAGTGGGTGAAACCATTTCCTTGAAAATTGGAACACATGAGTATCCAAAGAATGTTAAAATAGGTGCCCAATGTTCTGATGAAGAAAAATTGAAGTTCGCTAAGTTGCTTGGTGAATTTCAAGATGTTTTTTCTTGGTCTTGTGAGGATCTTCGTGGTTTTGATCCTTATCATATACATCATGCCATTTATATTAAGGAGGGAATAAAACTAGTTAGGCAAAAACAAATACCCATTAACCCTGCAATGGAAGCAACTATTCGAAAGGAGTTGGAAAAAATATTGAAGATTGGGATCATTTTCCCATTTAAGTGTTTTGGGTGGGTTTCCAATTTGGTTCCCATTCAGAAAAAAACTAGGCAAATCTGATTATGCGTATATTTTCTCACATTGAATTGGGATAGTATAAAATATCACTTTCCTCTTCCTAATATGGAAATGATTTTGTAGCAAGTTGTAGGGTCACAGATGACGTCCTTACTTGATAGTTTTTTTTGTTATAATCAAATCAAGGTAAAAAGGTCAGATAAATATAAAACCACTTTTATTACTCGTTGGGGAACTTTTTCTTATGAACATATGTCTTTTGTCTTATCTAATGTAGGGGACACTTTTCAAATAGCTATGCAAATAGATTCTGGCAATTCGCTCGGTAAGATTATTTAGATCTATCTTGATGACTTAACTGGGTACCAAGGCCAAGCTCCTTGGATAGATTGTTTCTGATTTAGGAGGTTCAAGCTTTCATGGGTGTTATTAACTTTGTATGTAGGTTTGTTCTTGATTTTGTTGTAATGGTCAAGCCAATTCATAATCTTCTTAAGCAAGAACGTTCTTTTTCTTAGACAGGTGACGTCAAAACTGATTTTGTAGGGACAAATAAAGCAATCAGTTCTGCACTGGCTTTAGCGAAGATGGATTTTGAGAAAGAATTTATGATATATACTAATTCCATAGAGGAAGAATTTTTTTCTATCCTCATGCAATGTGATGACCAAAGTAATGAAAAACCAGTGGCTTACATGAGTCAAATATTATCCGATGACGATTTTAAACATTCTTTTATTGAAAATCATGCATTCTCTCTTGTTAAAGCTGTTGAAATTTTTTTCCACTTCATCCTAGGTAAACACACATTGGTAAAAGTCTCTTTACCCGCTGTCAATTTTTTTCTCTTGTAGACTTATCTTTCAAGGAAGATTGCACATTGGCTTGCCAAGATCTAGGAGCATGATTTAAATATCGTGACTTCTAACACTATCAAGGGACGTGACTTAGCCCTTGACTTAGCTCATCATGTTGAAACTAGTGAAGAAATTGATGAATAGGATATCTCTCTATCAACACTATTCTACATTGATAATCATATCCTTCTCGTATCTTAACATACTTGGTATAAAAATTTGGTTTACTATTTGCAAAATAAAAGATGTCCAGATAACTTAGACACTCATCAAATAAGAAGGATTTGTCTCGAATCCACTAGATACATCATTATAGTATACTTATTGTTTAGAAGATCCACGGATGGTATGTTGCTTGATTGTGTAAACAATGAGGAAGAACATAAATTGTTGCAAGAAACTCATGGTTCTTCAAATTTTGTCATTCATGTAGTAGGTCATTGTTCTGCTAAAACAACTTCTTTTAAGATTATTAGAAAATGATACTATTGTCCTTCAATATTTTGTGATTCACGTGTTTTTTCGAGATCTTTTGACAAGTGCCAGAAATTTGTTGGGAAAGAACGTATTTCAGCCATGCCTTTACAACCTGTCCTCTCAGAATTTCCTTTTTCAAAATGGGGTTTGGAATTTATAGGTCCTATTAATACACCGTCTTCAGCAGGACAAGTCTTTTTCCTCACAAACACATACTATTTTAAAAAATGGGTTGAAGTAGTCCCACTTAAAAATTCGCAGGATGAGCAGGTGATTTGTTTCCTTGAAAATAATATTTTTTCCAGATTTGGTCTTCCTTTGGAAATTATTACAGGAGATGGTCTCTCTTTTATTTCTGCTAAATTGACCTAATTTTTAGCTAAGTTGGGGGTTAAACATTTTACCTCATCATCTTATTATCCTCAAGGAAATGGGCAGGCCGAGTCTACCAATAAGAATCTAGTAACAATTATCAAAAGGCTCATTGAAGATAAGCCTCGCCAATGTCACACTCTCCTCACTTACGGCCTTTGGGCAGATCGAACTACCACCAAGGTGAGCATTGGTTGGACTCCTTTCCATCTTGTTTATGGTCAAGAAGCCATTATTCCTACTGATCTGGAACTTTCCTCCTTAAGGTTAATGCTACAGATCAAAGAATTAAATTCTTCTAATGTTTCTCAAATAATGAATGCACTTTTGGCTTTAGAGGAGCAAAGGACGTTTTCCTTGGATAATATAAAGACAAGAAAACAAAGTGTTAAAAAATATTTTAGCAAGAGTGTCAAAGATATCAAATTTAAGGTCAATGAGAAGGTACTATTGTGGGATTCAAGTCATGTTGATAGAAGAAGGCATTCAAAGCTTCAAAAAAAATTGTTGGGTCCTTTTAAGATCACTTTTGTCCTGGGCACAAATTCTTACATTCTAAAGGACTTACAAGAGAGATTGTTTTCCTACAGCACTAACGGTTCTCACTTAAAACATTATGTGGAACCAACTTGAACAGTTTAACGGTGTTTGGAATGTTTCTATATTATTAGTAGCTTTTTATTTCTTCTTTTACATTTCTAGTTTTCCATTTCTGCTATTTCACTTTCTGTCATTTCATTTCTTCTT
>JZKD02S0211424.1:349938-402907 GCA_000966675.3 Picea glauca
TAGTAATATATTAATTGAATTTAAAAGGTGTGGTATATTGAATTATAGTGATAGGTGTTTTTTATTTTGAAAATATCAGGGAGGGTGTAAGATTGGATGGTGGGATACACCCAATAATTGTCCTCATTTAATCTTTATCCTTTAATAAATTAATTATTCAACTATTAATTAGTGAGGAGAGATATTGTTGACGGATGGTGATCCCTATCAACTATCTAACATTATCTAAAAACATTATTTCCAAATATTAAATTATTAATATTAAATATTAATATTGTACAATTTAATTACTTAAAATTATTAAAAGAAGTTAAATCCATTTTTTTTTAAATGTATGATCGATATAAACTTTGTTCTCTTTTATGAGGTGATATCTAATAAATTTGGAATGAGATAATAACTGTGTTTATTATTATTATATTTTGTATCTTTGTGTTTATTATTATTGTTTTTTTCGAAAATGTCTAGGTGAGCGGGTTAAGGGACTCACATGTTCACATTTATAGTCATGCTTATGTATCACCAGTATGACTTCTTCATTACATGACTTCCTCATTACATACCTAGTGAGTTTTTGGATGCCACGTTCCCAAGGTGGCGGACTCAAGATTGCACTTATATTATAAATTTTGAAAAAGGCTTAAAAAGTAATTTAGTTCTAAAAATAAAAAAGTTATTTTATATTATTAAGGGTAGATCATGTTAAAATGAAATGTTCATGATACCATTAAATTTAATTATGGTAATTCTTACTTTATTTTCTTAAAATTTAACTTATGAATTACTATCTCAAGCTTCCATATAACCATTCACTTACATATTTTAATAACAAAATTTAAACTTTATGGTCTCAAATTTCCATATAACCATAAGTTTTCATAGATATTTTAATAAAATCCTGATAATTATTTTAATTTTAAACATGTATTTTTTTTTAAATAATTTTAATTATTCAAATTAAAATAATAAAATTTTTATAATACTTTTATTATTATAGAATTTATCTTAATTTTATAAGAATATAAAACTTAATATAATTGCATATTTTTTAATATTTTCATAATTAAATTTTAAAAATTTAATTAATTTGTTAAGTTTATGGTAAATACATTTTGAGTAAAAATTAAAATTTATTTTGAATAATTTATTTTTTTAATTTAAATTTCAAATAAAATTAACAAAATTTAAAAATAAGAATAGTCAATTTTAAGTTTAAAAAACAATTTAGTGTAAAATTTTGATTATAACTTTTTAACTTTTTATTGATGGACAATAAACTTTACTTTGAACTTTTGTACCAAAATACTAATCATATGAATGAATAGACAATGGTGGGTTTTGGCATAGAACTTGGTGCACACAAGTTCTCCATCCTTTAACTTAACTTAAAATACTTTGTTGTCATCCTCTCAATGTGTGAATGGGAAGTGATATTTATCTTTGAATCATCCAAGGGTTCTTGTTATTCCTAATAATTAAGGACAATACTTCCACATCAGTAACTTGTATAGCTATGGCATGCCACCACAACATTAATGGTAATATCATGTTAAACATTTATATACGGCTTTCATGGATATCATCCTCGACTTATCATAGGTGCAATGTATCAATGATATGATTAAATGTTTCAACCATTCTGAATATGTGATTTATGTGGGGAGGCTAGAAGCACACTCATGGGTGGAGGCTTTATATATTCTTTCAGGCTTTGTTGCTTCTTGCATCAGGACCCTTAAATTCTAAATGATTCACATAACATGATGCCTAAGATTTTCATTTTCTCCTTTATTTCACCCCAATCGGGATATAGCTATGTAAGAAATCATTATAACCAGATAGTTGAAACAAAGTTTCCTTCCAAAATTAAACTCGTGAAAGAGGGCTCTTTTTCCTCTACGCTCAACTACTGGTAAACAAAGACTACTTAAAGGACTGGCTAGGCTCGTTCAATCCTAAGTGAATCTTACTCCTAGAACTTCCCTTCCCGTGTGACCTTAGTCCAACGTCAACAAACATGAGAAAGTGGCATAGATTTAAGAACAACTCAAATCAATTACAAAGAATATCACAAACGCCAACGGAGAACTAAAAAATAAGAAATCAAAACATTTCAAACAAACAGAAGCCCATGAACATGCCACACACATTAAATCTGGTACCAAAATCAATAGAAGGCTTCTTCAGACGATGTTCCATCATGTAAATCATTCTATATCCTTAACAAGTTCATGAATCAGATTTAATACGACTCAATGCAACCTCTATCATTTACAGGACACTAGGAAAGTGAAGTATCCAAGCACCAAAATGTATTAGAACCACCAAACCCTCCCCGGCGGCAGCAACTCAGAATTTAAATTTTAGCTGCTCGATACTCTCTGAAATATTCATTCTGAAAGATCCAGTACCAGGAATCATCGATACTGGTCCTTGTCCATTTTTGTTGCAGGATAGTTCGTTCATTGGTCTAACTTGAGATGATTTGGGCACCTACGAGTATGTTGTGAGCCTAAAAATATTTTGAAAGTCAAAAGAAATAACCATATGAAGCGAGAAACCCGAACCATGAACCTAAATGCAACTTTCAGTGCCCTCCTTGCACCAATCACTCAATTCCAGCGACCGATACAAGCATTTTCCGCTATTTCTTGGGTAATAATTTTTGTAACTACAACGCATTTGCATTCTTCAAGATATCCTCTGTAAATTACTAACATGCAGAAAACAAAAGCTAGGAGCATACCTTCACACTTCATAGCATTGCATTCTCGAATTTGGCCCAAACTAGAGGAACACGACACTGTGGTTAGTCAAAACACATAGGTTTTTATAGTTTTTCACATCATGGGCATATATTTACAACGTTTTTTAACTAGATCTAATAAAATAATACAAGAAGAGACTGTTATGACGATCTCCAACACTTGTTTCCCTCACTTTTACAGCGACCGCTTGATTGATTGATTGTAAAAATCCCCTGAACCTTCGAACACTCCAATCTAACAAAATGACTCAATACTAACAATATTAATGGACTTCAAAGATTTTATTTCATTTAAATCGACATTGACAAGTTATCCAAATTTAGCATCGGATGCAACAACAAATTTCGGCATTAAAATGAACGTCGGTTTTCATATAGACAAAGCGCTTATCTACTTGTCTTCAACATTATTGTTAAGTTTAAATGGACACCATTTGTTCGCGTAGCCAAATTTAGCGTGAAACACAAATAGATCGTAATGTTTATATAGTGAAAAGGCAATTGAACTCGAATCAGTAACCCAAAAACCCCTATTTTTGTTTTAATAATAGGGTTTGACCTAGCTTCCGGAGGCGGGCCTTGCTACCTTAAACTAGCTACACTCGCAGCTACGCATATTACATCAATCATTCAGTACAACCTTGCGTCCAAGGCCACCAAATTCTCGGCCGCTAGCCAAGAGCAGTAAGAGAAAGTAGAGATCACCCGACAATAACTAGGACAGGAAGGGGGATGCAGAAAAGGCTTCTAGTTGCATAGAACATGCTTCCTTGCTTCCATTTCTTGGTTGCTCCTTTTGCTTTAATAGCTCGACGGATCATGCATGCAAATTATAGCTAGATGGAGCAGCCATAGCACGTGCCAAGGGATCCTGCATCCAAACTACAATTGGACAGTGCAGCGATAGCGGGTGGATAGCGGGTGGACACTGCAACAATAAACACAATAATATTTATAATTAACGAAACTTAGGATAAATTTAGCTAGCAGAAAATGCTAAGACAAACATTCAAACTAATGCTAGCGTTAATCCACCTTCGAGCAATGCATAAGAAAATATATGTGTTAATCCAAGATCTTCATGAATTAAAGAGCATTGGGAATAGTGAAGGTGGCAATAAAACTTGGAATCTATTCTCCAATGAGATGATGACATATAATTTTTTTTTTATTATATAAAAAATAATGTTTTTAGTTCTATAGTTCTAACTATAGAAATGATGCAAAAAATTATAGTCAAAGGACATATTAATATGAAGTCATCGAATTATCTATTTCTATAGTCCCTCTACTCCTTCGACAGGGACTTACAAGAGAACTTTAAATTAAGGAATCTAGTATATTACATAATAAACATTCAAATATTTTTTGCATTCCACTCTTTTCATTGAATATAAATATAACAAGAAGATTTAAATGTTACATGCTTAAGCATTTTATTCAACAAATCATCATGTTTATTCAGCTTGGTTGCAACAAGTTATAAGAGAAACACTTTTTCTACTTACATGAAATTATGGAAAAAGAGATTTTTCAAAAGAATAGTACAAAGAATAAAGAATAATTTCTAGCTTGGTTATGTGAAGAAAACAAATGCAATTACATTAATTTCAATTTTGAAGAAAAAACTATCATCTTGCAAAATCTAGGAAAATGGTTCTTCAAGATTGAAACAAGACAATAATTTATAATGTTTCAATATAATTGATAGAATCGAATAAAGTTGAAACCCAAGCATAGGTTCCTAATTCCAATAGAGATACCATTAAAACTACTAAATCCCATTATAGCCCATGCATCAAAGGGCTTATGTTCAAACAATTTCAACCATAATGTTATATGCAAAGAAAACGATGTAACCAAAAGATGACACAATGTTGTGGACTCCAATCAAATTAACAACATACTCAATCAAATTTACCAACCAAAAATCACTAGTAGGAGGAAAACTTCTTTCCAAACGATTAAAAAATTAAAACTAGAGAAATAAAATTTTATGACTTCTTTGCGCCATGATAAACATAATATGTTGACTCTCTAGTAATACACTGAGGATTTATGAATAAATTTAATTTGGGATGAAATATTCGCAATGTAATGCACACTTACTAACACTGAGAGGGGGGGTGAATCAATATAAGAATACTTTTTATTTTCTTACAAGATTTATCAATGCGCTATTTCACCAACTATAGAAGTTAAAGATCCCCTGTATTGGGTGACAAGGTAGAGATTGGTGATGGGGCTACCATCCTAGGTAGACCACCACGTGTCCCCTCATCCTACTAGTGCCTGCTATTGAGGAAAATATATGAAATAATCTTACTCAAGCATTTTCGGATCTTGCTTGAATAAGGAAAGATAGAAGGGAATATCGCCCTATGTTTATACCTCAAAATTTTCTTCCCGATCCACAAGTATTAGTTACAAGGGCTTAGGGTGATTTTTAAAAATAGACGATTGTTGTAAATTTCAACATTTTTACATAATTTTCTGAATATAACAGATGCAAAAGTAAACGTGGAGACAAAAAAGAAAAAATATCAAGTCACATATTAACACAGATGAGACAGAATAGAAATTGATTATTTCATTCCAAGAAATCAAAAGAATCGTTCTCTTTACAAAAATCCACGGGGGAGTTTGTACCAAAGTCAAACTTAGATGTCCCCGATGAAAACCATACAAAAGGACTTCTGACAGAAAGTAAAAAACTGAAAACCTTAGTATTAAAATCAATACACAAAGTACCATCATTCACTGTTTCTCAACTGTATACAAAACTGCTTGTTGCCCCAATAATTAAATTTTCCAAAATTCTTTAATTCATAACAGTCTCTGCCATCATAACTAAAAAAAAAAAAAAATTCCATTCAACAGTCTTGTTTAACAAAACATTGATCCCTTCTTCTTTTAAAAGAATAATCAAAACATGCACAACAATATGCTCGACATCTATCCCTGATAATCCATAATGCACCACGATAACAATCAACATCCACTGTTTACCAACCAACAATCAAACCCAATTAAAATGTACACATGTCTCTTTTCAAAACGTGAACAGACTTCAAAGCATGCCCGATTATACACAGGTCTTCATCATATCAATCAATAAAATATTGCAATGAAACAATTGTCAAACCAAACATAAAACATGACCCTTATCTCTGTGGGTATCACTTCCTTTTAAAACAATTGGTAGTCTGTATGATGATTCCAATATAACCAATCATATATGAGCGAACATAACTCAATTGACACATAAACATCATTTTAAAACTTTCCAGAACCCTGATCAGCCTTAGTAAAATTCACACAAGTGTTTCCATATGCAATCAAGATCACGCTAGTTAAAACACAGTGAGTGAAACAAATCGAATAGGAAGGAAACCCTCAACTATATGCAACTGCCAATTTTATTTTTATTCAAAGAATTTTTTCATACAAGGATGAGACATAGACTCAATGAGAGAGCATGTGTCTTAAAGAATTCCATAATCATTTACTTAACTGATAACCAATAATTGAAAACCTCAGAAGGTGTCCGAGGAGAGAAAAGACAAGTTTGAGTCTAAATTGGGCTCTGTCAAAATAAAATGCAGGGAGACAATAAGATCTCGTTCATCTTAAAAACACAAACTGCTAACAATCTTCCAAGAGTCATATCAAACACATGCAAAAATACATTTCGAACAAGACACAACAGTGAGCCATACAATATTTACTTATCACTCCAAGTCTCAGTAACATAACCAATAGTTAACACCCAAGGAGATCAAAGACAATGAGATTAAAATAACCTACTGCACACGATGCATTTAACACTTGCAGAGAAGAGGTTGGGGTTAACTTAACATAGGTGGTTGTTGAAACACAGCGAGATAATGTCTCTTCCCAATCACCCGGGGGATTAATAATGTTTGACAAAAATTACAATGAAGACACACACATCCCTTTGATAGAGCGCCAAGATAAAACTTATATCAATAAAAAACCCACACATGTTTGTTTTAATTTTTTTGTGACCAAGAAAGACTGGACCTTGGGACACTTCTAGTGAAAAGGAAGTAAGAGCATCCATCGACACCACTCGGGGTTTGAAGAAAAGAACACAACAACTGTAGACAAATTCTCTGCGACTGGGTGAGGGTTACCACAATGACTGAGATGAAACAAGTTAATAGATAATTATATACAAAAAGAAAACCCTCAATCATCAACCCAAAGACATATCGCGCCACCGTTATTATTATTCTACAAAGAATCATCATAAAAATCATATTGACCAAGCAACCACCAATGCGTAACTTAATAACACCCATTACACAATCGAAATTCTCAAGAACAAACAAAATCTAAGAAACAATGAGCCATCATTTGGTTTATACAACAGAGAATACATCATAGATGGAGATAAAAAGAATCATACATGTGGGAAAAAAATATTAAATGGTGAGTCGACCAAGCCTTCCTTCTTCCAAGAGCCTGAAAATGAAAAGCTTCACAACCAACAGAGAAAAATTGCAACAATGGAGAAATGATAGGGTGACGGGCGATAGGGAAAGTATGGAGTGACATGCAGTAAATGCACGTCACTTCCATTACATAGCCCCATTCAATTCAAAGTATGAGACAACCAAATAAACATAACATTCACCAATAATCAAACCATATAACAAATGCGTATTCAATTCCAAACCATCATGAGATATGAGATGATATCTATTTCATAGTGCGCCACCCAATACAGTTTACACATTAACCCTTCCCATAACTCAAAGCCATAATACATATTCACAATGCTATATGCCCCTCCATTCACATCTAATGAAATTCACATAGTCCATTAACAAAACAAGTAGCATAATCGTTAGGAATAACACTAACATCCCTTAACTTCTCCATTCTAAGTTGCATATAGTATTTTATTATAGATCAAATATATAAATTCTTTCCCTTTGTTACACTTTAGGATATTTTCATAGGGTTTTTTGTTTTTTGTTTTGATCATGCTACCATTAAAATATCCCTTGCATATATGTGGCTAGGTAATCAACATAAGAATTAGTAACATAGTTGAAACGTAGAAGTTGTAACAACATCATCCTCATACCCATATAACCTGTTCAATGTCGCAAGTGATTACCAAAAGTGTTCCACAATAATGTATTATCCACTTATTATCATGCCAATATGAAATTAAGACTGCATCGTAAAAAATGTAGGACTGTGTAGGCAATCATCACAACAACAACAAAACATGTGTAATATGTCTATCCTTGCGGCTCTACTCTACAAGGGGTTCCCACCTACTAGTACTATATTATTATCATAGTTAAATAATAGCGCTTAAGCAATACTTTGTGGGAGGAATTCATCATTATGATTTTAATCATTAACAAACTAGCAACTCCACAGGGAATTATGTTTCCAACAGATTGAGAACTCATAATGTTTGGTTTCGCAGACCATGCAACATCAGATCAAGAAGATATAAACCAAAATGATTATGCATTAGGGGGAAGTGCATGGATTTAAGGGAAAAATGACCAATAATTTAGGAATAACTGATGGAAAGTGTTAAGTATGAGGGGGGCGGTTTTTCCCTGTAAGCATAATCATTCAACTAAAAATCGTTCTTGACTTCAAGGAGGAAAATTTTCTGAACATTCACTTTTGAATCTCGAAATGGATGAATAAAAGGAAAGAAAAATAGGGATAAAACCAACAATCTCATAAAGCAACAATCGAAGAAAATAACAATTTCAATGATGCCTTCAAGGGGAACATCATGATAGTTGTGTAAACTTGATTTCTATTGATTAACAATACTTTGCAGAAGCATCGCTATGGAAAATCCGATCCAAAATTTTATTTTGACAAGCAATGAAGTAAAAAAGAACAAAAAACAAGAAATGTAATAACATAAATGAAACAAAAAAAATTGAAATAAGAAGAAATGAAATGACAGAAAGTGAAATAGCAAAAATGGAAAACTAGAAATGTAAAAGAAGAAATGAAAAGCTACTGATAATACAGAAACATTCCAAACATCGTTAAACTGTTCAAGTTGGTTCCACATAATGTTTTAAGTGAGAACCGTTAGTGCTATAGGAAAACAATCTCTCTTGTAAGTCCTTTAGATTGTAAGAATTTGTGCCCAGGACAAAAGCGATCTTAAACGGACCCAACAATTTTTTTTGAAGCTTTGAATGCCTTCCTCTATCAACATGACCTGAATCCCACAATAGTACCTTCTCATTGACTTTAAATTTGATATCTTTGACACTCTTGCTAAAATATTTTTTAACACTTTGTTTTCTTGTCTTTATATTATCCAAGGAAAACGTCCTTTCCTCCTCTAAAGCCAAAAGTGCATTCATTATTTGAGAAACATTAGAAGAATTTAATTCTTCGATCTGTAGCATTAACCTTAAGGAGCTAAGTTCGAGCTCAGTAGGCATAATGGATTCTTGACCATAAACAAGATGGAAAGGAGTCCAACCAATGCTCACCTTGGTGGTAGTTCGATCTTCCCAATGGGCGTAAGTGAGGAAAGTGTGACATTGGTGAGGCTTATCTTCAATGAGCCTTTTGATAATTGTTACCAGATTCTTATTGGTAGACTCATCCTGCCCATTTCCTCTAGGATAATAAGATGATGAGGTAAAATGTTTAACCCCCAACTTAGCTAAAAATTAGGTCAATTTAGCAGAAATAAAAGCGAGACCATTGCCTGTAATAATTTCCAAAGGAAGACCAAATCTGGAAAAAATATTATTTTCAAGGAAACAAATCACTTGCTCATCCTGCGAATTTTTAAGTGGGACTACTTCAACCCATTTTTTAAAATAGTATGTGTTTGTCAGGAAAAAGACTTGTCCTGCTGAAGACAGTGTATTAATAGGACCTATAAATTCCAAACCCCATTTTGAAAAAGGAAATTCTGAGAGGACATGTTGTAAAGGCATGGCTGAAATACGTTCTTTCCTAACAAATTTTTGGCACTTGTCAAAACATCTCGAAAAAGCATGAGAATCACAAAATATTGAAGGACAATAGTATCATTTTCTAATAATCTTAAAAGTAGTGGTTTTAGCAGAAAAATGACCTCCTACATGAATGACAAAATTTGAAGAACCATGAGTTTCTTGCAACAATTTATGTTCTTCCTCATTGTTTACACAATGAAGCAACATACCATCCGCATATATTCTAAACAATAAGTATCCTATAATGATGTATCTAGTGGATTCGAGACAAATCCTTCTTATTTGATGAGTGTCTAAGTTATATGGACATCTTTTATTTTGCAAATAGTAAACCAAATTTTTATACCAAGTATGTTTAGATACGGGAAGGATTTGATTATCAATGTAGAATAGTGTTGATAGAGAGATATCATATTCATCAATTTCTTCACTAGTTTCAACATGCTGAGCTAAGTGAAGGGATAAGTCACGTCCCTTGATAGTGTTAGAAGTCATGATATTTAAATCATGCTCCTAGATCTTGGCAAGCCAATGTGCAATCTTCCTTGAAAGATAAGTCTATGAGAGAAAAAAATTGACAGCGGGTAAAGACACTTTTACCAATGTGTGTTTACCTAAGATGAAGTGGAAAAAAATTTCAACAGCTTTAACAAGAGAGAATCCATGATTTTCAATAAAAGAATATTTAAAATCGTCATCGGATAATATTTGACTCATGTAAGCCACTGGTTTTTCGTTACCTTGGTCATCACATTGCATGAGGATAGAAAAAAAATCTTCCTCTGTGTCATTAGTATATATCATAAATTATTTCTCAAAATCTGTCTTCGCTAAAGCCAGTGCAAAACTGATTGCTTTATTTGTCCCTACAAAATCAGTTTTGACGTCACCAATCTAAGAAAAAGAACGTTCTTTCTTAAGAAGATTATGAATTGGCTTGACCATTACAACAAAATCAAGAACAAACCTACATACAAAGTTAATAACACCCATGAAAGCTTGAACCTCCTGAATCAGAAACAATCTATCCAAGGAGCTTGGCCTTGGTACCCAGTTAAGTCATCAAGATAGATCTAAATAATCTTACCGATCAAATTGTCAGAATCTATTTGCATAGCTATTTTAAAAGTGTCCCCTACATTAGATAAGACAAAAGACATATGTTCATAAGAAAAAGTGCCCCAATGAGTAATAAAAGTGGTTTTATATTTATCTAACCTTTTTACCTTGATTTGATTGTAACCAAAAAAACTATCAAGTAAGGACGTCATCTGTGACCCTGCAACTTGCTACAAAATCATTTCCATATTAGGAAGAGGAAAGTGATATTTTATACTATCCCAATTCAATGTGAGAAAATATACGCATAATCAGATTTGCCTAGTTTTTTTCTGAATGGGAACCAAATTGGAAACCCACCCAAAACACTTAAATGGGAAAATGATCCCAATCTTCAATATTTTTTCCAACTCCTTTCGAATAGTTGCTTCCATTGCAGGGTTAATGGGTATTTGTTTTTGCCTAACTAGTTTTATTCCCTCCTTAATATAAATGGCATGATGTATATGATAAGGATCAAAACCACGAAGATCCTCACAAGACCAAGAAAAAACATCTTGAAATTCACCAAGCAACTTAGCGAACTTCAATTTTTCTTCATCAGAACATTGGGCACCTATTTTAACATTCTTTGGATACTCATGTGTTCCAATTTTCAAGGAAATGGTTTCACCCACTTTCCTTTTTGAATCCTCTTCTTTATGTTTTTCTTTGTTTCCTACATCACTCGATGAAAATGAACTTTCTAGAGGAGTGAAGCCTTTAGAAATTTCGTTATCTTCCATCGATATAATTTCCTTAGGATTATAATGTTCATTCTGAATGAAAGAACATATGCTCTCATCACTAGGAAAGACTTTCCATGACTCTATGTTTTTAGGTATGTGTAGATGATACAGATATTGAAAGGTACAATTAGGTCTTTGTGGAAAAAGTTTTCGAGTAGGAGAGGCTGCAAAAACAACTAACCTGTCAGCCATTGAGTTCAATTCTCTTTTAACATGAGTGATGTTGAAAGATAGTATGTTAGAGACAAGTTCCCAAACAATTAGGGTATAACGTTTCATTAAATTTTTATTAGGAGAGTATATATTACATACAAGGTTTACAACAAGTTCGGAATCCCCAAAAACTGTAAGGTGACCACAACCTAGATTATAGGCATTTTCAATGCTTAATAGTAACACTTCAAATTTGGTGACATTGTTTGTGCAATTAAACTCTAACCTATAGGAAAAGTTATGAATCATACCCATAGGAGAGTACATGATAATACCATCTCCATTTCCTTCATTGGAGCATGAACCATCGAAGTGGATATGCCACATCCCATCCTCTAAGTTGATTTGTTCCAAAGTAGTGTTGTCCTCATATACAAAGATGGAGTACACTCTGAGATCCTCCTTCATATAATTCACATTAGGTTGTGGGACGCTTTCAATGTAACATAAAACTATCCCTTCTCTTACGACTATGATGTTTTTACCATTCCGAGGAATGGATAAATGTGTCTCATCGAGTGAAAGGTATCCACCTTTCAAATATTTCCAATATCTTCCTAAGATGATCGAGTAATTACTCATTGGCATATCTATTACATGAATATTAAGGGTTGTCCTTATTTCAGGATGCACGCACAAAACCAAGGTCACATCCTTGATTTCACCTATGGTCGTTTGTTGTAAATTATTATAAGAGAGAATGATTTTGGTATTCTCATTTGTAGAAGACAATCCTAACTTTTCCATAATAATTTTTGACATTACACTTGGGCCTGAATCGACATCAATGAGACAACAATGGGAAATATTATCCATAATATTTACAAAAATATAAAAGTGGGGTTCTTTTACAGGGTGTATAAAGTTATGTACACCTACTTTATTTACAGATGAATCCTCTTCATCTACCTCTTCAAAGAGGTTGTCTACAATGGAATATTTTCCTTCCATGGATTTTTTTAGATGCTTCTATTGTTCAGGGATGACAACCATGTCCAGGAGGGTAGCATCTGCTTTGATGTTGGCCAATTGATTTATAATGTTCCATTTGGAAGAGGGAAGAGGGGAGGTAGTTCCTTGACTGTCAGGAGCCTTAGGAACATGAACAGTAGCAACTGGTGAATATGAGGCTAGTCTAGAAGAAGTGCAAGGAGGATCATATTTTATTTTTGGAGCATAGGATTTATTCCTAGTATTTATGATCATGACATCCTTTGGCTCTGTAATGTCTAGGATGACAATAGTAGTTTAAGGTATTTTACCAAATATTTTATCTTTGAAACTCTTCTTTACCTCACATGTACTATCATCATGGTGTTCCTTTCAAAAGTTACACCAACTACGAGGCATGATAGTTTTAGGCTGAATTTTTTTTTCATTTGGATTTCTAAAGGGGGGTGCAGAAGAAGATGAAGCTCCAGGGGTAAAAGAGGGGACATTTCCTTTCCTCTCATATGCTATCATTATATTATTCATGTCTTGTACAATATGTAAGAGGGCGAACATGTATGTTTTTTTAACTGAGTCTCCTTTAGAAAGACATGTTCTTTCCAACTATTCTTCATACTCTAAACAAGTATGTAGAGTGGAACCAAAGTTATCAATGGACTATTCTTCAAGCCTATGATGGTAGGGGGAAGGTAATGCATTATAATAATGCATGAAAGAGGATTAGTTTTCACGGCAAATGAGTTCAAGGATTTGGTTGTACAATTTGGTGAAACACAAGTTGAAGGAATTGATAGTCTCACCATCCTTATAAGCAATGTTATTGTACTCTTGTAACTACTCGGATGGGATATTGGATTACCCATATGTAGATTTGAACCAATAGACGAACTCCTACCAAGTATACAAAATATTAGGGGGGAGGTCAAAGAAATTGACCGTAGCCTTCCCTTCAAGAGAATTCACAAATAAACACATACAAGTGTCGTTGTCATTGGCTCCTATGTTATGACATGCATTTGAAAATTCCACCAAATGTTCATTAGTAGTGACTGTGTTATTCCTAGAAAACTTGGGGAGATTCTCTTTGAATTTGGGAAGAGTATGAGTGGAAGGTGATAAATTTAGTGGAGAGAACACATGCCACAAAGTAGTGGTATCATCTTCCTCAAATTGGAAAATACCATAATTTTAAATGACCTTCGCGTGGTTTGTAGTTGACTGGACTGGAATTTGATGGCTATACAAAATGACAATCACTGACAAGGATGAAGGCTGAGATCAAGAATAACCTCCAGTTCAACTAGAACTGCAAAAACCTCCACTAGGCGCCATTTTGTGAACGAAAAGAAAGGGAGAGAAAGATGAACTGGCTAAATCAGACAAATTTCTCCTTAAAGTACTTTGTTGGGTTGATAAAATAATGTTTTTTCTTCCTATTTCAACAATAGGATTAATCTTAGGTGACAAACCTCTTCTTATCCTAGAGATACGAGGGTTTAAGGACATGAAAAGAAGACCCAACTGTAGGGAAAAAAAAGCTAAAGCTGATTCCTAAGCTGTATTTTCCTTGCTTCCCAATGGTCTTGGAAACTTATGTCTTGTTCAACTGCTTCCCATGAGAGTTCAAGATCGACCCAGGTATTAGCAGTCTCTAACATGGTATTAAACAATTTTAAAGAAATGTTGGTCCAATCTTTGAGACCGAGCTCAATATTGGGCTACCTTGCAACATGTACAATCATGAAGAAAAGAAACAGTCAAAGGAAAGATATAAAAAATACAAATATATTCAATAATAATCAAGAATAAAAATCAACCAGACAGATATGGAAGATCTCCCTACTATGGTCTCCAAATAAATGTTGAGGAAAAGATATGAAATAATCTTACTCAAGCATTTTCAGATCTTGCTTGGCCAAGAAAAGATAGATGGGAATGTAACCCTATGTTTATAGCCTCAAAATTTGCTTCCTAATCCACAAGTATTAGTTATAAGGGCTTAGGCTGATTTTTAAAAATAGAAGATCACTGTAAATTTCAACATTTTTGTATAATTTTCTGAATATAACAGATTAAAAAGTAAATGTGGAGACAAAAAATAAAAAATACCAAGTCACATATTAACACAGATGAGACAGAATAACAATCGCTTATTTCATTCTAAGAAATCAAAATAATCGTTCTCTTTACAAAAATCCTTGAGGGAGTTTGGACCAAAGTCAAACTTAGATGTCCCCGATGAAAACCATATGAAAGGACTTCTGACAGAAAATAAAAAAACAAAACTTTAAAATATGGATCAACTTGCCATAGATTGTTGCCCACTCGACTCTGCAAAATATCGTTTATCAGTCATGAAATTTAATTTATAAACAAACAAGTCTACATAGACTATCAAAGATAGATCAACACCTATGAAAACAAGTGTCTGACTGATGCAATTCAACTTTGAATCTTGTTGTCTAGAATAGGACCATGCTGTCATAAACTAGAATTAGGCTTTTAATGAATTGAAAAATGAGTGAAAACTGAAATCTCTCAATAAAACTTAAGAGAAAACCTTAGTATGCTTTCTCCTTTTTTTCTCCCCTTTGTTCTTCCTCCTCATTTTTCTTTTATGCATCCCAAATTAGTTGAAGTAGTTCAACTACTTCTCTTAGTTAAGTTAGTTAAAACTCAACTAACTTGTAGTTAGGGGAGGAATTAATATAATAATAATAATAAGGGTCTTTTAATAAATAACAACTAGTAGGTGGGACCCCTTGTGAATCCCTTAAGTTCCTTAACAAAAATAAACATAACTAGTCAATCAATCAAACACATCCCTCCTCGTGCCTCCCATAATCATTCTCATAATTTAAAAATTAAATATCAGTGATATTTTAAAGCATATCCAAACATATAATATCCAAAATATCCAAAAATAGTATGTTGTCTAAAAACTTCAGCAATCAACTGTTCTCGACAAATCAATAATAAAATATACCAAAAAACCATATTTGCCACTTTGGAAGACAATTTTCCCTTTGTTGTTGCTATCTCCCTTTTACTTTCATGAATTAGCCTTAGGCTTTGTGGTGCCTTGAGGCTTGATCTCACTAATGACATGAGAACATTTATCTCTCAAGTGCAAGCGGGATGAAACATATTTGGATAAATCACTTGAGGGAGAGGATGGGGAAACAACAACATTTCCTTTATCATGCATATGGTGGGCTTCATTTTTGAGTCTTTTTCTTGCATGGGAGGATTGTATAGGTGAGTGTGCAAGGGAAATTTGGACATTTGGGTTAACTGGTGGAGGAGGAGCAGGTAAAGACAAATTGGGCCAACTACGATGTTGGGAGACTGCTAGGTGATCAATCTCCTTCCATATGTCATTCTCAAGGTCTTCATGTTGCAATGAAACATGAGGGTCGATAGGGATACCATGGACATGCTGGGGTTGGAAGGGAGGCCTTTCTAGCCTAGTTTGGACTACCCCTTGACCAATCCAATTGAAAAATCCATCTTGGAAGACCTGGTTTAACTCTTATGGATCTGCATCAAAATTTATCGAGAATCTTGACCTTCTAGGCCCTTTGTTCCAGTTCCCTCTTCCCCTGTTATTTTGACCATGGCTTCCTCTGCTAAAGAAGTTCATCCTGTATGCAACGTTTATTAGCAACTAGATTCTTAAACAAACCATACATGACATCTCTTTAATATGAAACAAAGTTTGGCTCAACAATCACATCAGACCCATGCAATCCAATCCATAAAATTCATTTAATACTTGTCAATGAGAAGGGGGTGAATAAGGGTTCTTGGATATCTGAGGGGGTTGTATTGAGCGGAAAAGTGATAAAATCAAAGGTAGTAAAAACATGATTACTGCTCAACAATTCATTAAAGAATCAACTATGAAACAATAACAAAATCATATCAACTGTGATCCATCTCTGTGTTATTTCTTAATCACTGTAATACATAGTTTTTAAGTTTAATTTTAAGAATAGAGCATGTAAAATGAATATGGGATCGTGAGGGGATTTGTATTCAGTGAAAAAGTGAGAAAATAATAGGGGATTTAATGGATATTGTTCACAAAAAAATTAAATAATCAACAATCATGACTCTGTATTAAAATCAGTCCACAAAGCACCGGCATTCACTGTTTCTCAACTATATACAAAACTGCTTGTTGTTTCAATAATTAAATTTCCTATAATTCTTTAATTCATAACAGTTTGTGCCATCATAACTAAAAAAAAAAACATTTCGATTCAACAGTCATGTTTAACAAAATGTTGATCCCCCTAAAAAAAAATAGAAAAAAATAATAATTTAAACATGCACAACGATATGCTCAACATCTATCCCCGATAATCCATAATGCACCAAGATAACAATCAACATCCACTATTTACCAACCAACAATCAGGCCCAATTAAAATGTACACATGTCTATTTTCAAAAGGTGAATAGACTTCAAAGCATGCCCAATTATACACAGTTCTTCATCATATCAATCGACAATATCTTGCAATGAAACAAAAGTCAACCCATACATAAAACCCAAGCTTTATCTCCATGGGTATAAATTCATTTTAAAACAATTGGTAGTCTATATGATGAATCCAATATAACCAAACATATATGAGCAAACAAAACTCGGTTGACACACAAACATCATTTTTAAACTTTCCAGAACCCTGATCGAACTTAGTAAAATTCACACAAGTGATTCCATATGAAATCAAGACCACGCTGGTTAAAACACAATGAGAAAAACCAATCGAATAGGAAGGAAACCCTTGAATGTATGCAACTTCAGGTTTCATTCTTATTCAAACAATTTTTTCATGCAAGGATAAGATAGAGACTTGACAAGAGAGCATGTGTCTTAAAGACTTCCATAATCATTTACTTAACTGATAACCAATACTTGACAACCCCAGAAGGTGTTCGAGGAGAGAAAATACAAGTTGGAGTCTAAATCGATCTCTGTCAAAATCAAATGCAAGGAGACAATAAGATCTCGTTCATATTAAAAACACAGAGCGTTGACAATCTTCCAAGACTCATATCAACCACAGTAAAAAATAAATTTCAAACAAGACACAACAATGAGCATAAAATACTTACTATCACTCCAAGTCTTGGTAAGAGAACCAACAATTAACACCCGATAAGATCAAAGACAATGAGAGTAAAATAACCTTGTACACACGGTGCGTTTAACACTTGGAGAGAAGAGGCGAGGGTTAACTTAACAGAAGTGGTTGTTTAAACATAGCGAGACAATGTCTCTTCCCAATCACTCGGGGGATTAATAACGTTTGACAACAACAATAGTGAAGACTCACACATCCCTTTGACAAAGCTCCAAGAGAAAATTGTATCAATAAAAAACCCACACAACCCTTTGTTAATATGTGGGTGACCAAGAAAGACTACACCTTGGGATGCTTCCAATGAAAAGGCGGTAAGAGAGAACATCGACACCACTCGAGGTTTAAATAAAATAACACAACAATTTTCGACAACTTCTCTGCGATTGGGTGAGGGTTACCACAACGACTGAGAGGAAATAAGTTAATGGACAGTGATACATAGAACAAAAACCCTCAATCATCAACCCAGAGCCATATCGCGCCACCGTTATTATTGTTCCACAAAGACTCATCATAAAAATCATACTAACCAAGAAACCACCAATGCGTAACTTAATAACACCCATTACTCTGATTATAATTTCCAACAACTTACAATCATCACAGAGAGCCATAACACACATCTACACATTCGAAATTCTCAAGAACACAAAGAGTCCAAGATTGAGCCATCATCTGGTTCATACAATAGAGAATACATCATGGATGGAGAGAAAAAGAATCATACATGTGGGAAAAAACACTTAAATGGAAAGTCAGATGAGACTTCCTTCTTCCAAGAGCCTGAAAAATATAGAGATTTACAACCAACAGAGAGAAATTGCAACAATGGAGTAATCTTAGGGTGACGGGCAATAGGGAAAGTATGGAGTGACGTGCAGTAAATGCATGTCACTTCCATCACATGGCCCCATTCAATTCAAAGTATGAGACATCCAAATAAACATAACATTCACCAATAATCAAATCATATAACCAATGCGTATTCAATTCCAAACCATCGTGATATATGAGATGATATCTATTGCATAGTATGCCACCCAATACAATTTACACATTAATACTTTCCATAACTCCAAGAAATAATACATTTTAACAATGTTATATCCACCTCTATTCACATCTAATGAAATTAACATAGTCCATTAACCAAATATGTGGCATAATCATTAGGAATAACACTAACATCACTTAACTTCTCCATTCGAACTTGCATATAGTCTTTTATTATATCTCAAATATATAACTTCTTTCCCTCTATTACACTTTAGGATATTTTCATAGGTTTTTTTTGTTTTGTTTTGATCATGCTACCATTAAAATATCCCTTGCATATATGTGGCTAGGTAATCAACATAAGAATTAGTAACAAAATTTTAACATAGCAGCTATAAAAACATCATCCTCGTACCCATAGAACCTATTCAATGTCGCAAGTGATTACCAAAAGTGTTCCACAATAATTCATTATCCACTTATTATCATGCCAATATGGAATTAAGACTGCATCATAAAAAATATAGGACTGTGTAGGCAATCATCACAATAGCAACAAAACATGTGTAACATGTCTATCCTTTCACCTCTAGTCTACAAAGGGGTTCCACCTACTAGTATTATATTATTAGCATGGTCAAATAATAGCGCTTAAGAAATAATTTGCAGGCGGAATTCATCGTTACGATTTTAATCGTCAACACCTTTCACCCTCTTCAAACTTCTATCACCTCCTATCATGTGGAGTAATTATGTTGCCTGGAGATGTAACACCAGGATAATTCTTCCACATGGTCATCACTATTGAGCTTTGGTTATGATATTGTGCAGGTACCCTGCAATCGCCTGGTACATTCTTTCTGTCCTTCTATTCATCATGGATCATCCCTCATCTACTAATCTCATTACTCA
The DNA here is from genome assembly GCA_000966675.3 of Picea glauca. Lineage (NCBI taxonomy): Eukaryota > Viridiplantae > Streptophyta > Pinopsida > Pinales > Pinaceae > Picea > Picea glauca. The sequence goes on from JZKD02S0211424.1 coordinate 369,776, forward strand.
CCTTCACTTAAATCATAATGTCACTACCCTCACTCCCGGTTATTTCCTCTATGCTCCTCCTTCCACTCATTCTCATAAATTCCCCTTCCCGTTTCTCTTCCTCCCCCTCTGAACTATCACCTCATCATCAACTCATTTTCATTCACTCCCCTTGTTTCTTGGCCTCATCATTTGGTCCCAATGACTTGTGGAAATATCTCTCGAAGTTCCGATGGGGGATCCTCCCATAGACACAATTGTCGTTACAGGTCTCGTCTAGCCATCATTGTGGAAGAATTATTAGACTCCTATATTTCTCACACTCCTTCCCACATACAGAACGAGATTTATTTAGCATAGGATGATGTTCAGTTTTATAGACCCTTTGTATTAGATGACAAGTTGCTTAACATTGTCGACTCATGGGTCCTGGACACTGACAATACAAGGACTTAGGTTTCTCAATACCCAAGGACTGTGGATATATATTGGCATTTGAAGCTTCTTCTAGGCCACACCATGGCTGGTGATAAGGATGAAAACCAATAAATTCTTCTCCATCTCGATGAAATCCAAGGACAACTTTGACTCCACGACCATAATTTGTACTTGTTGGAAAAACACCTGGTGGGCGTGGATCTGTCTCGAGTCACTTTTCCTCTGAACCAGATGCCTCTAGATGAGGGCCACCCCTCTAACTAACTATCATGCTCTTTAGTTTTTTCTATCTATTATCTATTTTAGAAGGTCATGGACTCTCAACACAACCTCATAAGTGTCATAACAAGAAAAGTCTATAGACAATTTTTTCTTTTGGCATAGTGAAACGTCTTTTTTTTAGTTATAGTCACATTCTCAGTCATATACAAACTTTCATTTTAAAAATATAGTTCCACCATATTACCACTAACAACTTAATGCATTGTTGTTGGTCTGGTTTCCCTAGTGGCAGGCCAACAATAAGTTTTTTTTATATTTTCATAATGGAAATATAAGAACTTTGGACTATTAAAAAAAAAACTATAAATGTTAAAGATAAAAACACAACCATACAATGCATATTATAGAGAGATTTAATGTGGAAACCCAAATCAGAGAAAACTGTAAAACAATTCTTTTATATAATCATGTAGGAACTAACCTACTATTACACTGTTTGCAGGAAACAACCTGCATGAGAAACCAATCCCTTTAGTTGAGCACTAGCTCAACATTGTATGTAGGAACCATCCTACAACTACTATATTTGTAGGAACCAAACTGTAGGAGACACTAATCCCCTTAGATGAACAACTAATCAACAATATGTAGGCACCAACCTATTGGAGACACCAATCTCCTCAATATGTCAATAATGTCAAATATTTTCTTTCCCTCAAGCCTTCACTTACAAAAGATAATTGATTTCTCTTTGTTGTCACAACACATTCCTTCAGTTCACAATCTACCTGATTTCATAAGTTCCTTATACCTCACACATCTCGGCCACCCTAAGACGATTACTTTTCCTCCTTTATTTCTCTAGCATCCTTGGACCTTAGAACCTCAAATCTTCTCTTCATATGATCCACACTCGCTTCCTCCTCATTTCACTTTCTCACACACTCAACTAACTTGAGTATCATTATTTATACAAAGCATACACCCAGGTATTTGTCCACATATCCAAAAAAAATATTTCTCTTGAGGCCAACTCTAGATCTCTTGGCTCTTCCTTAAAATTTGGACTTCATAAATCCTTCAATACTGGTCCCAATTTTCTCATAATTCACATGTTATGTTCTCACTAGATAGAGCATAAACCTTGACACTCAACAACTATCAAATGTGATCCCTTGAACCAATTGTGGTCATTGATCCATTCTCTACCCATATAAACATGCAACACAACCTCAACCCTGAGCCACTATTTGATTTGTCTTCGATCTAATATCGATTGTCAATCTGCTCACTGTCTAATACAACATGAAAATGACCTCATTGCTCAACATTCGTTGGATCTGGTTCCTGATAAATTATTGTATGTCGATCTCTTCTTATCATATCGATACCACTGGGTCTTGGAACACACAACATATCACTCAATACTTAACAATTGTCATAACTTCCTTCAAATTAAATGTCCATCGTTGATCTCATTCAATAGCTATCAAAATCAACTACATGAGCCTCATCACTCTGTAACTGTTCGATCATTTCTTCATATTTAATCTCAATCGTTGGTCTATTTATTGTCCATAAAACCACACCATACAACCATAATGCATAGTCATCATCTGATCGTATTCTCAATTGAATATCAGTCATTGATCTCATTCATCGACAATTAGCACATGAAACATAGCTTCAGCGTTGACCATCTGATCTGGTCTCTGATTCAATCTCGGTCGTCCATCTATTAGCTTGATGTTTTTCTTAATCATTTCTTCTATACATACTCTTGTTGCCTCCAAATCATACCTTCGTGTTCCATCATGCTTATTTTGTACCCATACTTAGATAATTTCTCATAATTCATTGTTCTCCACAACATCTCCATTCACTCGATTCATTCTTCATACTTAGTCAATTTTCAATATCTCATCGTAGGCCATGGGTCTATGGATTTTTCTCAATTTACTTGTTTATGACCGCAAACTCATCTGTCCAACTGATTCCTAATAATTAGACAAATTCTCATAATTCACCACACTTCATGATACATCTATGTCCTACTGATTCATTCTTGATACTTAATTGATTTGCAAAATACTATTGCGGGTTCACACTCATTTCATTATTTCTTCACATACTCTTGATTCTTCATCACTTTGTGACAATTCAAGTTTGTCTTAATACTTAGTCAATTTTCTGAAATCTCATTGTGGGCCACAATCCTTTGATCTTAGCTATTATCTCCAATGATCAATGGCCATCATTTATTCTTCTATACATACACCTAAATCTGATTTTTTTGATCCATTATGTTGATGTTGCAGATGAGGTGACTTATTATACATGTATATTGGATGATGTGGCATCAATATGTGTCTTGACATGTGGCACTGCACATGGAATTTGCAGAGATACCTATTATGGATCCGGCGTGGAATCCCTCGATTGTGGCAATCACCTTACTAGACACATGGTGTTGATGTGGCATCTGAGCTCTCCCATTGGGTATTAGGACCGAATCCTTTAATCTTAGACGTTGATCTCTAATGATCAACGATCATGATCTAATTGCTAAAAGTTAATCCTTCACACATGGTTCTGTAACTTGATCACTCTCATTCAAACAACTTAATGCTTCATTTTCATTATAAGTCCACTAAAGTCAATTTTATTTATGAATATGGGATATATCAAATGTTTCCATTCACTTTGGTCTGAGAATTTGGGATCTTCTTTTCAATCTCAAAACTGCTCAGATCTACAATGGATAATTTTTTCCTCCTCATACCTCTATACATAATTCATAAACTCATCTTTCCTTTATTGGCATGGTTATACAATTCAAGTGCTTCCTCGATTTTTTGTTAGGTTTTAGAGGTCCACCCTGCCATATCTAATTCCTTCATTTCTTCTTTATCATGGTTGTGTTGTTCTTCTTTCCTTTATTCTCATAGATCCATGTACAAAGAAACTTATTGACACACGTGGGCATACTCAACTTCTTTTGTCTAGTTTGATTTGAAATATGGAGAAATATTGATCTCCTTTTTGGTTGTAGCAGTTTGAATACTTCCCCTATCATATCACCTTCATTTACACATGGTAGATATGAAAAAAATCATTACCACAATGCATTGATGCATTCATAGTCTCCCCATATCATTGACAACAATCAGTCTCCCTCGATATGTGATATCAATGGCATCCATGACTATCATAGTCATGTCTACCTTTGACATCAATGAAAACATTGTTTCCAACAAACTCCCCCTTTGCCATTGATGGAAAAAATTTGTTATTTTGGTACTCATCTACTTCCTACATTTCTCTCTTTATGCAAATCCCCCCCTTTGACATCAATGGAAATTGGATTTTCTCCCCCTAACACAATACTCTTTATTCACTGTTATGCAACAAACCACCTTCTTCTCTTTCTGCAACTCCCCCTGAGATGGTGTTCCTCTTGTAGTGCTTCAGTGAGTGGATGGCATAGGTACCACCCTTATTTTTTGTCTATGATACTTGTAAACTTTTCTTGGATACATTTACAATCTACTCCTTTGTGATGATATATTCCATCTTGACATTTTTTTCTCTGACTTTCTCTCTTAATAAATGGTATTTGATTGGCATATGTTTTGTTTTGGAATGTATAAGATGATTTTTGGAGATATTTATTGCACCAATATTGTCACATAGTATTCGTATTGGTTAATTTTATTCTACCTAAATGCCCTTCAATGTTTATTTCATCTAGAGGACTTCTGTACATCATGCTACTGCTTCAATTTATTATGATTCTATTGTAGATAGAGAAATTGATGATTGCTTATTGTTGAAACAAGACACTAGATTGTTGCCAAGAAAGAATGCTCCACCACTGGTGCTATTTCTATCATCCACACTACTTTCCCAATCTGCATCTGTGTAATCTATAAGAGTAAATTATTTTCCTATAGGATACCATAAGACAAAGTCCAGCGTGCCTTTCAGATTCCTCGATATTATTTTTACATCCTACACATGTGTTTCCTTTGGTGCATTTTGAAACCTTCCAACTAACCATAGTGCATGAATTATATCTGGCCTTGAAGTTGTCACATATAGTACGCTTCCTATCATTGATATGCACAGAGTTTGATTAGCTTCCTTTGATTCATCATCTTTTCTTAGTTTACAACCAATGACCATGGGTGTGCTAATAGGTTACCAATCTTTCATTTTAAACTTCTTCAACATCTCCTAATTGGTGTATTTGGTATTATAAATAAATATGCATTTTCTTTTTTGAGAAATACGCAACCCTAGGAAGAAGGATAGTTCTCCAAGCATGGACATATCAAATTATTTTTGCATTTATTGTACAAAATTTTGGCTCATTCTATCAACATTACTTCCAAAAATGATATCATCCACATAAACTAAAATGATTAACATATTTTCTTTTTCTATTTGATTTTAATATTACTATATGTTGTTCCTCTTTTGAAACCGTGTTGATACAAGTACTTGTAAACTCTTGAATACCATGCTTTGGGAGCTTGCTTTAATCAATAAAGTGTTTTCTTCATTCTGTGAACATCATATTCATTTTCTGACAATAAGAATCCTTCAGGTTTTTCAATGTACACTTCTTCCTCTATATATCCATTCAAGAATGTTGACTTGACATCCATCACACACACCTTAAAATTCTTGAAGCTTGCAAATGGAAAAAACATTCTAATGGATTCTAGTCTTGCAACAAGAGAAAAAGTTTCTTCAAATTCAATGCCTTCTACTTGAGCATACCCATTACAAACCAATCTTGCTTTATTTCTTACTACTTTTCCATCTTCATTTAACTTATTTATGAATACCCATTTTGTACCAATCACATTTTTATCTTTGGGTCTTGGGACAAGTTTCCATGTTTGATTTTTCTCAATCTAGTTTAACTCTTATTCCATAGAATTTACCCAATGATGATCTTTATTGGTTTCTGTAAATAATTTAGTCTCTATTTTGGGCAGTAAAGAGATATTTACATGTTCATAATTACTTACCAGTTTTATCCTAGTCTGATTCTTAGAAATTTATCACAAATAATCACATTTTTTGGATGATTTATCTGCACAAACCTTGATGGTGTTTGTGTATATTGGCATTCTATTTCTTCTTCTTCTTCTTCTTCTTCTTCTTCTTCATATTCTTATTCTTCTTATTTTTTGTAATCTATTTATTTTTCTTCTAGTTGGTTCTTGTGCGGTGTCTCTTCATCTATTTCGACATTAATTCTTTCAACAATCTTATGAAATATTTTGTTGTAACATCCATAGGATTTTCTTCTAGATGAATAACCAAGAAAAATTCCTTCATCTTCTCTTTAGTCAAACGTTCCTAGATCCTCATCATCTCATTTGATGTAACATTTTTTTCTGAATATTTTTAAGTTTTTAAACAATGTTGGTCGACCTTTCCATAACTCATAGGGTGTATTATCACTATTGACTTTGATTAACGCTTTTCTTAGAATGTAGACAAAAATTTAAACTACTTCTCTCCAAAATATTTTTGATAATTTTTCTTCATTCAACATTGTCTTGGAAACTCTTCCACATGTCTATTTTTTCTTTCAACTACTCCATTTTGTTGAGGATTTCCTGTAGCTAGATATTGTCTTTTGATTCCATCAGTTTTAGAGAATTATTCAAACTCATTGGATGTGAACTCAACTCCATTATCTGAACTTAAACATTTTATTTTCATATCGATCTCATTCTCAGCTAAAGCTTTGAATGTTTTAAACTTTTCAAATTCCTTAGATTTATTTTTGAGAAAGGTAATCCAAGTCATTCTTAAATAATAATCAATGAAAAACATAAAACAACTTTCTCCTTGCAAGACTTTTGTTCTTGTTGTTCCACAAAGATTTGTATGCACAAGTTCCAATGGATTGGATGTTGCATATTCCTTTGTCTTGAAGCTTTGAGCTCTTGATTGTTTTCCATGTTGACATTGCTTGCAAGAAATGCTTGAGGAGTTTGTGATCTTTGGGAGATCTCTTACTTCTTGCTTGGTTCTGATTTTTACCAAGTTTTCAAAGTTTATATGACCCATTCTTTTATTCCACAACCAACTTTCATCTATCTTCCCCATGAAGCATTTTTATCCATTAGTTTCATTAAGAATATATACATTATTTGGGGTTATGGTTAATTTTGCAACCAACTTGCCTAGATTTTCTTTTCTTATCTCACATTCTTGTGAGTCAAAAGTGAGAATGTGTCCTTGGTAACACATCTAGATTACACTCAAAAGATTATGTTTCAAGTTTTCAACACATAGGACCTTTTCAATCTTATCTCTTCCATTGTCAAGATTGAGAGTTCCATTTCCAGCTATCTTTGAGACGCCATTGTCTCGAAAATTAACACTACCTTCATTCTTCTTCAAGGTGATAAAATTTGTTCTATCTCTTGTCATATGACTTGAGCACCCATTGTCAATGTACCACTTCTCCTTATTATGTTTTACAAGAAGTGTAGCTTGAATGAATACATATTTTTCTTTCTTTCATTCCCTTTGTTCCTGATTTATTCCCATGATTATTGGGGCTTTCTCTTTCTGATTTTCTATGAAATCACTTCTACATAATTTTTCTATACACCCCAAATTATTGCAGTTATAACATATGGTGTTATAGTTCAAGAAAGGGGAAAATGAGTTGTAATTTCTCCTTCAGAATCCATTGATATCCTTTTTGTTTTTCCTCATGTAACCGACTATTATATTTGTTCTACAATATATTTCATTATAACCAAAACCAATGCAAGAATAACAATAGCAAAAGAAAGAATTTTGGTACATGATTATGTGATTCCATCTTGATGGGAGATTCTTCCGATTTTTGTCCTTGTGAGGAATATTTTTCTTTTGTGGAACATATTGTTCTTCCTTCCTATTGTATTCCACCTTGATACAATTTTTTAGTATACCAACATAAATCTTGGTCCTTTATTCACTTGACTATTTTGAACAGGTTGATGATTCTTCATTAGCAACTTCCTTCTTTTCACTGTAATCAAGTCCAATTTTGTCAAATGGTGATCTTTGATAGTTTAGGATTTCATTCAAGGTTGTATAGCTCTTTTCAAATTTTGTGTTCATTTTTGATATTTCCAACTCCTTTCTTGGATAAACTATTTATGATTCTATACAACTACAAATATCTTATTTTTCTTTTGGTTGGGCTCTTAAGACTTCTTCAATTCTCTTTTCCTCTTCTAATATAGTTTTTAAGTTGATGATGATATTTTCATTTTCATTATGTAACGGCCTCCTCATTACAGAGACAACTCTGATAACAGGTGCAAGATTTTTTTTTTGTTTGTCTATGGTGTGTGCGCGCGTGTAGAAAGGAAACAGACACACTTGACTCTACGTTGCCACCCGATGACTAACAAGACGCAACCACGATAATCAAAACAAGAAGACCTAAGGTGCACAACAAGTAACTGCAAGGATTAACGACCATAGACATAAGGAAGAATCCATAATAGTAGATTTTACTATTTATTCACAGGAAAGAAGGGCATTTAATCTTAGTCCTCTGCTCCCGAGAGACAGAAGGTCAGATAGGCTCCTGTCCGACTGCTAAGGAAGAAACTAGTAATCTTTGTCAGGTGTGTCGCAAGAGTGGAAACCCTGCCTTTAAAGGGCCTGAGACTCTTGACACGACACTAGATTCTATACAAGAAATAATCACACACCCACCCTTACATACTAGGATACGTGGAGGTGTCTACATCCCGCCCGACACAAGCAGACCAAGCACACAAAAAGTTTACCAACCCAGTACCACATTAATTTTAAAGAACAACACCCTTCCTTTACTAACTCAGTATAACTTTATTGTGCTCAAATCAAGAATATTTCAACATATAAGTTCATCATTAACAATAAACATTACAATTCCGTTATCATGAAATAATAAACACATTACATTTATATCACATTATACTTGCGAAATAACAGGCACCTTCATCAATAGGTGATATCCATAAAAATACAACTACAATATCTTTTTCATAAATGACAACACCATGGTATATCTTAATCAATAAGCCTGCAAGTTATCCATGACATTAAAACTACCATATCTTTACCACAATTGACGACACCATTGTATATTTTTAATCAAGTAACCTTGCAATAATCTATTACATTGAAACTACCTTATCCTTACCACAATTGACATAACTTGAACACTAGCATTAACATTCCATTCCCTTATCATTAACATGAAACAATAATAATAATAGCATTACTTTACCCTACACATACAATCAGCATCCTTTGCATCGATTATTACTCTAAACCAATAATAACATTAACATTAAACATTTACCATAAAACAAATATCATTAATATTAACTTGACCATAAGCATTACATTGGGCATTACATCACGTTATAAGAATCTCCACGGTGAAAGAGAAATTGATTACGAAATCTGTCATGAACAACATAAGTGTGAGCGAATTGAAAACAACTTTACGTCAAGGCGCGAAATCAATCATTCATTAATTCAACTGTAGTCAAAATTCTAAAAGAAGATTAAGTGACGACACACCAGCCGTCATACTTATCCTCGTGCTAATAAAACAATCTGTTATGATCAATCCATCCATTATGCAATATAAGAAGAAGACAATCGAGCAAAGGGAATTACATGAGAAAGAAAGATACACCAGGGCCTAACTTCCAATTGATTTTCATAAAAATCTTCTAATGCTTAGTATCTTGTTATAATTGAAATTGATAAGGTGTCACTAGCAGTATTCGTTCAGCCTAGCAAGTATTTTAAGGTGGGACTAAAGTGGTAGTAAGGTTGAAGTAACCATTGAATAAATAAAAGTAAGGATAACAATAAGGATGAATAGTAATGAAAATACAATTTGAATAAAAATAAATTGATAACTCCTTTTACAGGTTTACAAATATGATTATTAATCCACCAGTAAGTTCAGCAAATAACCATGATATATAATTTCTTCAATTATGAAAAATAGGGAAACTAGATGGTGAGTTATTGAACCCAGCAAGGGTTGACTGATCTATGCTTATTCGGTTAGTTTTCTTACATTAAAAGGTTAAATCCTCACTTAAAACTCGCCAAAAGTTATTAAACTCGTAACTGGAAGCTAACATTAAATAACCCAAGCAATAATATGACCCTTCAGTTAGAGACCATATCGAGGCATTAATAACAATACAATCTGGAAACCAACCGACCAATATTCAAGAACGAATTTTAAATTGGGAAGCAATTAAGGGATATTATCAGAATGATAGAAATTAAGAAAAACGCATAACATCTCACCCCACAGTCGCACAGAAATTAAACGGCCAACGCACAGTCTAAAAAGCCAAGAAGTGTGGGGTAACATCCGCCAATTCGCAGAGTGATTAAAACACCCATTTGCAGACAGGTAAAACGGGATAACTCAACGATTTGTGGTCAGAACTCGTGAGGGTATTATCCTCCAATTCGCCAAGAGACAAGCACAAAAACTCAGGGATAAAAATGAAAATGCAGAGAATTAAGACACCAAATGTAAAGATCAACGACCAAACGCCAGGAAAAAAAAATTGACCAACAGAATGCTGAGATATACAATGAAACACAGATAGATTTGCAGAGTTCAAGGGTGCAACTCTGCGGGGAATCCTCCAGCGAGTTGTAACACAAGGTTTCAGAAGAATACAACAGAACGCAGTAAAAAGGCAGTAAATAAACGTGCACAAAAAACACACACAATGTAAATAAAAACGCACACAAAAATAAGACGCACCCGGTAGTAGATAGAGGCCGCCTCTGTAATACAACACACGCTGAATTAAGAATGCACACAGTCATTTATAAAACAAAATAAAACACACACAACAATTTATAAATGAAATAAAACGCACAGAGTAATTTATAAAATGAAATAAACGCACACAGTAATTTATAAAACAAGATAAAACGCACACCGTAATTTATAGATGCCCCCTCTGTAATACAACGCACACTGAAACCAATGCACACAGTAATTTATAAAACGAAGTGACAGTAACTTGTAAAATGAAATGCCCCCCAAAAAAGCAAAATGCCCACCGTAACTAAGGAAAACACCCACAGTCAGAGGAATTCACCCACAGAGAACATAAAAACGCCCACAGAGAATGTATCACCCACCGAAAATTGCATAGATGATATCCAGCAAGTGACAAGGTTTACAATAAATCGTAGAGGTCATACCCAGAAATCAAAGAGATAGAGTGCAGAGAATTCATCTGAAAACACAGAGTAATCCACTAATTTGCTAACCCGACAACAGCACAAAAATTCAATCTCCAAGTTAAAAATCAAGCATGAGGTCAATCGAAAACAATTATAAAAATGTAAGGCGTGGTAGGAGAATGCATAGATACAAGGAAGGTCACAGAATTCAATCAACAATCATACAGCCAGGCTATATAAAAAAATTTTGCTCATAATACTAAAATCAGTTTACCAACTTAAACACATGCAGATCTAGCCCTATATCCAAATGCATTCTATTCTACCAGAAATAAAAATCATACCGTTGCCTTTCGCCTGCTTCAGATGATGTCCCGCGCTCCAACACACTTCCAACACCATCTTAATGGTGCTTTGGTAACTGTTGTTGTAAGAGAACTCTACTAGAGGCAAGAATTCCTCCCAATGCTTTTGTTGGTCCATCATGTACATGCGCAACATGTCTTCCAAGGTTTGGTTTGTTCGTTCTGTCTGTCCATCAGTCTCTGGGTGATACGCAGTACTAAAATTAAGTTGGGTTCCCAAGGCTTCTTGGAAACTCATCCAAAATCATCCAGTAAACACCGATCCTCGATCGGATATAATCTTTTCAGGCATGCCATGTAGCCTCACAATCTCACTGATGAAAACTCTCGCTATGTCAGGTGCCTGATACATCGTACGCACAGGAATAAAGTGAGCACTCTTCGTCAGAGTGTCTACTACTACACAAATCGAGTCATGTCTCCTTGCCATCAGTGGAAATCCAACAATAAAATCCATCAAAATAACTTCCCATTTCGATTCTGGAATGGTGTGTGGTTGAAGTAATCCTGCAAGGTGTCTATGTTCAACCTTTACCTGCTGACACTCTAGACATCTAGCCACAAAGTTGACTATGTCGGCCTTCATTCCCTTCGAGAAGAATAAGGGTTTAAGGTCTGTCCTCATCTTCGTGACTCATGGGTGAGCCATGTATACTTCTCTATGAGCCTCTCTCAGGATCAACATCCTCAACTCGTCGTTTGGTGGTACGTAAATCCGACCTCTAAACCTCAATAAACCATCGCTATCAAATGAATATCCCTCATATCGTGGTACCATCATTGTGTTTTGTCTGATAAAATCCTCGACTTCCTTGTACCAGTCATCGTCACGCTGTAAAGTGAGAATCTTCTCATGTAGATTCATTTGAATAGGCAACACCGAAAAGATGCGTGGTCTCCGACTCAAAGCATCAACCACTCGGTTCACTGTTTCCTTTATGTAAGTAACCCCTAAGTCGTACTCGCTAAGCAATTCCGACCAATGTTGTTGTCGCGCGTTCAGGTTGCTTTGCGTAAAAATGTGTTGTAGTCCACAATGATTGGTCTTTAGTTCAAATTTTCATCCCACCAGGTAGTGTCTCCAAACCTTCAAGGCATATACAATGGCTAATAACTCCAAATCATGCATTGCATAGTTCTCGTCATGCCTTCTCAGTTTCCTTGAAATGTAAGCAATCACTTGTCCGTCTTGCATCAAGATTCCGCCTAAACCTTTCTTGGATGCGTCAGTGCATACCAAGAAGTCTGCGTCCATGTCAGGGACCTTTAGTATCGGCGCTATTGTCAAAAACTCTTTAAGCCTCTGAAATGCTTCCGCGCATTTCTCTGTCCAAACAAACTTCTTGTTTTTCTTCTGCAATTTCGTAATCAGATTTGCTATCCTCGAAAATCCCTCAACAAACCGTTGGTAGTACCCTGCTAAACCCATCAAACTACGCACTTCTGTGACATTCGTTGGCGTAGGCCATTCCATAATAGCCTCAACCTTGGCTGGATCCACAGTGATACCTTCGTCGGAGATGACATGCCCTAAGTAGTGAATCCTTGATTGAAAAAAAGAGCATTTGGACAACTTCCCATACAATTTGTGCTCTCGTAGACACTGTAGCACCAAGCGCAAGTGTTCGTCATGCTCCTCCGTCGTCCGAGAGTAGATCAAGATATCGTCAATGAATACTTGGATGAACTTGTCCAAGTACTTGCGGAACATCTCATTCATCAAACTCATAAATACCCCTGGGGCGTTTGTCATTCCAAACGGTAAAACAATAAACTCGTAGTGTCCAAATCTCATCTTAAAGGCGGTCTTAGGGACGTCATCCTCCTTGATCTGTAATTGGTGATACCCTGATTGCAAATCGATCTTGGAGAACACCATCGCACCCTTCATTTGATCAAACAGATCATCAATTCTTGGTAAGGGATACAGATTGTTGATCTTAGCCTTATTCAGTTGACAGTAGTTAATGCAAAGCCTCCATGACCCGTCCTTCTTTCGTATGAAAATAATTGGTGCACCCTATGGTGACACACTAGGGCACATCGGTCCTAGATCCAACAACTCATTCAATTGCATTTTCATCTCTTGCAACTCTGGGGTTGACATTCGATAAGGCACTCTTGCTATCGGTTCGGTCCCCGGTTTTAGCTCTATGGTAAAATCTAATTCCCTTTCCGGCGGCATCCCCGATAACTCCTCTCGAAATACGTCTGCAAACTCCTTCACCACCGGAAGATGTTCTAGACCTTCTGCCACTCCCTTTTCATTTAGTGCAAGGATCGCATAAAGCTTGCACCCCTTGCGCATACTCTTCCATAGTTGTAAGGAAGAGATGAACCTCAGGGAAACTCCCTGGTTCTGTCCTACTATCACACGTCTTTGTCCTTTGCCATCGACGAAGCTCAACCATTTCGTCTTACAGTTGAGTATCGCCTCATGCGATTCTAGCCAATCCATACCAATCACGACGCCATAAGATCCTAAGATCCTCATGTACAAGTTGACCCTTGTGACAAACTCTCCCAGGTTAAGGGCACAACCATTAACCTTTCCTCCAACCTTCTGTTTGGCTCCCGAAGCCATCTCCACGAAGATAAACTCATCCTGTTCGACTGCCTTTACCTTAATCCTTTTTAGCGCTGCACTAGAAATGAAACTCTTAGTAGCACCTGGGTCTATCAAAATACTAAGGGTCTAGTCAGCGACAGTACCTGTCGTCTTGAGCATAGTCGACTGGTGCTCGGCCTGGCGGTTATTTACCGCTGCATGAATCCGATGGGCCTTGCCCATATCTCCCACTGTAGCGGGTTCGGCTGATCCGGACACTCTGGTCCTCTCAATAGGATAGTCGCGCTGGTAGTGTGGCTCCCCACACTTCCAACACCCCTTCTTTGGCCCAGTAGTCCTAGTACCCGAAGTAGAAGATGACGACCCACCATCCTGGAACCCAGGTCTGTTCTACTGAACAGGACTAAACTACTGTTGTTGGTGTTGTGGTCCCCGATAAGTTGCCCGCTGCTGAGGCAGTGGCCGTTGGGGTGTAGTGAAAGTGGATCCTCTCTGGAAGCCACGATATCCCTGCGTAAGTCTCACTGGTGTCTGATGCTGTGGCGTACCAGATGAACCCTGCCCTGTTGGTCTCGCTGGAGTCCTTGTCTGACCCTCACTGATAAGCTCCTCCTCTGCTATGAGGGCTTTTTGGATAGCGTCGTGCAAGGTTTGAGGCATCAAGATCCTAACCTTTGCATGCAGGCTGTTGTTAAGGCCAAACACGAACCAGTTGACCTTGAGCTTCTCAGTGTTAAGGTGCAGAGCATACTAGAGTAGCTCCATAAAACATGCCTCATACTCGGGCACCATACGACCTCCCTGTTGTAATGAGTTGAACTCATTGAGCTAATGCTCAATGAATTCCTCTGAAAGGTACCTCTCTCGGAACTGTTCCTCGAACAGTTACCATGACACGTCTTCAACGACCATGTTCAGTTGTGGCAGGAGCGTCTTCCACCATAGAAGAGTGCTCCCCTTCAGTTGAAAGACCGCCATGCGGACCTTCATGTTGGAGGTATAATCGTGAAGTTCGAAGCACATCGCCATATTCTCCAACCATGCCTCAGCGGTGGCGCCATCCGGGGCACCAAAGAACTCAAGAAATTTAACCTTCTCGAGTTCACAGTGAATGCTACCAGTAACGGCTGGTGTGCGCGGTGGAACCTCAGCGGGTGCCGACGCCCTGGCCTCGTCTCTCTCCAATCGGCTGATCAGTGCCTCGTACATGCACTGAAAATATCTCATCATCCCAATGACATCACCAACTTCTATCTGCTCCTGTCCGAGAACCTGTTCTCCTCCCTAAGGGTTAGACCCCTCAGGCGTGGATGCTATTAGAGGCGTCACGACTCCTCCCCTAACACCCTGTCGTCTTCCTCCACGATGTCCTCTAACCATGATTTCCTGCACGCGCACAATCATCTTGATCAACAACAGTATAAACAAATCCAATCATGTCAACGGAAGCCATAGCGAATCCCAAGTTGCGGGTCGAACCCGCTCTGATACCATATGTAACGACCTCCTCGTTACGGAGACAACTCTGATAACAGGTGCAACATTTGTTTTTTTTTTGTTTATGGTGTGTGCGCACGTGTAGAAAGGAAATAGACACACTTGACTCTACGTCGCCACCCGACGACTAACAAGACGCAACCACGATAATCACAACAAGAAGACCTAAGGCGCACAACAAGTAACTGCAAGCATTAACGGCCATAGACATAAGGAAGAATCCATAATAGTAGATTTTACTATTTCTTCATAGGAAAGTAGGGCGTTTAATCTTAGTCCTCTGTTCCGGAGAGAGAGAAGGTCAGATAGGCTCCTGGCCGACTGATCAGGCAGAAACTAGTAATCTCTGTCAGGTGTGTCGCAAGAGTGGAAACCCTGCCTTTAAAGGGCCTGAGACTCTTGATACGACACTGGATTCTATACAAGAAATAATCACACATCCACCCTTACATACTAGGCTACGTGGAGGTGTCTACATCCCGCCCGACACAAGCAGACCAAGCACACGAAAAGTTTACCAACCCAGTACCACATTAATTTTAAAGAACAACACCCTTCCTTTACTAACTCAGTATAATTTTATTGTGCTTAAATCAAGAACATTTCAACATATAAGTTCATCATTAACAATAAACATTACAATTATGTTATCATGAAATAATAAACGCATTACATTTATATCACATTAACCTTGCGAAATAACAGGCACCTTCATCAATAGGTGATATCCATAAAAACACAACTACAATATCTTTTTCATAAATGAAAACACCATGGTATATCTTAATCAATAACCCTGCAAGTTATCCATGACATTAAAACTACCATATCTTTACCACAATTGACGACGCCATTGTATATTTTTAATCAAGTAACCTTGCAATAATCCATTACATTGAAACTACCTTGTCCTTACCACAATTGACATAACTTGAACACTAGCATTAACATTCCATTCCCTAATCATTAACATGAAACAATATTAATATTAGCATTACTTTACCCTATGCATACAATCAACATCCTTTGCATCGATTATTACTCTAAACCAATAATAACATTAACATTAAACATTTACCATAAAACAAATATCATTAATATTAACTTGACCATAAGCATTAACATTGGGCATTACATCACGTTATAAGAATCTCCATGGTGCAAGAGAAATTGATTACGAAATCTGTCATGAACAACATAAGTGTGAGCGAATTGAAAACAACTTTACGTCAAGGCGTGGAATCAATCATTCATTAATTCAACTGTAGCTAACATTCTAAAAGCAAATGAAGTGACGACACACCCACCGTCATACTTATCCTGGTGCTAATAAAACAATCTGTTATGATCAATCCATCCATTACGCAATATAAGAAGAAGACAGTCGAGCAAAGGGAATTACATGAGAAAGCAAGATACACTAGGGCCTAACTTCCAATTGATTGTCATAAAACTCTTCTAATGCTTAGTATCTTGTTATAATTGAAATTGATAAGGTGTCACTAGTAGTATTCGTTCAGGCTAGCAAGTATTTTAAGGTGGGACTAAAGTGGTAGTAAGGTTGAAGTAACCATTGAATAAATAAAAGTAAGGATAACAATAAGGATGAATAGTAATGAAAATACAATTTGAATAAAAATAAATTGAAAACTCCTTTTATAGGTTTACAAATCTGATTATTAATCCACCAGTAAGTTCAACAAATAACCATGATATATAATTTCTTCAATTACGAAAAAATAGGGAAACTAGATGGTGAGTTATTGACCCCAACACGGGTTGACTGGTCTATGCTTATCGATTAGTTCTCTTACATTCAAAGCTTAAATCCTAACTTAAAACTCACCAAAAGTCAGTAAACACATAACATGCAGCTAACATTAAATAACCCAAGCAATAATAAGACCCTTCAGTTAGAGACCATATCGAGGCATTAATAACAATACAATCTGGAAACCAACCGACAAATATTCAGGAACTAATTTTAAATTGGGCAACGATTAAGGGCTATTATCAGAACAACAGAAATTAAGAAAAACGCATAACATCTCACCCCACAGTTGTACAGAAATTAAATGCCCGACACACAGTCTAAAAATCCGAAAAGTGTGGGGTAACCTCCGCCAATTCGCAGAGTGATTAAAACACCCATTTGCAGAGAGGTAAAACGGGATAACTCAACGATTTGTGGTAAGAACCCGTGAGGGTATTATCCTCCAATTCTCCAAGAGATAAGCACAAAAACTCAGGGATAAAAACGAAAACGGAGAGAATTAAAACACCAAATGCAGAGATCAATGACCAAACGCCAGGAAAAAAAAATTGACCAACAAAATGATGAGATATACAACGAAACGCAGATAGATTTGCAAAGTTCAAGGGTGCAACTCTATGGGGTATCCTCCAGCGAGTTGTAACACAAGGTTTCAGAAGAATACAACAGAACGCAGTAAAAACGCAGTAAATAAACGCGCACAAAAAAAACGCACACTGTAAATAAAAACGCACACAAAAATAATACGCACCCAGTAGTAGATAGAGCACCCCTCTGTAATACAACACACGCTGAATTAAGAATGCACACAGTCATTTATAAAAAAAAATAAAACACACACGACAATTTATAAATGAAATAAAATGGACACAGTAATTTATAAAATGAAATAAATGCACACAGTAATTTATAAAACGAGATAAAACGCACACCGTAATTTATAGATGCCCCCTCTATAATACAACGCACACTGAAACCAACACACACAGTAATTTATAAAACGAAGTGACAGTAACTTGTAAGATGAAATGCCCCCCAAAAAAATGAAATGCCCACTGTAACTAAGGAAAACACCCACAGTCATAGGAATTCACCCACAGAGAACATAAAAAATCCCACAGAGAATGTATCGCCCACTGAAAATTGCATAGATGATATCCAGAAAGTGCCAAGGTTTACAATAAATCGCAGAGGTCATACCTAGAAATCACAGATATAGAGTGGAGAGAATTCATCTGAAAACGCAGAGTAATCCACTAATTTTCTAACCCGACAACAGCACAAAAATTCAGTCTCCGAGTTAAAATCAAGCATGAGGTCAATCGCAGACAATTATAAAAATGTAAGGTGCGGTAGGAGAATGCATAGATCCAAGGAAGGTCACAGAATTCAATCAACAATCATATAACCAGGCTATATAAAAAAAATTCAGTCATAATACTAAAATTAGTTTACCAACTTAAACACATGCAGATCTAGCCCTATATCCAAATGCATTCTACTCTACCAGAAATAAAAATCATACCGTTGCATTTCGCCTGCTTCAGATGACGTCCCGCGCTCCATGCCATGTCCTGTGCTCTGTGTCGCTCCCGCTTGCCGACCGGAGAGACCTCACCGGTACCTCCCAGCCAATCGCTAGGGGTACTCTACTTCCCCCGTAGCCCCCTGAGCCGCAAACGGGCCACACAAATCCAGAAGGTAAGTCTAGCTTCCCAGCTCGCCTCGCAAGGCTAAGCTACCACTCCTATTCGAGCTGAGAAAATCCCAACTCCTCACAAGCAATCAATCAAGTCACAATTCGGCAGTGTAACGTTACACTAATAGCCGATCCCTTTCTTACTCATATCCTTTTTCTTTTATAGAGTTTTGAGACCCACCAACTTTCCTAAATCACAATTAATTTAAGTCTTAATAAAAATAATTTTAATTATTCTCAATCGCACAAGTGTCGTCCATCCCCCTCTCTTCTCCATTAATTATTTTCTTTAAATTTATTAATTGCCTCAATTCTCTCACCCACCTAGAAATGCTCCTAAAATTACTCTTAGGTGTTCCTAGATCCCCTTACATGTTTTAAATACTTTCCTAAGAAAAAGATGTGACTAAATTATCTCAGATTAGCAGGTTCTTAATTTCAGATTCCTTACTATGTTGATTGTTCTTTTTACCATAAGTTCCCATCTTTCCATTTTTTTATTAAAGCCCAAAATGACAGTTGCGTTATTAAATCTTTCCCATTTATTATTTATTTAATATTTTTTTGTTCTTTCACAAGTTAGGAAATAATTTCTTCTTTGCAAAATTTTAACACCATTAGTTTTAATTAAATTCTTATTCTCGTCATTTGCCCCAAGAATTTCATGAAGACCAAACTATTACTTAAGTGGGTTTTTTTTTTAAATGTTATTTTTATTCTA
Source organism: Picea glauca (assembly GCA_000966675.3). Classification (NCBI taxonomy): domain Eukaryota; kingdom Viridiplantae; phylum Streptophyta; class Pinopsida; order Pinales; family Pinaceae; genus Picea; species Picea glauca. Next base: position 389,300 of record JZKD02S0211424.1, read on the forward strand.
GGGTCTTTTTCTTAAGGTTAGACTAAATTTTTACCCTAGAAAAGTTTTAGACTTAGGACTTAGATTCGGAACTGGGCGACACTTGGTTAGGGAATTTGTTTAAGGATTTCTTAAGGCGTTAAAGTCTCAGGGCCATCTAGGTTCGTTTCTTCATCATCATCAATGCGACATGCCCTTCAGGACGCACTACATGTTCCAAGGGTGTCACTCGCCCCATTCATTTCTTTCGCGCGACGTGCCCTTCATGATGCACCACGTGCTCAAAAGGTGCCACTCTCTTCTTTTGGTTCTTTTGCACGACGTGCCCTTCAGGATGCACCACGTGCTCCAAGGGTGCCACTCGCCAACTTGACTGATTGGTAGACATCTATAACCCCTGGAGTCAACACTCCACTAGGTGAACTTGTGGGAGACTAAGGGATCTAAGGAATAAGGCCCCTACCTTATTGCGTGCCCCTTTGAATCATCGTGAGCGACTATCGGAGTCTGCCCTCAGGGCATCGTGGATCCTCTCTAACTAGGTAATTGTTAACCTACAGTTTGAGCCACGACGGGAGTGCTAGTAGGTTGTGGCAGGGCTGTTGTCCACACCTCTCCCTCAACCTCTCTGGAAATCATGTGTGGCCCCTTTTCTCCATATGTGAGTCTGGTCGACAAGCTATCGTCAGCCTGCATCGTCGACAAACGTGTCAGAACATGTCAACATCATATCATCAAATCAATGAAATATCACAACAAATAAATCAACCCAAATAGCACACTCCCTGACTCAATCCGGAGTCCAAGGGGTTCCACTGACGCCTTTGCATCCTCAAGGTCCAAAACCCTACACACTCAATAAAACTGAGTCAATAGCACATGTCTATGTCAAAGAAGTAAAACATCATGTCATCTATCATAACACATCATCATCAAGCATAAATGTTTTATCATCATAAAAGTCCAGATCACTTGCAAGAAAGTGTCCTCAAAGAATAAGTTTTCAGTGCACCAGAGCGGGATGTTACATACACCCCCTCTTGGTTTAAACTTCGTCCTGAAGTTTCACAGTATAAATGCTGAAATAAAAGTACCATAGTATCATAACTCTATCTGGGAACTGCTGGCGCATATCATATGCGTCCTCCTAGGTCGCCGAGTGTGGACTATAACTGTCCCACTGGACCTTGACCTGATCTACCGTTCAACGTCGTAATTGTCAAATGCGATGATCTAAGATGCGGATCAACTCAGCTGTGAGAGCTCCCTCATCCGATACCTGCAAGGAAATCATGTCAATCATGTGTGTAGGATCACTAATATAATGTCTCAAAAAAGATACATGAAATACATCATGCATATGCCTCAAATAATCAGGCAAGGCTAGTCGATAGGCCACGGGCCCCTTTGTCTCCACAATCTCGAAAGGTCCCACGAACCTAGGAGAGATTTTATCTCCCTTTCCAAACTTGATCGAACTCTTATGCATTTTAACCCGCAAGAAGACTCGATCACCGACCTCGTAGCTACGGTCGACACGGTGTGCATCGACATAACTCTTCTGTCGATCCTGCGCTTCTTTAATCCTTTGTCTTATGGTTTGCATTTTCTCTTCCATTTCTTGGATCGCTTCTGGTCCCACCAGGACCCTATCCTGAAGCCGATCCCAACTCAAGGGCGTCCGACATGGTCGCCCATAAAGAAACTCAAAAGGGGCCATTTAAATGGTGCTCTGGTAACTGTTGTTGTAAGCGAACTCTACTAGAGGCACGAATTCCTCCCAACACTTTTGTTGGTCCATCATGTACATGCGCAACATGTCTTCCAAGGTTTGGTTTGTTCGTTTTATCTGTCCGTCAGTCTCTGGGTGATATGCATTACTAAAATTAAGTTGGGTTCCCAAGGCCTCTTGGAAACTCGTCCAAAATCATCCAGTAAACACCGATCCTCGAGCAACTCTAGATGGGTGAGGGAAATAAGACAATTTAATAAATTAAAGAAAATAGTTAATGGAGAAACATGGGGGATGGATGACACTTGTGCGAAGGAGAATATTTAGAGAGTTTTATTAAAACTTAATTTAAATGTGATTTAGGGAAAGATGGAAGTTCTAAAAAACTCTATAAAATAAAGGGAAGAGAAGGAAGAGTGGGATCGGTTGTTAGCGTAATGTTACGTTGCTGGATTTGTGACTGGACTGATTACTTGTGGGGAGTTGGGATTTCTCAGCTCGGATAGGAGTGGTAGCTCGGCCTTGCGAGGCGAGCTGCGAGCTAGACGTACCATTTGGATAGTGTTTGGCCCCTTTGTGTCTCAGGGGGCTAAGGGGGAAGCAGAGTACCCCTAGCATTGGATGGGAGGTACCGGTGAGGTCTCAGCAGTCGGTAAGCGGGAGCGGCATGGAGCTAAAGTGTAGGATAGCATATTTGGGTTATTCACCATCAGTCACAAGTATGCAAGTGCGTTTGTTTGTTTAATAATAAAAGGAAAATTGTTTAAAGTTGTATATGAATCGTTATGATGATGATTGATGTGTTAAATTTGGGATCATCCTATTTCCTTTTTGCTTTTTTCTGTGCCTAGACTGTTATAACCCCGCAATCCTTTCAATGAGTTATCCTTGGCTTTGGCATTCTCTTACTATTGGCTCCAATTTCTTATTGGTGTTCTTTAGGTGTTTATAAATTACGGTGGGCGTTATATCTGACTGTGGGCGTTTTGTTTTAATGTGGGCATTTATATATGACTATGGGAATTTATATCTGACTGTGGATGTTTTTATATATGGCTATGGGCATTTTGTAATGATGGGGGCGTTTATATATTACTGTGGGCATTTTGTATTGCTGTAGGCGTTTATAAATTGTGGTGGGCATTTTTATATATGGCTATGGGAGTTTTGTAATGATGGGGGTGTTTATATATTACTGTGGCCATTTTGTATTGTTGTAGGCATTTATAAATTATGGTGGGCATTTTTATATATGACTATGGGCATTTTGTTTTAATGTGGGCATTTATATATGACTGTGGGCGTTTATATCTGACTGGGGGAGTTTTTAAATATGGCTATGAGTGTATTGGCATTTTCTTATTGTAAAATTAGTTCTGAGAATTCATTCTGGCAATGAGTGTATTGGCATTTTGTTTTTGTAAAATTTAGTTCTGAGAATTCGTTCTAGCAATGAGTGTAGTGGCATTTTCGTTTGTAAAATTTGTTCTGAGAATTTGTTCTGGCAATGAGTGTATCAACATTTTTCGTTTTGTAAAATTTAGTTCTGAGAATGAGTCCATGAGAATCAACAGTTGTTGACAGTCCGTAAAAGAAACAATAATAATTTTTTTTTTTTTTTTATCCAAGTTGGCTGAAAAAAAAAAAGTATTGTTTTTTATCCATAAAAATCCATAAAAGTATTATCGATAAAAATCAGAGTTGGCTGAAGAAAAAATATATTGATTTTTATTTAATTTTTATTTATTATATTTTGATACAGGCCATGGCATGGAATTAGAAAAAAAATGAGTGTATTGGACAAGAGTATTATTGATGTTATGTGGTAATTAAGTACGTGAGAGATACTCTCCAGTGATAAATTCAAATAGGATAATTATAGTTAGTCTTCAATCACGAGTAATACTGTCATGAATACACCTCAAAGAAGTGGGTGGCATGTACAAAAGACATCAGAGGGTGGCATGACTTCAAGAAGCCACAACAATTGATGAGTGTTGTTTTGTTTGTGAGGTTGGCTGCAAAACCATGAAAATGTTTTAGAAAGATCATAAATTGTGGAAGAAGAACTACTAGGATGTTAGGAATTCAACTTAAATCCTGATTAAAGAAGCATGAGAAGATGTGGGAGATTGAACAATAGTACTAAATCAGAATTAGTATTGAGACATGTAGCTTATTTGAAAAAACTCAGACATTCTGACATGCAACCTATTTGAAAAAAACTCAGAAATTCTGAAGCCCTTTTAGAGGTGAATGGTGACAGTAAGAAAGGTTTTGGTGTGGATGGTGAGAAATCAACAACTTCTACATTGGTTGGGAAAGCAAGCACTGTCTATTATTTTAATCTCGTAATCCAAGATTAGCAACAACTAAATTGAGAATTTACAAGGGAAACAATCAGTTTGAAAAAAAAGGAAATGTAAGGATTACAATATTTGCAAAAGCACAATATGATTCCAAGGGTATGCTATATAAAAAATATTGAGAACTAAGAATCAACAATAAAAATAGATTGATAACTACAAACCAATGATGGATAGATTAATCACAAAACTCAATGAAAAGAAGAAAAAGACCCTGAAAGCGACATGGTGTTAAGGAGCAAAAATAAAAAAATAAAAAAATAAAAAAATAAAAACTCTATATTACTAGTAGCAATGAAAAATTGGAACCTCCATAAGTTACTTTTTAGATGGGCTTTAGGTTAGAGTTTTGTTTGGAAGCAGTGTGTATCAGAGTTGACTAGAGGACAACATTCTTTTTAATTGTTTTTAAATATGGCGTAATGGACCGATTAATCATAGTAGATTTCTTTATTATTCAGTATGATTGCAGTGTATAAATATTATAAAAAATTTAATTAGATATCCTTATATGGCTATGAAATGGTTAAGTTTTTGATGGGTTAGTATATTAGAGTCATGAGGTGTTTTCATTATTAATATTAGTGGGATGGGAATTTGGGTAAAGTTTGATAAGATGTACATAATCTACTACTGGGGACATTGTTATACATATCTACCATGATTATTAGATATCGACTTTAAAAGATAATACTTATATCAATAAAAATAATTTAAGGCAATTTGTTTAGATGGGACCCTCAGCACATTACAATTTAAACTTGTGCAGTGAAATTCTTGAAGACTAATTGATTATATCCCATTGACATTATGCACTTTAGACATGTGAAGTCGGGCTCGAGTTGGAGGTTAAACGGACTATGTTAATTACCTTAATTGCTAATTTAATTGTCTTTGTCTTGTAATTGATTGAAGGTACACCTCCCATGCAATAATGTAATAGTAGTGAGTACCTTAATAAGTTAATAATGTTTTACTATCACATTTTACCTTAATGTAGATAAGCTTGTTGATTGTGATTAAAGGTTATGTCATTTTCATTAGCTTAGTAGGCTTGGTCTGCTTGTGTCGAGCGAGATGTAGACACCTCCATGTTCCTCAGAACACTCGCCAGCCCTGATACCTTAAATTGTTAAAATCGATGGGAACCTAGGCTTGAGCATTACTTATGTGTCTTGGAGGTCCTAACCATTGCAGGGTAGGACGAGCGGGTAGTCAGTCTTATTTTGTTGTCGGTTGATTTTCATTCTTTGCTTTCGGATGCTTGATGTGCGTCCTAGTTCATTATGTCGTGGTTGCGGTTGCATGCATCTTTTTCGTCGTCATGTTGCAACATATAGTATAATTTCCTTATTACCCTTGCACACACACAAAAAAAATAAAAAAAAATGCACTTGTTATGAGAGGTTGATGTTGTGACAAACGGGAGGTTCGTTACACACCCGATAGTAATATGCATTGGTGCACATTGTTATTAGAGAAGCATCGATACATTTTGTTATTTGAGGAGCACCAATATAATTTTTTACTAGGGAGAGAATCGATGTTCTTTATTATTCGGGGAGCACCGATGTTTTTGACAGGAACATGCACACTGATGCACTATTCTTATAGAAGGTGCACAATGAACCATGGAAGAATTTTGTTTAAAGAAAACTAACAATGAAAAGGCTTGGGATCCAATATAATGAGTGATCCCATTGAAATAGATACCAAATGCCCCATATACAAGTAAATAAACCCTATAAAAATCTATTTCTTAAAAAAATATTCTACATGTGAAATATAGAGAGGAAAACCAAGAGAAAAAACCATGAAGTTAGGGCTTCCAAATACTAAATATAACTATGAAACCCTTTTTATTTTTTTATAATGCAGTGAAATCAGTTTGAATCAATCAGGGTAAAGATTGAGATGATGGATAGAATAAAATCGCATACCGAAAATTTCTCCTCTGCAAATTTCTATGTAAATTTGTCTCTTCAAAAAAATCTACCCACTTGAAAGAATTTTCTTATAAATCTCTCTTGCACAAATATCCCCTCTAAATTTTAGCGAAAGAATGAAATAATGATTTGTATTTTCATTTATAAACACATACATTTTGAAAATATAAAATTGTTGTGCATTTTTTTGTTGTATATTTCGACACCATGATTTGGTTTGGTAATTATTTTTTTATTTTAACCTTTAATGGTGCCCGATAGTAGGATGCACCAGTGCATTTGTTATATGACCACTGATTCACATTGTTATTGGGGGAGAACCAATTCTCTTTGTTATTGAGGGAGCACTGATGTGCTTTATTATTGGGGAGCACCGACAATATTTTAGTATTTTATATTAATAGGAGTGATCAGTGAAATCTGTTTGTTAAGAACAAAGACATTATGTTTTGGAGCACCGGTGTGCTTTGTTATTGGGGTAGCACTGGTGCACCTTCTTTTGGGAGAACCAATGCACTTTGTTTTGAGGATCACATACACTATTTTAGTATTTTATATTAAATAGCGATTGTCTATGTACTTTATTTGTTAAGCACTGGGACATTATATTTTGTAAGAGCATCGATGTGCATAGGAGAATTAGAAACACCAGTGTGCATGGTCGACATAGTGCACCAGTGCACACAATTGACTTAGGTGCATCGATGTTAAAACCTCCACATAAAACATCACCTTCCCACCTCTGTTATAAATGTATAAGGGATAAATGTTTTAGGGGGGTTCCGTAAAAAAATCCACTAGAAGGTGTTCTCCTTGTAGTGTTAGGCACTTGGATTGGGTGTCGTCCATCCACAAGTTTGGTTTAATAAGAATGTTTTGTATGTATTGACTTTTTCCTTGTTCCTTGTATGTTTATATTTTTTCTTGGATTGTAAACTTAAATAAGTACTACTAGGAAATTTTAAATCCATGGTTGGACATGTTCCTCGTATGCGTGTTGGATAAACTAAGTTGAGTATGAATTCTTGTTTAATTTTTTTAGATCAAGGTGACGTTATGAGCACAATTTGAGTGAAGAGACATAATCTAGTTGTATTAAGCGCAGGTTGGTCAACCCAATGCAGTCGAGACAATGTGGTGCCACATGGACAAAGATGACGAAACAAGAAATTTTAGACAAGACTCCTAATTCCTTGACACATGAGCTCTACTAGTTAAGAAAAGATGGTTTGGTTGAGAATAAAAGGGAGGAAGGTCCTATCTTTTTGTCTTGTTTCAGGAATTAAATGACATCCCATATTTTTATTTTCCGTTAACATCAACAAAATCCAAACCTCAATGTTGCCATAGATGAACTTTTATTTTATTTACATAAAGCATGGGTATTTAATATATTCATCAACACAATCAAAACCTTAGTGTTGTGACTCATAAACAAATATTTTGTTTAAATAAAAATTTGTTAATTTTCTAAATTTACTTTCTTAACCTTTTCAATTATGAGATTAGATTCTCCTTTGATAATTATAAATTTGGCAATGTTTAAATGTTTAATTATAGGTTAACCTTTTCAATTATAAGATTAGAATATCCTTTGATAATTAGGAATTTGGAACTCAATAACAGTGAAAGTTTAAGTCCATGTGAAGGGATAATGTATCTACTTCATTAGCAATCGATATAAATATATCGTGGGAATAGTAGGCTACTGGTAAACAATTATAATTTCTTAATATGCCTCCCATTTTGGTGAGCACGAAATTATGATTTGCAACATCATCAAAGTTCTGCTCGATTGAAGGATGTCCTCGATACACCCACACTATATGTTTTGAGTTGTATTCCAATGCACTACCTTGCCCTTATAAAATTGTATGCATGTCCAAAAAATAAAATCTCGGCTGAACCTCTAGAATTGTTGGATGGAAGGATGCCCCAAATAAATCGACGCTATATTTTTTTGAGTTGCATTTCAATGCATTTCCCTATGCTTGTCAAAATGTATGGATGCTCCCAAAAGCCTTACTAGGTTGATCCTATGAAATATTTATTATATATTTTCGATATTGTTTTTTACATAATTATTTCATAAACATTGAAAAGGATTTAGTGGTTTTTATTTTACTATGAAATCCTCACCTTCAAAATAAAGATAATACAAACAACAAGAATCTCTCCCCAAAATGTAAAATAAAATTTCTCTCTAGCCATAGTCGAATGAAACCAAGGACATCCTACTATGTAGGAATAGGAGTTGAGACCCAATCTCATATATATTATTCATACAAGCAATGGAAAAAGAGAAGACTTATTGTCTCTCGGTTATTTTAGCACATGAAACATTGTGATGGCCTAAAAATCCATTTTACAATTTTTTTTATTACAATAAATTATGTTTCCATCCAACTATTAAAGAAGTGTAGAGTGATGGCCTAAAAATCCATTTTACAATTTTTTTTATTACAATAAATTATGTTTCCATCCAACTATTAAAGAAGTGTAGAAATAGAAATATTAGACCAAAAGGAAGAATCCCTAATGGACCTTGGACCTTTCGCTAACATCCTAAAGGTAAATTCACAACACATTACCCCATCTAGTGTATTAACTATTTTTTTTTGTTAATAACTTCTAGTTCAAGTCTTGATTAGAAAGTTCAAAACTACCCTTATGAGCTTCAATAAATCTTCATTGACATCACCACTGCTATCTTCAAGAAAAAACAATTGTATACTTTGATTTTAACAAGTATCATAGTGGTGATGTCAATGCCATTAAATTATTTTGAAATTTTCATGGAGGTCAATATGATAGAAAGTAGGAGGAGATATTGCATATTTATACAAAATTATAATTCAGTGCTTGTAATATTAAAGGGAGTGTGTGGGAAATGTACATTTTGACGACAAGTATTGTGAAAATGAATACTTATTCAATCACTAAATATTTTTTATTTTCTACAACTATTCATAAATAGATGATAAGCTATATCCATATGTTTTTAACATGCAAATGAAAGCTAATTCACAACAAATTCTCATAGCAATACGTGAAATCGGTATTTCAAATTTTCTTGATCATAAATGAACATAAAAAAAATTCTATGCACTCATAACTCATGTATCATAAAGATAGTACTTGGATTTCTTTGAAGATATACATCATATGACATTTGTTTTAGGCTAAGAAATAGCTCTTGCAATAGACGGTCCCTAATAGTGCATTGTACAATAGTTTTGTTTATGGTTTTGATAGTACCATTTACACAATGTCCGTACATCATCTCATCTTCTATTAATGTAGATGTGCCGATAAAAATATTACATTTGGGATAGACAAGATCAAAAGGAGTTCAGTATACATTTGTTGTTGTTAATGTACCTTCAACACGTTTACATAATACATTAGTTAATATATAATACAACATAATATATATGTTTATAAATAATCTTGAATATGATGTTTGTGACTGCATTTTTATATTGGTACATGGAACACTTATCAAGCTAACTATTGTCTTTTTTTTTTTATATTTCCCTTTTTTGTTATATTTTTTAAAATTATTATAGGAAATTTTTCATTTTTTTTTTTTTGTTCCTTTGAAGTGAAAAATGGTTCAAATGTTTCAAATAAATGGGGTTGTTACATAAAAAAATTATGATAGTTATGCTTTTTTTTTATTGAAAACATTCAAACATTTAAAAGTTAAAAAAATGAATATGGAATATACTATGAATATGGTGTTACGATTTCTTTGTCATTGTCTAAATTGTCATCTCTTATACGTAGAGTGTATTGCATCCCTACTTTTTTTTCAAATTTGATACTAATGCCAATTGTCACAATTGGGTAGATATTTATCTTTTCTGCAAGTTGTTTAATTGTTGTATCTAGGATAAAGTCGGTTTTTTTTTGCAAATTGTAGGTATTGTTTCCATAATACTTGATTTTTCTAGAGATATAATATGATCACAATCACCACAATATGTAACATCCCGCTCTGGCGCACTGAGAAAACTTATTCTTTGAGGACACTTGCTCGGAAGTGATCTGGACTTTTATGATGTTAAAACATTTATCCTTGATTATGATGCGTTATGATAGATGACAGGATGTTTTATTGATTTGACGTAGACAGGTGCTATCGACTCAGTTTTATTGAGTATGCAGAGTTTTGGACCTTGAGTATGCAGAGGCATCGACGGAACCCCTTGGACTTCGGATTAAGTCAGGGAGTGTGCTATTTGGGTTGATTTATTTACAATGATATTTCATTGATTTGATGATATGATGTTGACATGTTCTGACTCGATTGTCGATGATGCAGGATGACGATAGCTTGTCGACTAGACTCACATATGGAGTAAAGGGGTCACACACGATTTCCAGAGAGGTTGAGGGAGAGGTGTGGACAGCAGCCCTGCCATAGTATACTAGCACTCCTGCCATGGCTCGAACTGTAGGTTAACGATTACCTAGTTCGAGAGGATCCACGATGTCATGAGGGAAGACTGTGATAGTCGCTCACGATGATTCTAAGGGGCGCCCAATAAGGCGGGGGCCTTATTCCTTAGAGCCATTAATCTCCCACATGTTCACCTGGCGGAGTGTTGACTCCAGGGGTTATAGATGTCTACCAATCAGTCAAGTTGGCGAGTGGCACCCTTGGAGCACATGGTGCATCCTAAAGGGCATGTCGCGTAAAAGAAATGAACGAGGTGAGTGGCACCCTTGGAGCATGTGGTGCATCCTGAAGGGAACATCGCACTGATGTTGAGGAAGAAACAAACCTAGATGGCCCTAAGACATTAACGCCTTAAGAAATTCTTAAAACGACTCCCCTAAACAATTGTCATCCAGTTCAAAATCTAAACCTAAGTCAAAAAAACTTCTCTAAGATAAAAAAATTCCGTTTAACCTTAAGGAAAAGGCCCTATGAAAATAAAAATAAAGATGTAAACTAAAACCCACTTAAGTAATGGTTTTAGTCTTATTAAATTTAGGGGGGTAAAGTGAAGAGATGGATAATTTAATTAAAATCCATGGTCTTAAATTGTAAAGAAGAAATAAAATTATTTAACGTGTGGGAGTATAAAAAGATATGAATTTAAAAATAAAATGAAAAGATTAATTAGGGCATTTAACTTTTTGGTTTTAAAAAAGAAGGGAATAATAAAAATAGGCAAACTAAGTAATAAAAGAAACATAATAAACGAAAGAAGGGGACATAGGGTAAAAAACAAAGTCAACATAGTAAGGATTCTGCAATTAAGAACTTCCTAAAATGAACTAAATTTAGCAACTTCATTTTAGGGAAATTTACTAAAAGCATGTAAGGGGATCTAGGAACACCTAGCAGTAAATTTAGGAGCGACTCTAGGTGGGTGAGGGATTTGAGACAAATAATAAATTAAAGAAAATATTTATGGGAGAAAAGAGGGGGATGGGCGACACTTGTGCATTGGAGAATTTTTGAAATATTTTATTAAAACTTAATTTAAAATGTGAATTAGGGAAAGTTGGTAGGTCTCAAAACTCTATAAAAGAAAAGCGGGATGACGAAGAAAGGGGATCGACTGTTAGTGTAACGTTACACTGTCGGATTTTGACTTGATTGATTACTTGTGGGGAGTTGGGATTTTCTCAGCTCGAATAGGAGTGGTAGCTCGGCCTTGCGAGGCGAGCTGGGAAGCTAGACAGGACCATCTGGATTATGTGTGGCCCCTTTGCAGCTCGTGGGGCTAAGGGGGAAGCAGAGTACCCCTAGAGATTGGCTGGGAGGTACCGGTGTAGTCTCTACCGTCGACGAGCGGGAGCGGCCTGGAGCAGGAGCGGCACAGAGCACGGGACATCCTTCGAAGCAGGCGCCAAGAAAACAGTATGATTTCTTTTTTAGTAGATTAGAATGCGATATGATTTCTGTTTAACAGATGCAAATGGATGGAATGGATGAATTTAATTATTTTCTCTTATAGTTGTATCTGTGGTAACTGTTGTTTTATTTAAGACTCTCATGTGACGAGGTAACATTGATGCAAATCATGTATTAGTTGTATCACCCATGAATTTTGTATTAAATACCACAGACAAGTTATTGGAGGGTTCCTTGACTAAATAGTGGCAATAACCATGTTTTTATATTTAATCTGAAAATCTATCCTTGCACTCATCTTAGTGTTCTCTGCGATTTCTTGGCTTCCTTGGGCAACACTACTCGGCAAGATGGTGTTGTTTTAATTTCCCTGCGTTTTTATAATTTAATTTCCCTGTGTTTTATAGTGATATTCTATGAGTTTTTATCGTTAAATTCCCTGCGTTTTATAGTGATATTCTCTGAGTTTTTGATCCGTCAGGATTTTTCGAAATGAATATGGTTGAGTTTAATTAGCATGCATTAATTACCCATTGGGAAACTTAACGAAAGAGCGAGGAAAGAGAATTAATTATACAACCATCAAAATAATTGCAAATCTGAAATGGAATGAAAACAGCAAAAGATAATGCACAAGTTTGATAACGGAGTTCAGCAACTCTGCCTACGTCTCCGGGCCTTTTCTCTGTGAGGGAGGCTTCTTGATTTCTTTTTGAAAGTTTATTAGTACATATTTACAATTGCCTATTGGCTCCTAGACTGATCTGCTCTTGTTCGCCATGATCTCTAGAATCTTGCACAACTTACGGTACCTGAAACGGATATACCGAACTCTCAGAAATCGTCCGACAACATCTCTACCTCAACAACTTCCTTGCCTCAAACTGGCTTAGACCTGGCTTTGCCTCAACATCTCTGCTCTCCAAAACTGTCCAAAATCTCTCCAAAGGCTTCAAACTCTGACCCCAAATGGCCTCAACATAGCCTTGGTTAAATAGTTGGGAAAGTTGGTTTCAATCTCCAACTTCCTCCCAAGAATTAGGCTCTTAAAAAGCCCAATAACTCCCAATGACATTAAAAATTGGTTTAATTACTTTTAATTAGTCAAAGTTGGTTAAAAACCACTTTTAAACTATAATGTAGTTATAAACTTGGCTAAGCCCCTTTTAGCTGCACGCGCGCCCTTCTGTGAGGTCACATGAACTCCATGTGACTACGCGCTATAGCGCGGGCCACCCCACAGGCGCTAGCACATGGTCATATCACAATGCCCATAGGGCCACGGGCTTGGCTTAACAGTTTGTTTTAACCGTTCCAACCGTATACATAACCGCGCAATATATAACATGGTGGTCATATGTTTAACAACGCATAAACCATGTTTAAACCCCGCGCTCCCCTCCGTCCATACTCCGGGTCACATGGAACACAATGGAACCGGAGTCGGGGCTAAGCCCCGGCCCGCCCCTTTTCGGCTATTTACATTGTTTCAAAATAAAAACAATAACCCCCGTTTCATAAACAAGAAACATCGGCGGGAATCTTGGCTAGCAGAGGGTAACGAAGGCATCAGTGTTGGAGGAGGTCGCGGGTTCGATCCTGATCCGGATTTATGTAGGAACACAATGAAATGCAGAAATACACATAAACGCAGAGATGCAGCGGAAATAAGACTTTATTTCATTAATCACAAATGACTAAAATCTGCTTACA
>JZKD02S0211424.1:407607-421751 GCA_000966675.3 Picea glauca
AAAATGGCCCCGGAAGTTAAAACCTGCTAAAAATAGTAAATTGCCAAAATTGCCAGAAAACTATTTTGAGCCAGTCGGAAAAGGTGGGTGGCCACCAATATCCACCTGGATCAGATCCCCCGGGCCCCAAAATAACTTTTACATAGCTGTCATTGACAAAACCCGGGGTGCCACGTGGAAGCCGCTGATTGAGCCACGTGGCACCTTTTCATTCGCCCGTACAGTGCCATGTGTCAACACCTGATTGGACCACGTGCTGCCACAACAAACTACCGCGTCATTGCCACGTCATCGAGCCACGTCATCCTTCGTACGCCACGTCATCCGCCGTACGCCACATCATCCGAGCCACACAAGCTGTTGACGTCATTTGTGCCACGTGTCACCCTTCCAGTGGTGACACGTGTCACTCTAGGATTGGTCCAAATGCGCGCCGAAAATGCCAAAATAGCCTGACACGTGTCACGCTCTGATGCTGCCACGTGTCCTGTACGGACTTGCCACGTGTTGTCTCCTGATGCTGCCACGTGTCACTGCACGGAATCGCCACATCACTGTACAGACGCTGCCACGTCAGCTGTACGGACTGACACGTGTCTGTACAGACTGTACGGACAGGTACAGTCACCATCCAAAATTTTCCCTGTTTGGCTCGGCGGACAGAATGCGATATCTTCTTCATACGGACTCCGTTTGCGATAAAAAATATACCACCGGAATCAGGAAGACGAGCCGGACGTAATGGTGTTGGTTTCGTTGGATTCTGAGCACTTTCATTTTTGAGCATTTTTTATGCCCTGACAGTCTGCTGAATCCGATTTCTGATCAGTTTTTGTCATTTAAATTTCCTGCGTTTTTTTTGGAATTTCTCTGCGATTTTGGGTTAAAGTCCCTGCGTTTTTTTTTTGGTGAACTTTCTCTGCGTTTTTATTTTTTAAACTTCTGTGTTTAGCTGGAAGATGCCCCATCCTTCCTCATCGTCCTCTGAAATTTATGGGTTCTATTTCGATGGAGGATAACCACGTTTTTCATCCACCCAACTTGTGATTGGTTTTCACTTCTTTGCTTTGGTGATTGCGTATCTGAGTCGGTTTCCTGTGCTTAATGGCGGAGGATACATCCACGTTTTCCCAACTACCTAAGTTCTATTTTTGAAGTTGTAATCTTTGCGCTTTTGGGTGTTACCCATCTCGACGATGGATACCGATGCGTTCCAACCAATTAAATCCTGCGTTGTCTTACACATCTCCGCGCCTTATGTAATAACTCTTTCATTTTGGTTTGCCTTTCCTTGGTCGATTGGATTTGCAGATGGGTTGTAATTCTATGCATTAGGTTGGAATTTTCATTTGGTTGCCTCTGTTGAAACCGTCCAGTTCGCCCTGCAAAAAAAAACCACGTAGAACCTCGTAAAATCCTGTCAGCTCTAAACCGGGCATCGGTGAACCCATTCTTTCTGACACCTACTAGTGTGGGCTACCTCTGGGAGGAGAGATTCTTGGCTCACGTGCACCAGTCACCATGATCTGACCTTCACTCACCGTTGCCGACCCCTTTTTCAGGTTAATAAAGACCCAATCCGTGTTATTAAGGAACAACGGTTATGACTGACGGCGCCTTGCTAGATTCGAACCTTAAGTGTGTAGGCCCATTTTACCCATGCGTCCCACTCACTTGTACAGAAGTTGCACACCCGGGCGGTTTCCCGATTTCCGAAATTTCATGAGTTTGGTTATAATTTATTCTGGATCATAACTTGCACTAGATACGTATATACCCTTATGTCAAATTTAAAATTAAAATAAATGAATGAATTTAAAATTTTAGTGCCAAGATATCATCCCAATACAATGCTTACTGAACGTTTGTAGGTTAATAACCACTACAGTTATATCCCACTCAATGGAGTTTTATCTGCTTTGCGTAAAATCTAATTATTACCTTTCATTCAACCAAGAAAGAATCAACCAAAAATGAACAGGTTATTACTTATTATTTACTTTTGTTATCATGGTTTGGAGCCATTTATTCATTTATGTTTATAGCTGTTTTCTTTATTTAATTAATCAAATAATGGATACTTTTACAGTTTTTTGGTGCGTACATTGACCTTTCCAAAGTTGTATTATGTTATGTATATTCTTTGTAAACTAAAAATCTATACATCAATATGATTGAGTATGCACAAGTCTTATGTTTAAATCATCCATTAAAATCATGTGGTTTTTAACGTTAGATGACATAACGCATGTATGATTCTCACTGAAAAATATATATATATTTACTAGAATGTAATGATTGTTTTAAGATAACATATCAACAGTAATATGTGGTGTTATTTACTCGCAATGTTAGTATCACCTAAGAAGTAAAGATATTCTTATCTTATTGGAAGGGGTGCTGAATTTTATGGTTCTTGATGAATTCAATTGGTATTGTAATGTGTAAAGGCATTGATGCTTTATAATTCGATGCTCCAAACCTTCTCATGAATTATAGATTAACGCTTAAAACTTTTGATGCTTATAGTTTAATTCTTTAAAACCTTTAGTAATTTTTAGTATAATGCTTTTAAAATTTCAATGCTTTATTAGTGTTATTGCTTTAATGATTATGCTTTAAAAGACTTTTAATGCATGGATTGATTCGCTGGTGATAAAGGCCGGTTATTTGCTTATCGGTTACTTAATGGTGGCTTCTAGTTTAAATAGTTAAATGGTTGCTGGATAGTTGGGGAAGATTTGGGATTAAAGACGGGTATGCTTATTTCACATGTTAGAATAGGTAGCCTTGAAAGTCCTTCGATTTTAGACCTTAGACCTGTACGCAATAGGAATTTGTATGTAAATGAATGATGGATCCCAATGTTTTCTTGCATTATAGATTTATCAATGATGATTGGACTAACAACCCTTGCACCATGTAGATAGAATGAATGTTTTAATGCGCCATTAAGTATTGATGATGATGGAATGATTTAGAGCTATATTATTACTGCGTGGTTAGTTAAGGTTAATGTGTGATGTTTAATAGTAAGAAGTACTCTCACACTTGGTTAATTGGAATGTGGTTGAAAGAACGAATCTTAGTTAATCATTGATGTTGGTAGATTTAGCATTTTTGGGGTATTGATGGTGTCGGGTGAGATGTAGACACCTCCATGTTCCTGAGAACAGTCGCCAGCCCTAAGACCTTAAATGGTTAAAATCGATGGGAACCTGGGCTTGAGCGTTTCTTATGTGTCTTGGAGGTCCTAACCATTGCAGGGTAGGACAGATGGGTAGTCAGTCTTACTTATTGTCGTTTTATCGTCGTTTAAAACATGTTTTTACAGTTGTACGTCGTATGTTGTCTTGTTGTGATCGTCTTGCTTGCGTCTTGTTCGTAGTCGAGTTACTAGTTTATGACTGAGCAGTCGGACAGCAGCCTATATGACCTTCTCTCTCTCCGGAGCAGAGGACTAAGATTAAATGCCCTGCTTTCTTGTGCAGAAATAGTAAAATCTACTATGATGGATTCTTCCTTATGTCTATGGTCATTAATGCTTGCAGTTACTTGTTGTGCGCCTTGTGTCTTATTGTTTTGATCATCGTGGTTGTGTCTTGTTAGTCATCGGGTGGCGACGTAGAGTCAAGTGTGTTTTCTTCCTTTCTACACGCGCGCACACACCTTAAAAAGAAAAAAAAAAAAAATTGCACTTGTTATCAGAGTTGTTGTCATAACAAGGAGGACGTTACATATGGTATCAGAGTCGGTTCGACCCGCGGCTTGGGATTCTCTATGGCTTCCGTTGACATGATTAGATTTGATTATACTATTGCTGATCGAGTTGATTGTGTGCGTGCATGGTAGTCATGGTTACAGGACGTCGCGGAGACAGACGACGGGGTGCTAGGGGAGGAGGCGTGACGCCTCTAGTAGCATCCATGCCTGAGGGGTCTAACCCCTAAAGGAGGTGAGAAGGTTCTTCGACAGGAGAAGATAGTAGTCGGAGATGTTGTTTGGATGATGAGATATTTTCAGCGCATGTCCGAGGCACTGATCAACCGATTGGACAGAGACGAGGCCAGGGTGCCGGAACCCGCTGAGGTTCCACCATGCGCACTGGTTGTTACAGGTAGCATTCACCACGAACTCGAGAAGGTTAAATTTCCCGAGTTCTTTGGTGCCCCATATGGCACCGCCATCGAGGCATGGTTGGAGAATATGGTGATGTGCTTCACACTTCACGATTATACCTCCAACATGAAGGTCTGCATGGCGGTCATTCAAGTAAAGGGGAACTCTCTTCTATGGTGGAAGACTCTCTTGCCACAACTGAACATGGCTGTTGAAGACGTGTCATGGGAACTGTTCGAGGAATGGTTTCGAGAGAGGTACCTTTCAGAGGAATTCATTGAACGTCAGCTCAATGAGTTCAACGCATTACGACAGGGAGGTTGTACGGTGCCCGAGTACGAGGCACGTTTTATGGAGCTGCTCCAGTATGCTCCACACCTTAACACTAAGAAGTTCAAGGTCAACAGGTTTGTGTTTGGCCTTAACAGTAGCCTACGTGCAAAGGTTAGGATCTTGATGCCTCAAACCTTGCATGACATTGTCTAAAAGGCCCTCATATCGGAGGAGGAGCTCACCCGTGGGGGTCAAACCTAGATTCCAACAAGACTAGCAGGGAAGGGTTCATCTGGTACACCGCAGCATCAGACACCAGCGAGACATACGCCGAGATATCGTGGCTTCCAGAGAGGATACACTTCCACTACACCCCGACGACCGTCGCCTCAGCAGCGGACACCTTATCAGGGATCGCAACATCAACAACAACGTTGCCCGCAATAGCAGCAGTTTAGGCCTTTTTAGCAGAACAAACCTGGGTTCTAGGACGGTGGGCATCATATTCTACTTCGGGTACCAGGACTACTGGGCCGAAGAAGGGGTGTTGGACGTGTTGGGAGCCACACTACTAGCGCAACTGTCTTGTGGAGAGGACCAGAGCATCTGGATCAGCCGGACCAACTACAGTGGGAGATATGGGCAAGGCCCATCGGATTCATGCAGCGGTGAATAACCGCTACGCAGAGCACTAGTCAACTGTGCTCGAGACGACAGGTACTGTCGCTGACTAGACCCTTAGTATTTTGATAGACCCAGGTGCTACTGAGAGTTTCATTTCTGGTGCAGCGCTAAAAAGGATTAAGGTAAAGGCAGTCGAGCAAGATGAGTTTAGCTTCGTAGAGATGGCTTCAGGAGCCAAACAAAAGGTGGGAGGAAAGGTTATGGGCTGTGCCCTTAACCTAGGAGAGTTTTTCATGAGGGTCAACCTATACGCCACGATCTTAGGATCTTATGACGTCGTGATTGGTATGGATTGGTTGGAATCGCATGAGGCGATACTCAACTGTAATATGAAACGGTTGAGCTTGGTTGATGACGAAGGACAGAGACGAGTGATTGTAGGAAGGAACCAGGGAGTTTCCCTGAGGTTCGTCTCTTCCTTACAGCTACGAAAAAGTATGCGCAAGGGGTGCAAGCTTTATGCGATCTTCATGCTAAACGAAAAGGGAGTAGCGGAAGGTCTAGAACACCTTCCAGTGGTGAAGGAGTTTGGGAACATATTTCCAGAGGAGTTGCCTGGGATGCCGCCAGAAAGGGAACTGGAGTTTACCATAGACCTGAAACTGGGAACCGAACCGATAGCAAGAATGCCTTATCGGATGTTGACCCCGGAGTTGCAAGAGCTGAAAATGCAACTGAAGGAGTTGTTGGACCTGGGAATGATACGTCCTAGTGTGTCACCGTGGGTTCACCGGTTATTTTCATACGAAAGAAGGACGGATCATGGAGGCTTTGCATTGACTACCGTCAATTGAACAAGGCTACAATCAAGAATCAATATCCCTTACCAAGAATTGATGATCTGTTCGATCAAATGAAGGGTGCGGCGGTGTTCTCCAAGATCAATTTGCGATCGGGGTATCACCAGTTATGGATCAAGGAGCATGACGTCCCTAAGACCACCTTTAAGACGATATTTGGACATTACGAATTTACTAGTTTACCGTTTGGACTGACAAAGGCCCCAGGGGTATTCATGAGTTTGATGAACGAGGTGTTCCGCGAGTACTTGGACAAGTTCGTCCAAGTATTCATTGACGATATCTTGATATACTCTCGGACGATGGAGGAGCATGACGAGCACTTTCACTTGGTACTACAGTGTCTAGGAGAGCACAATTTGTATGGGAAGCTATCCAAATGCTCTTTTTACAAATCGAGGATTCACTACTTAGGGCATGTCATCTCCGGTGAAGGTATCGTCATGGATCCAGCCAAGGTTGATGCTATTATGGAATGGCCTGCGCCGACGAATGTCACAAAAGTGCGTAGCTTTATGGGCTTAGCAGGATACTATCGACGGTTCGTCGAGGGATTTTCGAAGATAGAAAATCCGATCATGGAATTGCATAAGAAAAACAAGATGTTTGTTTGGATCAAGAAATGCACGGAGGAATTTAGGAGGCTTAAAGAGTTGTTGACCACAACGCCGATACTAAAGGTCCCTGACATGGACGCAAAATTCTTGGTATGCACTGACGCATCCAAGGAAGGTTTAGGCGGAGTCTTGATGCAAGATAGATGAGTGATTGCTTACATTTCGAGGAAATTGAAAAGGCATGAGGAGAACTACGCGACGTAGGATTTGGAGTTATTAGCCATCGTATATGACTTGAAGGTTTGAAGACACTACCTTGTTGGATGAAAATTTGAATTAACAACTGATTATTGTGGACTACAACACATTTTTACGCAAAGCGACCTGAACGCGCGACAACGATGTTGGTCGGAATTGCTTAGCGAGTACGACTTCGAGATTACTTACATAAAGGGAACAGTGAACTGAGTGGCTGACGCTTTGAGTTGGAGACCATGCATCTTTTCGATGTTGCCTCTTCAGACGAATCTACATGAGAAAATTCTCATTTTATAGCGTGACGATGAATGGTACAAAGAAGTCGAGGATTTTATCGGACAAAACACAATGATGGTACCACCATATGAGGGATATTCATTTGATAGCGATGGTTTATTGAGGTTTAGAGTTCGGATTTATGTACCGCCAAACGACGAGTTAAGGATGTTGATCCTGAGCGAAGCTCATAGAACAGTTCACATGGCTCACCCGGGAGTCACGAAGATGAGGGCAGACCTGAAATCCTTATTTTTCTGGAAAGGAATGAAGCCTGACATAGTCAACTATGTGGCCAGATGTCTAGAGTGTCAACAGGTAAAGTCTGAAGATAGACATCTGGAAGGATTACTTCAACCACATGCCATTCCAGAATCGAAATGGGAAGTCATTTCGATGGATTTTATTGGTAGATTGCCACTGACGGCAAGGAGACATGACTCAATTTTTGTAGTAGTAGACACTCTAACGAAGAGTGCTCACTTTATTCCTATGCGTACGACGTATCAAGCACATGACATAGCAAGATTTTTCATCAGTGATATTGTGAGGCTGCATGGCGTGCCTAAGAAGATTATATCCGATCGAGGATCGGTGTTTACTGGACGATTTTGGATGAGTTTCCAAGAGGCTTTGGGGACCCAACTTAACTTTAGTACTGCGTATCACCCAGAGATGGACGGAATGACAGAACGAACGAACTAATCCTTGGAAGACATGTTGTGCATGTACGTGATGGACCAAAAAAAACATTGGGAGGAATTCTTGCCTATAGTAGAGTTCGCTTACAACAATAGTTACCAGAGCACCATTAAGATGGTGCCTTTTGAGTTTCTTTATGGGCAACCATGTCGGACGCCCTTGAGTTGGGATTGGCTTGAGGTTAGGGTCCTGGTGGGACCAGAAGCAATCCAAGAAATGGAAGAGAAAACACAAACCATAAGACAAAGGATTAAAGAAGCACAAGATCGACATAAGAGTTATGTCGATGCGCACCGAGTCGACTGTAGTTACGAGGTCGACGATCGAGTCTTCTTACAGGTTAAACCGCATAAGAGTTAGATCAAGTTTGGAAAGGGAGATAAACTCTCTCCTAGGTTCATGGGACCCTTCGATATTGTGGAGAGAAAGGGGCCCATGGCCTATCAACTAGCCTTGCCTGATTCTTTGAGGCATATGCACGATGTTTTTCATGTATCTGTTTTGAGACATTATATTAGTGATCCTACACATGTGATTGACATGAGTTCCTTGTAGGTATCGCACGAGGGAGCGCTCATGGCTGAGCCGGTCCGCATCTTAGATCATCGCGTTTGACAGTTACGACATCGAACGGTAGACCAGGTCAAGGTCCAGTGGGACAATTATAGTCCGCACTCGGCGACCTAGGAGGATGCTTATGACATGCGCCAACAGTTCCCATTTTTGTTTGATAGATAGACTTATGATACTGTGGTGCTTTTATTTCAGCATTGATACTGAGAAACTTCGAGACGAAGTTTAGACCAAGAGGGGGTGTATGTAATATCCCGCTCTGGCGCACTAAGAAAACTTATTCTTTGAGGACACTTGCTCACAAGTGATCTGGACTTTTATGATGTTAAAACATTTATCCTTAATTATGATGCGTTATGATAGATGATAGGATGTTTTACTTCTTTGACATAGACAGGTGCTATTGACTCAGTTTTATTGAGTGTGCATGGTTTTGGAACTTGAGGATGCAGAGGCATCGACGGAACCCCTTGGACTCCGGATTAAGTCAGGGAGTGTGCTATTTGGGTTGATTTATTTACAGTGATATTTCATTGATTTGATGATATCATGTTGACATGTTCTGACTCGATTGTCGATGATGCAGGCTGACGATAGCTTGCCGACCAGACTCACATATGGAGTAAAGGGGTCACACACGATTTCCAGAGAGGTTGAGAGAGAGGTGTGGACAACAACCCTGCCACAGCCTACTATCACTCCCGTTGTGGCTCGAACTCTAGGTTAACGATTACCTAGTTCGAGAAGATCCACGATGCCATGAGGGCAGACTACGACAGTCGCTCACGATGATTCTAAGGGGCATGCAATAAGGTGGGGGCCTTATTCCTTAGATTCCTTAGTATCCCACAAGTTCACTTGGTGGAGTGTTGACTCCAGGGGTTATAGATGTCTACCAATCAGTCAAGTCGGTGAGTGGCACCCTTGGAGCACGTGGTGCATCCTGAAGGGCACGTCGCGCAAAAGAAAATAACGAGGCGAGTGGCACCCTTGGAGAACGTGGTGTGTCTTGAAGGGCACGTCGCACTGATGTTGAGGAAGAAACAAACCTAGATGGCCCTAAGACATTAACGCCTTAAGAAATTCTTAAAACGACTCCCCTAAACAATTGTCGTCGAGTTCAAAATCTAAACCTAAGTCAAAAAAACTTCTCTAAGATAAAAAAAATTGTTTAACCTTAAGGAAAAGGCCCTATGAAAATAAAAATAAAGATGTAAACTAAAACCCACTTAAGTAATGGTTTTAGTCTTCTTAAATTTAGGGGGCTAAAGTGAATATAGGGACAATTTAATTAAAATCCGTGGTCTTAAATTGTAAAGAAGAAATAAAATTATTTAATGTGTGGGAGTATAAAAAGTTATGAATTTAAAAATAAAATGAAAAGATTAATTAGCGCATTTACCTTTTTGGTTTTAAAAAAGAAGGGAATAATAAAAATAGGGAAACTAAGTAATAAAAGAAACATAATAAAGGAAAGAAGGGGACATAGGGTAAAAAGCAAAGTCAACATAGAAAGGATTCTGCAATTAAGAACATCCTAAAATGAACTAAATTTAGCAACTTCATTTTATGGAAATTTACTAAAAGCATATAAAGGGATCTAGGAACACCTAGGAGTAAATTTAGGAGCGACTCTAGGTGGGTGAGGGATTTGAGACAAATAATAAATTAAAGAAAATATTTATGGGAGAAAAGAGGGGGATGGACGACACTTGTGCGTTGGAGAATTTTTGAAATATTTTATTAAAACTTAATTTAAAATGTGAATTAGGCAAAGTTGGTGGGTCTCAAAACTCTATAAAAGAAAAGGGGGATGAGGAAGAAAGGGGATCGGTTGTTAGCGTAACGTTACGTTGTCGGATTGTGACTTGACTGATTACTTGTGGGGAGTTGGGATTTTCTCATCTCGAATAAGAGTGGTAGCTCAGCCTTGCTAGCCGAGCTGGGAAGCTAGACAGGACCATCTGGATTCTGTGTGGCCCCTTTGCGGCTTGGGGGGCTAAGGGGGAAGCAGAGTACCCCTAGCAATTGGCTGGGAGGTACCGGTGTAGTCTCTACAGTTGGGGAGAGGGAGCGGCATGGAGCAGTAGCGGCACGGAGCAATAGCGGCATGGAGCAGTAGCGGCGACAAGGCAACGGTATGATTTTTGTTTTAGTAGAGTAGAATGAGATATGATTTCCATTTAACGGATGCAAATGGATGGAATGGACGAATTTAATTATTTACTCTTATAGTTGTATCTGTGGTAACTGTTGTTTTATTTAAGACTCTCATGTGACGAGGTAACATTGATGCAAATCATGTATCAGTTGTATCACCCATGAATTTTGTATCAAATACCACGGACAAGTTATTGGAGGGTTCCTTGACTAAATAGTGACAATAACCATGTTTTTATATTTCATCTGAGAACCTGGCCTTGCACTCCTTTTAGTGTTCTTTGTGATTTCCTGGCTTCCTTGGGCAACGCTACTCGGCAAGATGGTGTTGTTTTAATTTCCCTGTGTTTTATAGTGATATTCTCTGAGTTTTTATCGTTAAATTCCCTACGTTTTATAGTGATATTCTCTGAGTTTTTATCGTTTAAATTTGCTGCGTTTTTTTTGGAATTTCTCTGGGATTTTGGGTTAAAGTCCTTGCGTTTTTTTTTTTGGTGAACTTTCTCTGCGTTTTTATGGTTTAAACTTCTACATTTATCTGGAAGATGCCCCAGCCTTCCTCATTGTCCTCTGAAATTTATGGGTTCTATTTCGATGGAGGATAACCACATTTTTCGTCCACCCAACCTGCGATTGGTTTTCACTTCTTTGCTTTGGTGATTGTGTATCTGAGTCGGTTTCATGTGCTTAATGGCGGAGGATACATCCACGTTTTCCCAACTACCTAAGTTCTGTTTTTGAAGTTGTAATCTCTGTGCTTTTGGGTGTTACCCATCTCAGCGATGGATACCCATGCGTTCCAACCAATTAAATCCTGTGTTGTCTTACACTTCTCGGCGATGGTGGATTACACATCTCCGCGCCTTATGTAGTAACTCTTGTATTTTGGTTTTCCTTTCCTTGGTCGATTGGATTTGCGGATGGGTTGTAATTCTATGCATTAGGTTGGAATTTTGATTTGGTTGCCTCTGTTGAAACCGTCTAGTTCGCCCTGCAGAAAAAACCACGTGGAACCTTGTTAAATCCTGACAGCTCTAAACCTAGCATCGGTGAACCCATTATTTTTGACACCTACTAGTGTGGGATGCCTCTGGGAGGAGCGATTCCTGGCTCACGCGCACCAGTCGTCGTGATCTGACTTGCACTCACCGCTGTCGGCCCCTTTTTCGGGTTAATAAAGACCCAATCCGTGTTATTAAGGCACGACGGTTATGACTGACAACGCCTTGCTGGATTCGAACCTTAAGCGTGCAATCCCATTTTACCCATGCATCCCGCTCACTTGTACAGAAGTTGCACACCCAGGCGGTTTCCCGATTTCCGAAATTTCATGAGTTTGGTTATAATTTATTCTGGATCATAACATGCACTAGATACGTATATATCCTTATGTCAAATTTAAAATTAAAATAAATGAATGAATTTAAAATTTTAGTTCCAAGATATTGTCATCCCAATACAATGCTTACTGAACGATTGCAGGTTAATAACCACTACAATTATATCCCACTCAATGGATTTTTATCTGCTTTGCGTAAAATCTAATTATTACCTTTCATTCAACCAAGAAATAATCAACCAAAAATGAACAAGTTATTACTTATTATTTAGTTCTCTTATCATGGTTTGGAGCCATTTATTCATTTCTGTTTATAGCTATTTTCTTTATTTAATTAATCAAATAATCATTAAAGCAATAACACTAATAAAGCTTAAAACTTTTGATGCTTATAGTTTAATTCTTTAAAACCTTTAATAATTTATAGTATAATTCTTTTAAAATTTTAATGCTTTATTAGTGTTATTTCTTTAATGATTATTCTTTAAAATATTTTTAATGCATGGATTGATTCGCTCGTGATAAAGGTCGGTTATTTGCTTCTCGGTTACTTAATGGTGGCTTCTAGTTTAAATAGTTAAAAACGGGTATGCTTATTTCACATGCTAGACTAGGTAGCCTTGAAAGTCCTTCGATTTTAGACCTTAGACCTGTACGCAATAGGAATTTATCTGTAAATGAATGATGGATCCCAATTTTTTCTTGCATTATAGATTTATCAATGATGATTGGACTAACAACCCTTGCACCATGTAGACAGAACGAATGTTTTAATGCGCCATTAAGTATTGATGATGATGGAATTTATTTCACACGCTAGACTAGGTAGCCTTGAAAGTCCTTTGATTTTAGACCTTAGACCTGTACGCAATAGGAATTTATGTGTAAATGAATTATGGATCCCAATGTTTTCTTGCATTATATATTTATCAATGATGATTGGACTAACAACCCTTGCACCATGTAGATAGAATGAATGTTTTAATGCACCATTAAGTATTGATGATGATGGAATGATTTAGAGCTATATTATTACTGCGTGGTTAGTTAAGGTTAATGTGTGATGTTTAACAATAAGAAGTACTCTCACACTTGGTTAATTGGAATGTGGTTGAAAGAACGAATCTTAGTTAATCACTGATGTTGGTAGATTTAGCAATTTTGGGGTATTGATGGTGTCGGACGAGATGTAGACACCTCCATGTTCCTCAGAACAGTCGCCAACCCTAAGACCTTAAATGGTTAAAATCGATGGGAACCTGGTCTTGAGCGTTGCTTATGTGTCTTGGAGGTCCTAACCATTGCAGGGTAGGACGGATGGGTAGTCAGTCTTACTTATTGTCGTTTTATCGTCGTTTAAAACATGGTGTTACTGTTGTACGTCGTATGTCATCTTGTTGTGTTCTTCTTGC
Source organism: Picea glauca (assembly GCA_000966675.3). Lineage (NCBI taxonomy): Eukaryota > Viridiplantae > Streptophyta > Pinopsida > Pinales > Pinaceae > Picea > Picea glauca. The sequence continues at coordinate 420,761 of JZKD02S0211424.1, forward strand.
TTGCGTCTTGTTTGTAGTCGGGTTACTAATTTCTGCCTGAGAAGTCGGCGAGGAGCCTATCTGACCTTCTCTCTCTCCGGGGTAGAGGACTAAGATTAAACGCCTTGCTTTCTTATGCAGAAATAGTAAAATCTACTATTATGGATTCTTCCTTATGTCTATGGTCGTTAATGCTTGCATTTACTTGTTGTGCGCCTTGTGTCTTCTTGTTGTGATCATCGTGGTTGCGTCTTGTTAGTCGTCAGGTGACGACGTAGAGTCAAGTGTGTCTGCTTCCTTTCTACATGCGCACACACCTTAAAAAAGAAAAAAAAATATTTTGCACTTGTTATCAGAGTTGTTGTCGTAACAAGGAGGACGTTATATTTTTGCAAATTGCAGGTGTTGTTTCCATAATACTTGATTTGTCTAGTGATATAATATGATCACAATCACCACAATCATAGTTAGTTTTTGAAAAAAAAAAAAAGTTCGTAATGGATATGTGAGTACCCAGTGAAATAATATATGTTCATGTTATTGAATAAGATGTGAAAGGACATTCAGTGTAACTATCATCATGTCCTTGTTCTATGTCATATCAACACACAAAATTTGACGTGTTCTATGTGCTTTATCTAAATATATATTACCATGATCTCTCCAATGAATACTTATCGAGTTTTATGACTATTGAAATCCTCAATTAATACACTACTTGGAGATGTCAACTTAAACCTATACATGAAAATTGTATAAAAAAAAAAAAAAAAAAAATAAATATAAATTTATTTAAAATTTTTTTAAAATTAAAAAAAAAAAAATAAATAAATAAATATTTTATTTTTTTTTTTTAAAATAAAATATTAAATATTAAAATATTAATTTTTTATTTTAAATATAAAAAATTAATTAAAACTTGGAAATTGAAATGGATTATATTATAATTATTTTTTTATTCATCATAAAATAAAAAAAGAAACGTAATAAATGTAAATTTTTTCATAGCTAT
>JZKD02S0211424.1:436722-471409 GCA_000966675.3 Picea glauca
TTTGACATTACATCTTTAGTAATTACAAGGTCTCTTTTATTACATGAGTTTTTGTCACAAAATTTTGACATTACATCTTTAGTAATTACAATGTCTCTTTTATTACATGAGTTATTGTTATATTATGTTATGATTGAATTTGTTGTTGTTCCAGTTTGTTATTGATTATCATGCCTTTCTCCTAATTAGTTACTTGTATATGCTTTTCTATCATGTCTTTTGTTAGGAGGTATTTTTCCCTAGTTTCCTGTAAAATTCGAACCAGAAATTTCCATTCGGATCGGTTTACTATTATTGACAATTATTAGGAGGTATTTCACCTCGATTTTCTGTTAATGGCCATTATTCCGAGGCATTTCTCCCCAGCTACATGCAAATTATTAAGTATTAGTCGTGGATTTGTTTTCTTGCGTGACATCAAATCATTGGACGCGTGATCTACAGGGGTTCGACTATCTAATAACTGTCTTTTGACAAGCATATACAAGAAACTAATAACAAAAGACAAGCTTATACAAAAACTAATTAGGGGTTCGACCATGATCATTTTTCTCAAAACACAAGCTTGGCAATATGAACTTGATAAATTAAATTGAAGTAATTTTGTGACTGGCTACAACTTCAAAGGCACGTTGAAGTTATGAAGTGGCTAGGCCCCGAACTCATTTCTGCCACTGAACAAAATTAGAACTAAATTCATTCATCTCATATTCATTCCTTGTGTTTTGGGTACCTTGGAAAAAAAAATTATGTTGCCAAGAACATTATGATGCAAATCCCCAGCTGCACCTGTAGGTTATGATGCAAATCCCCAGCTGCACCTGTAGGTTATGCCTGAGAACAAAATCAAAGCACACCTATTATTGCTATGTCTGTATCTCTTAACCTTTTAATACTATAAGATTTTAGGTTTTCTAATTGTGCCTATAGGTGCATTCGATAGCCCAGGAAAGGGATGTTGTTCGTTTTTTAGTGTTCCTCTGTGTAGCGTTAATGTTGGTCCTTTTCTTAAACTATGAATATTTGCAAATGTGTACATTTAAAGCCACAACAAGCTCGGGAAAAGTTGGCTTTAAAAGGCCTTTGAAACTATAAAAAACATGCCTCAATAAAATTACCACTTGACCATGCAACAGTTGAACAAGATGTGTTCAAAGAACCATATGGTGTGATAGCAAGTTAGTGTAGACTTGATAAGAAAAATATAGAATAGTGATTACTACCAAAAACCCTACATCTTAGAATGTTACGGTCTATAATCAAACTCTTTTATCAAATGGTTGGAGAAAAATGGCCAAACCTTCTCAATAATAAATATTAGGCAGCTTGAAACATTATATCAGTAACTAGTTCTCCCTAGTAAATTTTGGCTACAAGGTATAAAGTACAGGTTCCGAACCAAATTTGGTGGAGTTAAAATGTCTAATGCAATGAGGCTTTGCTCTTGAAAGATTGTGGGGAAAGTTTTTATGAATCAGGAAGTGTTGTTCTTTACTCAAGTTTGAAATTGGATTGGATTAACATTGTTGGTTATATTGATTGTATGGTTCTCTTGATTAAATTCCAATCCCACACCTTCATACATATATAATCCAATGGAAACGTTGTAGCCCTGCCAACTGTGAAATTGTGAAAATTGTTGTTCACTCTATTGTAGCATGCATTGTCATTTTTCTGTTTTCAAAAGAAAGAAACACTTAAACACACCTTCTAGAATATGTAGTTTCAGTGTATCACTTACACTAGGATTGGATCGCAGCAGAGTATTTATGTTATTTGTAGACTCACTCCAGTGGAAAGGAGCAGTTTTGGTATATAACTAGATGATCAGACTCCATGTCCAGAAAATTTGGAATACCCGAGCAGTTTTGGTATACAACTAGATGATCAGACTCCATGTCCAGAAAATTTGGAATGCCATCTACCTCACAGGCCTCTGATTCTTATGGAACATGTGTTTTCTTGGAATTTCATAAACTCTTACAACTCAAATTTTTTCATTAGATTCACTGTGTAATATCATTCATGCAGTTTGGATTATAGCTACATGTGTAAAGATTTAAATTTTTCATGTCACATCCTGCTTAACGTTGTTGGTACATTCACTGTTGTGAATGGAGTATTTGGGTTTCAGTAAAAAAATTTCATGGATAAGCATTTCAAAACACCCTAATACATATAAACTTATTGAATCGGTGCACTAATTGGTTAAATTGTAAGGTTTTAGGGTGTGTTTTATCTCTTATTTCAATCATCTAGAAAAAGTTTTTCATGTTTACTTTGGTGTAAACCTTATAAACACAGATTAAATACGAAGACTTAATTTTTTCATGGGTTAGATTGATGTTAAGGAGTGTTAAAAGAATCACATATATACATGTGGTTAAAGCGAATTTTTTTTAAAAGTATATGTTGTTTGAATAAATCTTCATTTGTTGGTGTATCTTTCTTCAAAATATGAAGACTTAAGACGTTAAGGCAATATGTACCAAGATCAAACATTATGTATTACCCTAAATCATTTAAACAATAAATGAAGGATTAACTTTTGTAAATGATGAATTCGATGAGTTGAATGACTGAATATTGGTAAGCATTTGGAACTTTGAAGTGTTATAATTTTGAAAATGGGTAGGTCTGCATGGTGGATAATATTTATCATGTCCAACGCTAATGAACAAGAAAGGATAATGTTTGTCATGTCTAGGTTAATGGATGAGAAAAGATGCAAGTCCTGGGTCAATTTTGATGGGTAAACGCCGTGCATATGTAGCGAGATTATTATGTTAAGATTAGTGATTTCTGTTTGCATCAGTCAAAGTATGACCTTAGGAGCATAGTTTTTTGTTAAATATGGATATAAACCTCATACATTTCCATAAAAGAACAAACTTACAATGCAACCTTCAAAGAGAGTATAAAGCGGATGAGTGAATGAAATGTCAAAGATGAGAGAAACGAATTGGAACAATAAATTTTCTATCTCCAAGGGAAGCCACACTTCAATGGATGTTTCCTTGAAAGAGGGCAATGATTCTTAGTTGTGCAATCTTCTAACATGTTTGGAAAAAGGGCACTCCCAAAAGACGAGTCTCACTATCTCAACCTTACCATAATGAGGGCATTTGTCATTTGTTAATACACTTCTGAGAAGTCTGGATTTTGTGGAAATCCTGGGTACAAGACAAACCACATGAAGACACTGAGTTTGTAGAATGTCATGTATGACTTCATATTGCTTAATCTAGTTATCCAAGGGAATTTTCTATTTTAGGAGTGCCACCTTTTCTTTAGAATGGGAGAAAACCGGATCTTCCTATGCATAATAGCATAAATCTTTTTGCTGTCATAATTGAAAATATCTTTATTACGAGTTCATAGCTAATATCTCTAGACAAGTCTAGAGAAAGCACCATTCATTTTTATTAAGGCCTCAACTTCAATGAGTGATTAAATCTCTTTGATTATAATTATATCAAATTTAAAAAGTCCCTTGGACAAAGCAATGAACCTACGATCTACCTATTCCTATCTGCTTGAATCCCAAAGATCAAGCCATAGAAGAATTCCCTTCTTCCTCAATATTTTGTCCTAGAAGTGAGGGATGTCATAAATGCATCGTGCTCGAGTCTTCCAGGTCCAAATAAGATGGGAAGGAAGATCCCATCCTTCCCTACCCCTAGAATAGTTCCAAGAAAGGAAATAAGAGACCTCCTTCAAAGCCTCCTATAATTTATTTAAGCAAAAAGAACAGTGTAACCTAAAGTGATTTGGAGATCCAATAATATTGTATACAACAAACTGGTCTTTATTTCTTTCAATGTGACTATTGTGAAAGATCCTATATGTAAGAAGGGTTTTCCAAGTGTTATCACATGAAGTTGTCAAGGTTCGTAGGTGGGTGTCGAAAATGCTTGAGTCTATAATTCATTTCCCTGTCTCTCTCCTTTTCACAAGCCATGTCTTGAATCCCCCCCCCCTCCATCTTGTAAATCGTTCTCTGTTTTCCCTTGTTCGTTTGTACGCCCTGGTTTTCGTTAAATATCTTACCTGAGTAGAATCTCGGCCCCAACCACTCTATTTTTCATAAAGGATGAACACTCGTCTCCTTTTTCAGTCACTGGTCTCCCTGTTTTCCCATCCCACAACCAGTCACCCAAATCCTTATTCACATAGGCCGCAAACATTGACACAAAGGGAAACATTCAAAACAACCCATTTCGGGCTTAAAAGTAGCAGGCGGTTATAATTTTTCAGCGACGGAGATTCCAGAAACAGTCCAGATCAGTGGCCCACGGGCGTCCGGAAGTCCAAAGTTGCACAAAGTATAGTGCCAAAGAAAAAGAGTCGAAGTCACAAAACCCTGAAGTAGATCTTGGCCATCCGAATCCAGACTGCCACGCGTCATCAGATCTGTCACTATGAGAGTTTTACTTCAAGAGTTTTGAAACAAGAAACACGTCAATTTCCTGAAGAGCCAAAGCTCGAATTCTCGAAATAAAATCTGAACCATCCAAGCCAAGGGGACATGTGGAGGCAGATCCCTCACTTCAGAGGATTTTCCAGGAGGAAAATGAAGTTTGAGTTTTGTTTTTCCCAGAGTCCAAAGACCCGAAGCGATTCTAGCCATCGATCTCAGGGGGCCATGTGTCGTCATATATTTAGCTCTGAGTAAAAGAAACAAAAGATTGAGGAGGTTTGAGGTTTGAAAAGTCTAAAGCTCGAATCACGAAGCAGGTCTGAGACATCGATTCGAAAAGGGAATATTTGATCCATTGATTTGATGGGGGGAAATTTGAGCCGTTGATCATGAAGCCTCATCCAATATCATTATATTAACAGCCAGAGTCCATTGCAGGAATGCAACATGCTTGGGCGATAATTTTCTTGAACGGTCTCGCAATTGAAACTATGGTAAGTCAAAAGTGATACGTGATGAAGGGAGATGGATTGCATGCCCGAAAGTGGTCTAAATCCAAACCACCATTGAGCAGGCCCGTAATCACGTGCTCATATAACATCCTATTCAAGAGAAGCACATGGCTTCCCCCTGAGCATTAAGCTGCGTCGCAATCCCAATAAAAGGCAGTTGATAAAATAAGAGATGGTGGTTGAAACCTCGTCTCACTTCATAAATGGAAGGCCTGACTATGGGGATTGAACCGTCATCCTGTGGTACCTCTCTAGAAATATTTTTCTATAGACCCATGTCAATCTGAGCTCATGTCTGACAGAGGGATACATGCACATTTTGATAGAAGACTGCCCCAAGAAAATATTTGAATGCGGTGATCAGATCATAGTCCGAAGAGTCGGGCACTAATCTGAGTATAAGGGAGATCAATTTAGATTTTGTAAAGGGGGGGTAGTTTTGGCCTAGACTAGGGAAAGATTTGAGAGCTGTTATGACTGTATTTTTGTTGTAAGCTTAAGGGCCTGGATTGTAAATTGTTATGCTAATGTAGATTCCTTTAAGTTTTTATATCAGACTGTCTTCATAGTTTTAATTTTTTGTTTATTTTTCTTGTCTCGATGTAATCTCTCTGATTTATGGATTCCTGAGGTGATGGAGGATCTGCTGCCATCATGCCCATCTTTCATGGTTCAACATACGTTTCTTTTTCTCATTCTTGTCTAGATGTAATCTCTCTGATTTATGTATTCCTGAGGCAATGGAGGATCTGTTGTCATCATGCCCATCTTTCATGGTTCAACAAACATTTTTGTTTCTCATTCTTGTCTGAATGTAATCTCTGTGATTTATGGATTCCTGAGGCGATGGAGGATTTGTTGTTGTCATGCCCATATTTCATGTTTCAACAGACGTCCTATGTTTTTCTTCCTGTCTGGATCGTTGTAAGCCCCTTGATTTATGGATTCCTAAGGCGGTACAGGATATGCTGTCATCTTGCCCATTTTTTATGGTTTATCATTCAGACACTTTCTACCTTTCTCCTTCCCACCACCACTTAAATCCTTTGTTTGATAGGGAGATTAAATGCCTTCATTGAGCAGACTGTTTATGAATCCATAGCCCAATGGATCATCATTGATCTGTAGTGATCTTCATTTTCTTTCCTTTCTTTAAAGTCTCCCTGACTCACCTACTCACACTGTTTTAATCCACAAACATTATGATGTGTATTGGGATAATCCTCTTACACTCGGAGGGTGACTCTTATTGCTAACATTCATTGCATTGTTGACAAGGACGAATTGAATATTTTCCCTGAGTAGAATGACAACAAACTTGTGATTCTGAAGGTGCATCAGACATCAGAACCTTTGAAGATTGCGCTTGTACCTAGCGACTCCACTGAGGTGACTCCACTGTTGCAATGCGGCTGCCTACAGTTACAACCCCCGGGGAGAACACAACGATCAGATCTGGTCTTTGATGGTGAACAAAGACCAGACACATTGATTCTGCATATCATTCACCTGGAGACTCCATGGTTAAAGGATCGATTGGTGACTCCACTAGTTTAACATGGAAAAAATCATGGCTCGAAGGTTTTCTCCTTTTATTTTCTCTATTGTTCCTAGTTTTCCCAACATTGTTCCTACTCCAAATGAATGGAGTGATTATTTGCCCATATTTAGAGAGCGTAAAGAGGACAACCCTGCTCAGCACCTCCATGAGTTTCATGAACTCATGCATCAGTGGGAGATACATCAGGAAGATGTTCATGTTCTCATTAGCAAGAGATGCTCATTAGTTGTATCACTCCTTACCTCCTGCTAACATTTCCTCCCTGAGATAATTTCATACATATTTCAATAGACAATGTCGAAAGTTCTATTCCTCTGAGTTTATTTGTCATAATTGTTGTGAGGAATATGAGAACAGTGATCAATATATGACTATTTCGAATGAAAGTTGTGAGGTTGAGGGACATCCCCCGGAGGAGCCGATGGAGATGATACGATCACTTTCTGAAAGAATAGAGGAATTGAAGGAAGATCGTGTGTGTTTCTCTTAAAGAGATGCAAAGGATATTCCGGTCCTCAAAACAGAGGTTCTTGGCAGCCCTTCCTATGAAGAAGAAGTGATTTTGAATAATGGCCAAGAACAAACAACTTGTGATGAATATCTCGACGAAGATGATGAAGATAATTTCTCTCCCATGGTTCCTATTTATTACAATTATGAATCTGATCCTTGGGAGATTCATGAAGGAGAAAGGGAGAAGCTAAATGCATAGTTTATGTCCTATTGAGAGACTGTAAACGAGTAGATCTCACCTGGCACTAGTCAACCTATGTATGGAAACTATGAATCATATTTTGAGATGGATATCTAGGATTTCAAAGAACAGAAAGAAGAGTATTATCCTCTATTCAATAAAGAAAAATGTTGTGAGGAAATCAATCATCCTTGGCCTGCATAAGTAATTGAGCAATAGATTGAAGAAAAGAGTTTTCCCATGGGCCTTGTTTATGATGATTATGGATCTAATCCTTGGGAAAAACATGAAGAAGAGGAAGAGCCAAAGGGGCAGTTTATCTGATTTCCAGAGCTTGTCAGTGAGAAACCATCACCTAGGGCCAGTCGGCCTGCATCGACTGTTCACTCATCGGTGCTGACCAGGCATACTCAGCCCTGTGTGAGCAGCTGTGGAGAAGAACATGCTATCTATTACAAACTTTCTGGATTTTTCCACTCATACTATGAGCCTCTCAGCGAGTACCTGGAGTGGCATTTTCTTCATATCTTGGAGCCACCCAACTTTATCTCAACTTCAGCCTTTGGAGAGAAACTGAAGGATGTAACAGTTCTGTTGTCACGATTGCATTATCTACTATTGATCACTGACATAAGAAATGGTTTTCCAGTTAAGAAACTACTTGAATTTCTATGGTGAAAGTCTGATTTCACCTAGCATTGTGTCAAAATCAATTAGTTTAGGACTGTACATAAATAATCTCCTTGGAGCATGTGTGTTTATTTTTGGTTTTACCTATCGGCCTGTATTCCTCAACAGGGTGTTTTGAGCTAGACTCCATAGCCCAACAACTAAGGCACTGGAACTACACGTTCTTGAAAGCTCACAGGGAGCATGCCATCCCCTGTGGAGCCAAATTTTATCACATGAAGTTGTCAAGGGTCGTAGGTGGGTGTCGAAAATGCTTGAGTCTATAATTCCTCGCCCTGTCTCTCTCCTTTTTCACAGGACAGGTCTTGAATTTTTCCCCCCTCCGGCTTGTAAATCGTTCTCTGTTTGCCCTTGTTTGTTTGTGCACCCTTTTCTTCCTTAAATATCTTACCCGAGTGGAATCTTGACCCCAAGCCCCTCTCTTTTTCTCAAAGGATGAAAATTCGTCTCCTTTTTTAGTCACTAGTCTCCTTGTTTCCCAGACCACAACCAGTCGCCCAAATCCTTATTCACACAGGCCACAACCATGGACACAAAGGGAAACATTCAAAACAACCCATTTTGGGATTAAAAGCAGCAGGCAGTTTTAATTTTAAAGCAGCGTAGATTTTAGGAATAGTCTATATCAGCAACCCATAGGCATCCGAAAGTCCAAAGTTATGCAAAGTATAGCGCCAAATAAAAAGAGTCGAAGTCCAAAAATCAAGAAGTAGATCTCAGCCATCTGAATCCAGACTTCCACGCATCATCAGATTTGTCAGTCCGAGAGTTTTACTTCAAGAGTTTTGAAATGAGAAATGCGTCAAGTTCCCGAAGAGCCAAAGCCTGGATTCCTGAAATAAAATACGAACCATCCAAGCCAAGGGCACACGTGGAGGCATATCCCTCACTTCGGAGGATTTTCTAGGAGGAAAGTGAAGTTTGAGTTTTATTTTTCCCGTAGTCGGAAGACTCGAAGAGATTCTAGCCGTCGATCTCAAGGGGCCAGCGTCGTCATATATTTATCTTTGGGTAAAAAAGACAGAAGGAAGAGGAAGTTTGAGTTTTGAAAAGTCTAAAGCTTGAATCACGAAGAAGGTCTCAGTCGTCGATTTGAAAAGGGAGGATCTGATCCATTGATTTGGAGGGGCCAGATTTGACTCGTTGATTGTGAAGCCTCATCAAAGATGATGATATCGATGACCATAGTCCATTGTGAGAAAGAAACATGCTCGGGCGATAATTTTATTGAGCGGTCTCGCAATTGAAACCATGATAAGTCAAAAGCGATACGTGGCGAAGGGAGATGGATTGCGAGCCCAAAAGAGGTCTAAATCCAAACCATCTTTGAGCCTCCCTGCAATCACGTGCTAATAAAACATCCTATCCAAGAGAATCACATGGTCACCCCTTAATAATTAAGCCACATCGCAATTCCGAGAAAAGGTAGTTAATAAAAGAAGAGTTGGTGGTTGAAACCTCGACTCACTCCATAAATGGAAGGCCCAGTCGTGGGGACTGAACTATCATCCCGTGGTACCCCTGTGGTCAAATTTACCCATAGACCCATGCTAATATGAGATCGCGTATGAAAGAGGGATACATGCACAGTCTGACAGAAGATTGCCCAAAGAAAAGCTTTGAATGTGGTGATCAGTTCATAGTACGAAGAGTCGAGCATTGACCTGAGTACAAAGGAGATCAATTTAGATTTTGTAAATATGGGGTAGTTTTGGCCTAGACCGGGGGAATATTTAAGAGTTGTTATGACTTTATTTTTGTTGTAAGCCTGAGGTGATGGATTGTAAATTGTTATGTTAATGAAGATTCCTTTAATTTGTTATATAAGACCATCTTCTTAGTTTTCAGTTTTTGTTTCTCTTTCTTGTCTGGATGTAATCTCTCTGATTTATGGATTCCTGAGGTGATGGAGGATCTGTTGTCTTCATGCCCATATTTCATGGTTCAACAAACGTTTCTTTTTCTCGTTTCTATCTAGATGTAATCTCTCTGATTTATGGATTCCTGAGGCGATGGAGGATCTGTTTCCGTCATGACCATATTTCATGGTTTAGTAAATTTTTTTGTTTCTCATTCCGTTTTGAATGTAATCTCTCTGCTTTATGGATTCCTAAGGGGATGGAGGATCTTTTGTTGTCATGCCTATCTTTCATGGTTCAAAAGACGTCCTATGTTTTCTTCTTGTTGGAATCATTTAAATCCTCTGATTTATGTATTCCTGAGGAGATAGAGGATCGGTTGTCATCTTGCCCATTTTTTATGGTTTATCATTCAAACACTTTCTTCCTTTCTCCTTCCCACCACCACTTAAATCCTTTCTCTGATAGGGAGATTAAATTCCTTCATTGAGCAGACTGTTTATGACTCCATAGCCCAATGTCCCATCACTGACTTGCAGTGATCTCTGTTGTCTCTCTTTTCCTTAAAAGTCTCTCTGACTCTCCCACTCACATCCTTTTAATCCACAAACATTCTGATGGGTATTGGGATTATCTTCTTATAGTTAGAGGGTGACTCTTAGTGCTAATATTCATGGCATCATTGTCGGGGATGAATTGAATATTTTCCCTAGGTAGAAAAACAACGAAATTTTAATTCTGAAGGTGCATCAAACATCAGAACCTTTGAATATTTCACTTGCACCTGGCGACTCCAATGAGGTGACTCCACTGTTGCAGTGCTTCTCCCTACGGCTACATCCCTCCAGGAGAACACAACGATTAGATCTGGTCTTTGATGGTGAAAAAAGACTAGACACACTCATTTTTCATATCATTCACCTGGTGACTCCATGGTTAAAGGATTGATTGGTGACTCCACTGGTTCGACATGGAAAAAATCCTGGCTCAAAGGTTTTCTCCTTTTAATTTCTCTATTGTTCCTACTCCAAATGAATGGAGTGATTATTTGCCCATATCTAGAGAGCGTAAAGGGGACAACCCTGCTCAACACCTCCATGAGTTTCATGAACTCATGTATCAGTGGGAGATACATCATGAGGATGTATTAATGAAATGTTCATGTTCTCATTAGTATGAGATGCTCGTCAGTGTTGTCACTCCTTACTTCCTTCTAGCATTTCCTCCCTGAGAGAATTTCATGCAACTTTCGATAGACATTGTCGAAATTTCTATTCCTATGAGTTTATTTGTCATAATTGTTGTGAGAAATATGAGGACAGTGATCAAGATATGATTGTTTCGAATGAAAGATGTGAGGTTGAGGGACATCCCTTGAAAGAGATGATGGAGATAATACGATCAATTTCTACAACAATAAAGGAATTGAAAGCAGATCATGCTTGCTCCTCTTATGGAGATGCATAGGATATTTCGATCCTCGAAACAAAGGTTCTTGGTATCCATTCTTATGATGAAGAAGTCATTTCAGATACTGGCCAAGAACAAACAAATTGCGATGAATATCTCGATGAAGATGACGAAGATCATTTCTTGCCCATGGTTCCTGTTTATTATGATTGTGAATCTGATCCTTGGGAGACCCATGAAGAAGAAAGGGAGAAACTAAATGCACAGTTTATCTCTTGTTTAGAGACTGTAAACGAGAATATATCACTTCGCACCAGCCAACCTCTTTATGACAATAATGAATCATATTCTGAGCTGGATATGCAGGTTTTCCAAGAACATATAGTTGATTCTTATCCTCTATACTATAATTACAAATATTGTGAGGAAATTAACCATCCTTGGCCTGCAGAAGTCAATGAGAAACAGATTCAAGAAAAGAATTTTCCAATGGGCCTTGATTATGATGATTATGGATATGATCCTTGAGAAAGCCATGAAGAAGAGGAAGATCCAAAGGGGAAGTTTATCTCCTGTCTAGAGCCTGTCAGTGAGAAACCATCACCTGAGGCTAGTCAACCTGCATCGAGTGTTCACCAACCCATGCTTACCAGAGATATTCAACCCTATGTGAGCAGTTGTGGAGCATAACGAGTTGTCTGTTACAAATTTCTTGAGTTTTCCACTCATTCTATGAGCCTGTCAGTGAATACTTGGAGTGGCATTTCCTTCATATCTTGGATATGCCCAACTTTATCTCAACTTCAGCCTTTGGATAGAAGTTGAAGGATGTAACCGTTCTTTTGTCACAGTTTCATTATTTGCTATTGATCACTAATAGAATAAATGGTCTTCCAGTTAGCAAACTACTTGAATGGCTATGGTGGAAGTTTGGTTTCACCTAGCACTATGTAACAATCAATTAGTTTAGGACTGTACATAAATAATCTCCTTGGAGCATGTGTGTTTATTTCTGTTTTTACTTATCGGCCTGTATTCCTCAGTAGGTTGTTTTGAGCTAGACTCCATAGCCCAACAACTAAGGCACTGAAACTACATGATCTTTCCCGCTCGTAGGGAGCATTCCATCCCCTATGGAGCGAAATGTTATCACATAAAGTTGTCAAGGGCTGTAGGTGGGTGTCGAAAATGATTGAGTATATAATTCCTTGCCTTGTCTCTCTCCTTTTCGAGGCTAGGTCTTGAAGTTCAGGAATAGTTCAGATCAATAACCCATGAACGTCCGGAAGTCCAAAGTTGTGAAAATTATAGTGCCAAAGTATCGAAATACCGAAGTAGATCTCGACCATCCAAATCCAGACTTCCATGCGTCATCAGATCTGTCACTTCGGGAGTTTTACTTCAAAAGTTTTGAAACAAGACATGCGTCAATTTCTTGAAGAGATGAAGCCCGAATTCCCAAAACAAAATCTGAACCATCCAAGCCAAGGGGACATGTGGAGGTAGATCCCTCACTTCGGAGGATTTGCCAGGAGGAAAATGAAGTTTGAGTTTTGTTTTTCTTGCAGTATGGAGACCCAAAGATATTCTAGTCATCGATGTCAGGGGAGCACGCATTGTCATATCTTTAGATCCAGGTAAAAGCGGTAGAAGGCAAAGGAGGTTTGAGGTTTGAAAAGTTTGAAGATCGAATCACGAAGCAGGTCTCAACCGTCGATTTGAAAATGGAAGATATGATCCATTGATTTGGAGGGGGTATATTTGAGTCATTGATTGTGAAGCCTCATCCAAGATCATTATATTGATGACCATGGTCCGTTGCGGGAATGCAACATGCTCGGGCAATAATTTTCTTGAGCGGTCCCTCAATTGAAACCATGGTAAGTCGAAAGAGATACGTGGCGAAGGGATATGGATTGTTGGCCCAAAAGAGGTATAAATACAAACCACCTTTGAGAGGGCCCACAATCATGTGCTCATATAACATTATATCCAAGAGCAGCACGTGGCCACCCCCTGAGCAGTAAGTCGTGTCTCAATCCCAAGAAAATATAGTTAATAAAAGAAGAGTTGGTGGTTGAAACCTTGGCTCACTCCATAAATGGAAGGCTTGATAGTGGATAGAGTTTCCTGCATACCCATGCCGATCTGAGCTCGCATCTAATAGAGGAATACATGCAGATTCTGACAGAAGATTGCCCCATGAAAAGATTTGAATGTGGTGATTAGATAACACTCCAGAGAGTCGGGCATTGATCTGAGTATAAAGGAGATCAATTTATATTTTGTAAAGGGGGGCTAGTTTTGGCCTAGACCGAGGGAAGATTTGAGAGTTGTTATGACTGTATTTTTGTTGTAAGCCTGAGGGCCTAGATTGTAAATTGTTATGTTAATGAAGATTCCTTTAAGTTGTTATATCATACCTTCTTCTTAGTTTTGATTTTCTATTTCTCTTCCTTGTCTATATGTAATCTCTTTGATTTATGGATACCTGAGGAAATGAAGGATCTGTTGCGGTCATGCCCATCCTTCATGGTTCAACAAATGTTTCTATTTTTCATTCCCGTCTGGATGTAATCTCTCTGATTTATGGATTCCTGATGCTATGGAGGATCTATTGCCATCATGCCCATATTTCATGGTTCAACAAACATTTCAGTTTCTCATTCTTGTATGAATGTAATCTCTTTGATTTATGGATTCCTGAGATGATGGCAGATATGTTCTCGTCATGCCCATATTTCATGGTTCAATAGACATCCTCTATTTTTCTTCTTGTCTGAATCATTGAAAACCCCCTGGTTTCTAGATTCCTGAGGCAATAGAGTATCTGCTGTCATCTTGGCCATTTTTTATGGTTTATCATTCAGACACTTTCTGGATTTCTCCTTCCCACCACCACTTAAATCCTTTGTTTGATAGGGATCTTAAATGCCTTCATTGAGCAAATTGTTTATGACTCCATAGCCCAATGGCCCATCACTGATCTACAGTGATATCCATTGTCTTTCCTTTCCTTAAAGTCTCTCTGTCTCACACACTCACACCATTTTAATCCACAAACATTCTGATGGGTACTGGGCTTATCCTCTTGTAGTTAGAGGGTGACTCTTAGTGCTAACACCAAGGATATTCCCCTTCAAGACAATGCATGAGCCCCTAGGCTGAAATAATCTTCCCCTAAGTGTAGATGATGATGAGTCCAAGACCACCATTATGTTTTGGCATAGTGCATAGATGCCAAGGTGCCATTAGCTGGCCCCCCTCATTTCCATAGTCTATAAAAATTGTCGCATCCAGCATTATAAATTAACATTTAGTTAGAAACCAACATGATGAGTAACAAACATGTCCAACTTGTAGGATCTTGGAGATAATTTTAAGTTTACTAGCAAATGGGAAATCTTATTCTTCTCAAGGAACCCCACTCTTCCTCTTATGAAGGTCATTTTTATATTCATAAAATGGTATTTCTATTGGCCATACACATGGAAGCAAGTGGAAGACCATGTTACCCCTTGGTTTTACATTAGGGTAGCCATATTTTTTCCCCAAATTGTCTTAGCATATGAGTTGATCTTGTGCACATTTTGAGCCCAGTATTCCATGATAACTGGTTCCTTCACGAGGATCCTTTTGATGTATTATTACGAGACAAAAGTTGTGGCAATGTATCCTATGTATTTTCACTAGACCATGGACCCTGATTTTTCAATGAAAAAAATGACATGATGAGGAACATTCTTGGAATGATCAAAACAAAAATGATTCCCAACATCAGTTATATAGACTACATAATTAACATTATTTTAATGGGAGCATTATAAAGTTTCTCAGTGCAATAAGATTTATGAGTTGCACCGACATTTTTGTCTGAAAGATATTCATGCTCCTCTAATTTGCAATAGTGATTGCAGAGGAAAATGTCATTTGACTCTTCCTCGGTGCAGGGATCAACAAATCTAATATATTTCCAATAAGTCTCATGACTCATCTCATCCTTGGGCACATCTAGGTCGGGATCATATTTCCTACACTTGTGCTTGGAGCCATCGTAGAACTTGTTGGTGCACTTTTGAGGGCATGCGACCAAATGAATGTGTCTCTTTGTTGTTCCTTACAATGCATATTTCACATTTCTGCTAGCCCTGTTTCTCCCCACACATATTTTTTGTCATCAATATCAATTTCCTCCATTTCTGAAATAAATTTAGTGTTTCTCATATTACCATGCACTGCGTTATGCAAACTAGGGTGATCAATCAAAAGTTGGAAAAAATAGCCACATGAATGACAATTTGTCTCACAATAATGTATAACATCCTCTTTAGTTGTATGGACATGGGGTCCCTCGTGGCTCCTCTTAAAGACTGGTAGGGGGACACAATAATCCTTTTGTAGATTTTTTGACTCTAATACATGCTCATAGTTGAAAGACCAGCTTCTCCCTTGGAGCTATCTTTTTTGGCAAACTAATTCGGTAAAAATCTCACATATTCTAGGCACCTCACATTTTTCAAGGAACACATGCTCATTTCTACATACATGCTCATTTCTACATACATGCTCCCTTGTGATCACATTTCCTCATACATCCCTTTATGAGGCATGGGGTATGAAAATATATTTTAGAGAAATCATGACTATCATGATCCCTAAACTAAATTGAGACAACGCACTGAATTTGGAAACTGGAAAGGCAACACTTTTTTCTTGCACATATGTTGAGGAGAATTGCACTTGTGTGGACCCTCATTCCCAAGCTTAATAGAACAATAATTATTAAAGTTGGATGACTTATTAAACAAGTCACAAACTTCCCCACAGGTGTGGTTTCTTATTTTACAATCATGGGGACCTTCATGGCCTGCCAAATATTTGCATTCCTTAACTGAATTCTCTGCTTCCTCCATGGTGTAGAAGGTACATTTTTACAAACATATGGCTACACATGAAATAATGAAAGGATACATGGCCTTTTTCATTCATACATATCCAAAATCATTTACATCCGCAAACATACAACTTTTTCTTCATTTCTGCAATACCTGCAACAACCTCTAACTATAATTTTCCCCCCTTATCAGAACTGGAAAAATACACTATGTCTGATATCAACCGCTATTTAACTCACTTTCACCTTCGATCCACCAAGGAATCCAAAAATATTTCGAAAATAGAGTGCCACCATTCACTATCATTTCCTTTTCTTGGCACAACACTTTCTAATCTTGACGTGAGCTCAGATAAAATGCTTCCAACATTTGTTGTTGTTTCTTGTGAACATGTCAATTCTAAACCAACATCGAGGAATAATCTAATGTGAAATCCTCAATAGAAACTGGAAAATATGAAACTTATTGTTGCTTATCCAAATTAACTAGCTTCTGGATTTCCCATGTAGCAGAAAGGCATCCTCTATCTATATCATACTTTATATTTCTCCTTAATATGTCCACCATAAGGGCTACATGTTTAATATCTACAGAAGTCCAGTCTTTAGCTGCAATTTGAGTAGTCACTAACTTCACTTAATTCAAGAAAGTGATGTTGTTGTCATATCATGAATTCATCTCTTCTACTGTACTTGTGATTTCCCTTAAGCTTTCCCCGTAGTCAGGTTGATTGTATAGAGGCATTGCGGTGATTTAAACCTTTCCACCATACATTTTTGAGACAAAGTTTTCATGAGTTTTGGAACATATTATGGAATATTTTTCTTTGATTTCATGTTTCAAATCATCCACATTCAAAGTACCCATGTCCTTGATGGAAATACAAAAAATTCCCTTGAAGAGCTTTTTATCCGTGTCCTTCTTAACAAGGCTGATCCCATTTTGGAAGCGATCAATGACTCCTTTTGTCTCTTTTTCCAAATGAAATTCCTTCTTGTTGAAGATTTTTAAATTGCTTATGGTTGTATTAATAACATATAATAACATCTGTATACCGTGTTTAACAACTTGATTTATTGTTGTTGGTATTGTTCACTTTTATTTGGCATAATTTCATGAGTTTGGGTCACTAGTTTTCATGGCTGCGTTCTGTCCAATATACACACATAACACATATAATTGATGTGTTCTCAATAATGCGATTTTTAAAATATCTTAAGTGTTATGAATGAGAGGAATATGCCATTTATATTTGATGTCCTAAACTTCCATTTATAATTGCAAGGTGTTGATTTTTTATGGTGGATGTGGTATACATGTTTTTAAGCAACTAAATCCTTAACCTTGTTGTACATTGTTGAAATAGATCTTAATTTTTTATCCTTAAGGCCTAGATTTTTTCTTTTTCGGGTTTCGGCTTTTCATAAAACAAGAGTTTCGTATCATTTCTAAATACACGATACCTTTTTCTTAATTTTTTCAAATTTTTCGGATAATGAACGAGAAAAAGGTTTACAAAAAAATATAAGACTTCCGGCGCTTTTTATTTGAAAATGATTTAAAACGTGTTAAAATTTAAATTAACTATTTTTTAAATTAAACTTAAAAGAATTTTCGGGATTCGGGGTTTCCTACAAACAAATTTTTGATGCAAATCAAATCGTGAAATCCCGATCCCCGATTTCCCAAAATGTTGGAATCTTAATTTAAACACGAATTAATTTAGTCTCTTATAAGAAAGGTTATGTCGCAATTTCGGGATTTGCGGTTCAGTGAGAGCACGTCTCCTGTCATCATGTTTCTCGAAATCCTGAATTACGAAACCCTGATCCACATGTCACGTTAAATTAAACTAATTTTGTTTTGGCCTTAATCATGATTATTTAGTTAATTAAGATAAGTTAAGTCTTGTTTAAAGAAAAAACAAGCCATCGCGATTTCGCGATTTCGGAGATCGAATTTTATTGATAACATACTTCTCAACAAAATGATTTTTGAAATCCCAAAAACATCTAATATCAATTAATTAATGTGCTAAAAGCGTTTAAATCTAAAATAAAACATCGCGATTTTGTGGTTTCGCATTTTCATAAATCGTTTTTCATCAACGACATATCTCTCGACATCAGGATTTCCGAAACCCCGAAAAATGAAGTTTTCAGCTTTAAACTATGATTAACATTAATTAACCTTTTCTCAAAAACAATATTAATGGTAATCATTCGTAGGTGTTCATTCATGTTTCGCTTACCAATTAAGTAGGTTTATCGTTTTCTTCAAAACCCGAAGGTGCCTAAATATAGACATTAAAAGAGTATCTCGGTAAAATATCTTCCGCATTAAGAGCTTTAAATTCGTGACAGTTGTGCAAATCTTGTCATTTTTTTTAAAATTTATTAAAAATCAAGATTCGAATGTGTGTGTTTTCATTTTAAGCTGAGCTCATTCATGCATTTTCTGTGACAGGTTTTCAATTAAACGCATAAGTCATGGCACCCAAAAAGGCACCAAAGAATAATGAAGACGCACATGCTATATATTCTATTAAATCTTGGACTTAAATATCCGAGTTACTAGAATACGAGTTTGAGAATGCTCATCCTGATTCTGAAAATCATTTTCGGGACATAGCTGAGTCAGAGCTTCATAAGATCGTCGTGTTCCCGAGACTTGTGGCATACACTGATATGATTAGCTGGGCTCTGGATAAGGTCGATATCCCAACAAGGAGTACATTAAACGAGCAAGGAGCTATCGTCGGCTCATTCAGACCAGAGCACATTCAAGTAATGTATAAACTCTCGCCAGATCCTAAACATACTTTTAATGATGAATTTTTAGCAGAGTTTCAGAGTAAAGAATGTATTGAGGCAAACCAGACATATCCTGATATGATTAGAGGATGGGTGAGGTCTCAAGAAAAGTTTAGGGTTGATTCTCATGGGATTTATGCTACAACCTCCTTAAATGAATACATGGTTTATGTAGCCATTATGTTATGTAGACTTTTCGGGAGAAAAGATCCTTGTCATTTTCATGCAGACTGGGTGCCCTTTTTAGACGAAGCTTCAGAAGGAAATGGTTTTAACTGGCATAAGATTTTGTCGGATAACCTAACACAAGAAATTTTAAACTACAAAGCAGCCAAATCAAAGGGACAACCAACAACTTTTTATATGTCTGCATACATTATGGATGCAATCTGTTTTATGACTCTCTTTCCATTAATTAATTGGAGTAGGAGCATTTCTTGTCCAGAACCCATTCATAAATATCACTCGGCCCTTTGGGAAGAAAATGCTAAAGATGCATTTTACGAGGTTTGTCATCTTATTATTATTCCTATGCACAGAATGTTTTTTGGATGCGAACCCCCTCGCATTTTTGATGCAATCACAGAAAGTCTTAAAGCAGTTGCCGACTGGTTTATTGAGGAAATTTTTTCCTACATTAGGGTTTATGGCTATTCCATTCCCCCTCATGCACTCCCTAAATTCCTACCAGACATATTGGTGTGCAGGGAGGTAGCTTATCAGATAGTAAAGGGCGGTGTTGGTTTAGAATTAAAAGCAACTCAAAAGAAATCATGGCCATCTTTCCCTGTTCATATTGGGAAATTTTCTTTATCAAATTTAGGCCATTCTAAGGTAGAGGCTGATTCATTAGAAGAAGTGAAATTAGTAGATATTGAGCACAAAAAATATGACCCTACCAAGTAATAAGTAGGCATTTCCTACATTGTAATCTAAAGGCGTATGAACATGAAGTATCTATTTATGATGATATATTTAAAGATGTTAAATCCTATGAAGAAGTACTAAACAGAGTCCAGGCCTTTCCACCTGACTCACAGATTGGATTCAAATATTTTCAGAGCCATAGGCGAAGTTGCCTGCCTAAGAGTTTGCAGGGTGAAGTTTCGACCCCACTGCCAGAACAGGAAGGGCCCCCTCCAGGGTTTGAAACTAATACACAGGATAAAGAAAATACCAAAGGTATCTTAAAGAATACTGAGATACCTTCCCAAGACACAGATGGTTCTCAAACAAAAGAATCGGGAATAGAGACGAGAAAAGAGCTGGAAACAATTCCAGAAATCATGAAAAATATTCCAGAAAAGATAGGAGGAACAACATCAACAGAGATCGGTAGTCCTATCACCTCTTTAACTCCATTGCAGACAACTTTTGGAACCCCCCATGAAGGATATTTATATTTCAGTGATCTAGAGCTGATTTCAAGAGATGAAATCCCCCCATTAGATTACTTTTTCAGTAAAAGGTGAAGAGCAGTCTTGAAACGGGAAATTCATCCAAGAGGCGAAGGGATGATTAAAAAGCATAAGGTTATTATAGATGGAAAGAAACTCAAATATGGATAATTTTCTACAGAGTTAGCAGGTACAATGGGTGCTATAGCATCAACAAATATGTATTATGTTGGCAATTTAACAACTATGCTCGAACATAAGGACCAAACACTAATTCAGTTGCAAGACAAATTAAAAGAAAATGAGAGAAATATTAGTTGGGGAATACAAAAGGGTCTAGAACAAGATAGAATAAAGGATATGCAAGAAATCTAGAAACTGAATAAAGACTTGGAGGAAGCAAAACACATAATACAGGTCACACAGGAATAGGTCCGAAAGCTGGGAGAAGAAAACAAACATTTACAAGATAAAATTATTTCTATTACTAATCAGGTAGTAGAACTTGAAAATTTCAGGACACAAGCATTGGAGATATATTTGAGAATAGAGGAAGAACAACAGAAAGTGTTCTTGAATATGGAAGTAGTCCAGAATTATTTTCAAGAAACAAATAAGTCTTTGGAGAATTTTTTCCAGAAGGAAAGGGAGGCAGAAGCAGCTAGAACGACTTTTCAAAAGGCAGTGGCTTTCTCATCAAAGGAATAAGTTGGAAAGATTAAGAAATTATCTATTTCTGAACAGGTTAAAGGGGACATAATATTAAAAGTGTGGGAAGCAAACCTAGCCTAATATAAAAGAATAAAAAGAGAGGTCAATGATGATTGCTAGGGAATTTTCGATCTCTTAGAAAGAGCTTCATTGAATATCGGAACAGATGATTGTTCCGGATTATTAGGTGAGATTAATATTGCCAAGCACAAGATAAGGTTCAAACAAGAGCTGGACGAAATGAAAATAGAGATTTCAAAAATTAAATTAATCAATATTACAGAGATCAACAAATGGATGGTGATGCCAAATCTAAAGTTGAAAACTATTAAATTCACAGAAAAGATGATAGAAAATCGTTTGCCCGAATTGCAGAAAAGATTTTTCTTATTTGAAGCAAATGAGATACCAGATGCTCCCAGGACTTTTGTGAAATTTTTGGGGAAATGTGTTCAGTGTATTGAAGCGGACAAAGGAAGTTCGTCAACGCAAGCTTAAAATCTTTTTTAAATGTTTTTATCATTAGAAATTAGAAAGAAATTGTAAACGGTTGACATTGTTTTTTATATGTAATAGTAATATTAGGAAGTTGGCTAGTCACCAATGAGAAAATTTTGATGAAAATGTATAAATGTAGTTTCTAAAGACTGAGAAAGGGCTTCAGGATTTTTGGAGAGAGCCGATTGTAATAACAGTTTTCAAATACATCATAATATAGATCACAAACGAGATTCTGAATCCTGCAAATTTGTAGCTATGTGTTCTTCAACCCAGATTATTATACTTTGTTGTATTTTTCTTTCAATGTTTTTATAACGAATAATCCATTTGAAGTTATCTACATCATTGATTTCTAGTTCAGATTGGTTTGGATATCAAATTATTTACGGTTTTTCCTCTGAAATTGCTATTAGTAATTTTAAGACTTGTAAATCTTTTGTACCTTAATACTTAACTTTCATTAGAAACCTCGTTTTCTTTCATTATTATCTATCGAAATATGAGATTCTTTCTTGATTAAAGCCTCAATTTTTTTTGTAGTGTTTATTTGTTATTTTATGATTCTCAAAATTGTTACAAATCCAGGAAACTACCTCGAATGTATTTACGTTATTGTTTTGAATTTCAAAATTGTTTTTCATGTTCTCATCTCTAGAAAATTTGAAGTAACATTTGATTAAAATCCTATTACAAATAAATAAAGTTTTATCCTCCATGACTGTTACAAGTAGTAGAAAACCCAACATTGAACCAGGACTTCAAGATCAAACCAGTATTGCCTTGAATTTATTTTATACCATTTTACAAACAACAACTAACCGTGTTGAGTTAGAATGTTCATGGGGTGCTATTGAGAGAGACATTAGCATCCAAGAACAATGGGAAGCAAGACAGAGACAGTTGAGAAACTGATTCTGCTTCAACCTTCCTTTGAATTCTTATTCTCAAATTATTCCTTTAAACATTTACGGATGCCTTGACCATATACTTTATAGCCTTAAAGTATAAACTTAGGAACAACATACATAATCGGAGTTAACGCTGAACATTTCACTTCTGGAATATGTTTTTTTTAATATGATGGTAGCTTGATGACTAACAACGACTCTTAATCCTTAATGCTTAATAATTATTTAAGGGGAATGTTTTAAATCCATATGGTGATAATCCTTGATATTGCACTTCACAATTATATTATTGTTGTGGTTTAGTTCTTGGCATGAATGGTATACAAACAACTACTAAGTATTTCTAATAGATATGGTGAATGAATGACAATGTATGCTCTTATCGTTCCATTTTATCTCAAGTATCATCGGATGTGTATTTCACATGAGATAAACACTTGTAGTTTTCACTTGCTTTCATGGTTGATATGTTTTTGAAATTATCAAAATTGACATGTTATTTATAATAAGAACTCCCACAAGTAGTATTTTGGCATTTTTAGGTTTGATGGAAAACTTAATACTTTTTTGTAAGTTTTGTTTTTAGCACACGTTATTCTAGGCACGCAGGTGGGATAATGGTGGTTGATATTGTCACCTTGGAAAACTTTAGTATTCATTAACAATGTTTTTGGAGGTTACTTCTATTTTTGGTAGTGGTTGTTTTAGCATGTGGCAGTGTTGTG
Source organism: Picea glauca (assembly GCA_000966675.3). Classification (NCBI taxonomy): domain Eukaryota; kingdom Viridiplantae; phylum Streptophyta; class Pinopsida; order Pinales; family Pinaceae; genus Picea; species Picea glauca. The sequence goes on from JZKD02S0211424.1 coordinate 459,819, forward strand.
GTGACATGTTTCAACCTCTAATGTCACCATGTGGTGTCTTTTAAACTCATGGGGAAGTGTGCCCTACATGGTTCCAATTAGTTCAGTGTAGTATAGTATAGTTTAGTTGAGTTGGATCTAGTTTAGTGTACTTTGAATTCAATTGCTTGACTTGTCTTCAAGTTGATGCCCCTCACTCCAATTTTTCCCTGCATGTGTTATTTTTATTATCCATGAGGTGGGGTGAATAACACGACAAGAGTTTTTACTATTTTTGACATGACATGCACTTCTAGGGTGGAGCACATCATTGAGTTCACTTGCTCTTTTTTGGGAGATGCAAGAATTCACTATTCTTTTCTACCCTTGAGCACCTCACTTGACCATGCGTGCATTAACTATTTTTGAAGTTCACTTGACTTATATCATACATGCATGAGTGTGCCCTAGTGGAAATTACCATTATTACATAGAGTTGACTAGCATGGAGTGGGCACTAGTTGAGGTGGATACATTCAATATATTTTGAACTCGATCTTCTTTATTCAATTAAGATGAATGCACCTTGCATGAACCACTATCCACTTGCATCAAGTAACTCTTTCCACTTGATAAGTATCCAAGTAAGTAGTTTATTTCCAGAGTAGAGATGACAAAGAATAGAATGTTTCCACTTATTATGAGAAATGATCTGACTAACTCTTTGAATTCTTATAAAGCTAAAATTTTGGATGGGTCATGGTTATGGAATTTGAGATATGTCCATTTACATTTTGGAGGTTTAGATTTGTTGTAGAAGAAGCAAATGGTGAAGGGGTTGCCCAATATTCAACAACCAACAAGCTCGTGTGAGAGTTGCATACTTTCAAAGTATCACAGGGATAATTTTTTTTATGGAGTTTCGTATAGGGATAAAGTTACATTGGAACTTATTCACACATACTTATGTGGACCGATGAAAACATCTTCATTGACCGATAATGTCTATTTTATGATGGTTATTGATGATTTCAGTCGAAAAACTTGGGTTTATTTGTTGAATCAGAAGTATGAAGCTTTTGATATATTTAAGAGGTTTAATGTTATGGTTGAAAAGAAGAGTGGAAAATATATTAAAGTCTTGACATCAGAAAGAGGAGGTGAGTATATGCTAACTGATTTCATAGATTTTTGTCTGTATAATTGAATCAAGAGATAGTTTATTAATCATTATACTCCACAACAAAATGGAGTTGTTGAAAGGAAGAATCAAACCATTATGAATATGGATCGAGGTATGTTGAATGCTTAATTGGTATGATGTTGATTTTGAACAACATAGACAATGAATATAAAGAGTGGGTGTGTGAGTGATATTTGATTCTAGAAACCCTCCCATATCGTCAAGGCATACAAAAGTTCTATCCATGTCAAATTTTGGTGCATACCTAAACATTTTCAAAAAAATTCAACATTGGCCCCATGCACAGGTCATTGTTACCCATCATGTACACTAGCCCTAGTACAATGTCTTTTAATAGTTGTTTCCTCTAAAATTCGACCGAGAAAATGAAAACGAAGCAAGGAATAAATGGGTTGATATATAGAGTGGGTGTGTGAGTAATATCTGAGTCTAGAAACCCTTCCATATCATCAAGGCATGCAAATAGTCTATCCATGTCAAATTTTATTGCATACAAAAACATTTTGAAAAAATTTCAAAATTGATGAAAATTCACAGATCATTTTTCCCATCATATACCTTATGTCTAGTACAATGCCTTTAAATATTTGTTTCCTTTAAAATTCAGCCAAGAAAAACAAAACGAAACTAGGACGAGATGTGTTGATATATAGATTAGGTGTGTGAGTGATCTTTGAGTCTGGAAACCCTCCAATGTCGTCAAGGCATGCAAAGAGTCTATCCATGTCAAATTTCATTGCATACATAAACATTTTGAAATAATTTCAACATTGTCCCCATTCATAGGTTATTGTTTTCCATCGTGTACTCTATCCCTAGTACAATGTATTTTAGTTATTTCCTTTAAAATATGATTGAGATGCATATCCCCGCATCTAGTACTGCAAGGGCATGCAATAAAGTTGATAAATAAGTACTTGATTAATCGCACAAGCCTAAAGTTATTTTATATATTTGTTTTGTTCTCTCATCTAAGTAATATTTTTTTACATAAAGAATATTAGTACGAAATCGTTATTTGAATACGAAATCTCATCTATTGCATTTTTCTTTCCTCGACCAAAATCATGGGCCTAATTGGCATGGTGTTGGTTTTGAAAGACACAGAAAATGAATATAAAAAGTGGGTGTGTGAGTGATCTTTGAGTTTCGAAACCCTCCCATATTGTCCTCACATGTAAACATTATGTCCATGTCAAATATAAGTGCATAAAAAAACATTTTGAAAAAATAATCAACATTGGCCCCATTCACACATCATTGTTTCCCATCATGTACTCTATCCTTAGTACAATGTCTTTTAATAACTTTTTCCTTTAAAATTCGTCCGAGAAGATTAAAACGAAACGAGTACAATATGGTTCGATATATATATAGTGGGTTTGTGAGTGATCTTTGAGTATGAAAACCCTCCCATGTCATCAAGGCATGCAAACAATCTATCCATGTCAAATTTTAGTGCATACAGAAACATTTTGAAAAATTTCAATGTTGGCCCCATTCACAAGTTATTGTTTCCCATCATGAACTCTATCCCTATTACAATGTATTTTAGTTTTTTTCCTTTAAAATATGACTGAGATGCACGTCCCTGCATCTAGTACTACAAGGGAATGCAATAAAGTTGATAAAGAAGTACTTGATTAATCACACAAGCTTTAAGTTATATGTCTTTGTTTTTTTATCTCATCTAAGTACTCTTTTTCTCCATAAAGAATATTAGTAAGAAATCACTATTTAAATATGAAATCTCATCTATCGCCTTCTTCTTGCCACAACCAAAATCATGGGCCTAATTGGCATGGTATTGGTTTTGAAAGACACATATGATGAATATAAAGAGTGGGTGTTTGAGTGATCTTTGAGTCTATAAACACTCCCATATTGTCAAGGCATGTGAATATTCTATACATGTCAAATCTCGTTGCATACAAAAACATTTTGAAAAAAATTCAACGTTGGCCCCATTCACAAGTCATTATTTCCCATCATGTACTCTATCCCTAGTACAATCTCTTTTAAAATATTTTTCCTTCAAAATTCGACTGAGAAAATTAAAATGAAATGAGGACAAGATGGGTTGATATACAAAGTGGGTCTGTGAGTAATCTTTAAGTATAAATATGATTGAATGAACTTTTCTTATTTTCGATAATAATTTATTCTCTACTAAACAAGACCAACCATGTGAAGGTGGAAACTCATATGGCTCTTCCCCCCTTGTGGTGTTTCAACTGCAATATGACAAACATGTAAAAGATACATTGTCAATTAATAATAAACAAATCTATATAACTTGGAAAGTATAATATGAAAAAAAAAACACCTACATACACATTAATATAATATAAAATAACTGAATAAAATGGGTGAATTTGCTTGCCTTTCCATCTTTCAAACAATATGCTAAGTCTATTTCCCTCTCCATAACATCAAAATCTCCATCATGACGAGTTTCTCTAACCAATTCAGACAATTCTTTCCATGATAACCTATCGCCATGACATTTTTTACATCTATCAATTGATACCTTCATCCATTCAATATTGTTTGCAATGTATAAATGTAGTGCATCCAAATCTTGAGCAACTGTCTGAACACAAAATCACAATTCACCAATATTAAATATTAGTTATAACCATGGTAAATATTAATAAATGATGAAAGAATAAATATTAAATGAGTATGATCATATACACAAAAAAACAACATTTATATTTATTACAAATATTCACAATTTAATTACCTCCCACTTTCTTCATTGTACCTTTCCCAAACAATTGCTCTCCTTCAAATTTCTTGATGGAGTTCACATCCCAAATGCAATCCACTGCATGCATAGCTTGAGCTACTATTTTTGGAAGATACTGACTAATATACACCATGGATTCATATACCATATATCCCTCCACCATAGAACCCTCATGACGTGCTCTTTGTCTAACCAAAGCCTTCAATGATTTCAAGTGTCTCTCCACCATCCACATTGACCTTGTGTGTACAGGTCTACACATTTCAATCTCCTCAACTTGGTGTGTGAGGTAGTATTCTTGTACATTGAAAAATGTTGGAGGTAGAGACTTCTTCATTTCATACATTATCCGAGGAATTTCTCTATTCCAATACTTTATATCATCTTCATGTATTTCTTCCAATGACAACCATATACAGATCATGACACAAGAAAGTAACATTTTTCAACAAAACATAATACATATTACATTACAAGTAAAACACATGTCATTAAATACAACAAAAATTTGAATTTTTTTTCTGCATATATATTGCAGTTGCATACCTCATGTATTTTCCAAGATCATATATAATTTTCTTGATGTTGTTGTCAAAGTCATTTAGGGGATATAGAGGTAGAACATATTGTAATAATAAAAATGAATCGTTACTTCTTTCAAAACTAGACAAAAAAAAAAATATCTCAAAAAACGTATACGACCAATATATAAATATGAATACTAAAATTATTAATGACCTTAATGAAGTTATGCCAATCATGTGTTTTTACCCCACCAAATTCATCTTTCTTAGTTAATATATTCTTTATGTTTGAACAAAACCCTGTGGGAAATTTAATTCTTTGAATGGCATCTTTTACACCATTGCTTTGTTGCTCTGTTAATAACCATGGAAGGTTATTTTTGTCTCCCTCAATATTTGATATGATCACACTTTGCATTTCATGATTGGATTTTTGAATGTCATTACAAATTTGACAATTTTTTCTTTATCCCTCCTACCATCTATGATTCGCCATAATGTTTATGTCACATTCTTCCTAATATGCATTGTATCAAAAAAATGAACTATTTTAAGCTCCTCATAGTAAGGCAAACTTCATGAGTTGAGTAGGATAAAATTTTATTCTTCATGGAAGCCCATTGTTAATACCTTCATGATGAGGACATTGATGAAGCATAAAAAAAATCAGAACATTATTTATCAAATGCGTTAAAATAAATTGAATAATTAAAATAAAATTTCAAAACATGATTCCATTTGTGATACATAAAAAAAATGTGTACCTCAAGGATTAATGTTTTCATATGCCAACTTCCATAGGCGACGTGTCATTCTTTGTGGTTTTAGTCCAGTCTCTTGTTTCCCATTGAAAATATATTTTTCACTAGTACGATACTTATGGTTCTTAGAGAGGAAGTGTCTATACTCATCAAACACCTCATTTCCTAAAAATTTTGACCAACGAGATTTCATCTTAGGACCACAAACTAGACATGCAAATTTACTCTTTGTTTGAAGACCTGCAACAGATGGATTGATATGAATTATTAATATATGAAAGGATTATTTAAAAAACATTCATGATATATTCAATTAATTATATACTATTCAAACGTGCAATATGGAACGTTACATACCAAAAAAATGTGGTAGTCCTGGGGCATCATGAATTGTCCATAAAGTTATTCCACGACATTAAAATATCTTCTTCTCAATTGGTTTACATATGTCATACATAGTGATGCCCTCCCATAACTTTAGTAGCTCATCGATAAGAGGCTTGATATACACATCCATATATTTAACTTGGTACTTATCTAATTATTTGAAACTAAACGAAATTACTACCATGATATGTATATAAACGTAAATAAATAAATAAAATATACTATGCAAAAAAAAAAAAATTGAAAAATTTACATTCCAAAAATTAATGTAAACAAATACCTGGAACAATCATTGTCAACATTATGTGCTCCCTATTTATTGATATCCAAGGATGAATGTTATTGTTGATAACAAAAGTAGGCCACACTGAGTAACCAAACTGAAGCTCTCTAAATGGATTAACACTGTCAATTGCCAATGAAAGACTAACATTACGAGGTTTATCTGTAAATTATGGACATTTTGTAGCAATTTCCTTAAATGCATAACCATCTGCAGGAATTCAAAGAACGTCATCTTAAATTCTCTTTAGTGCATGGTAATCCATAAACTTTGCTATACTTTGGCACCTGAACAGTCACTGCAAACGTGGAATTACGAGAATATGCAGGAGAACCTTTCGAGGAACCATTTTTGTTACTTTATCGGTTCGATATCTATTGATACCACATACAGGGAATTTTGTTTTCGACGCATGTTGTCCATAATATATAATATGATAATCATGACATGCATCCATACTTTGATACTCCATTCAAATCTCTTTCATAATGGCATGCAAATATCGATATACATGTGATGTAAAATATTTGATGAGGGTAACAAAAATTCACCTAACAATCCAAAACATAAAAAATAACTAGTTAATGTAAAGAATAGTAATTGTAAATATTGTTTTTTTTTTTATTTAACATTAAAAAAAGCAGAAAAAGTCAACCTTTATGTAGAAGTGATAAAACATATTACATACCTTAGGATATGTGTCATACAATTGTTCGACAAATGATTTGTAACCTTTAATTTCACCAACAACAATGTAGTGGAGAGAATATTTTCGCTTGACCCTTTATAAAGTCATTTATCTTTCCCATGATCCTCATCTGGATGAATAAATAAGTCTTGGATCATTTGATTTGTCACATCATATTGAACTATGTTATTATTGTCATATATTTCCATGAGATCATTAGCTTGATCTGTATTATCTGCTTCATGTTCATCATCTTGTACAACATCATTTCTGCTACTACTTGGTTATTTCTGCAGAAAGTTAGGGGTCAAATCTAATTACAAACAATCATGAAAAATTAGTGCATGTATAAAACAATATTAAAGTTTGAGAATACAATCAATATTAAAATAGATAATGAATATATATATATATAGATATAGATATAGATATAGATATAGATATAGATATATCTAATTACCATGTGACAATATTCATTTGATCCCCCGTCCATGTGTCCATATTTTATACAATGGTTTTTAGTTGTTGCTACTAAAACTCTTTCGGGACATCTAGTACAACAATGTTTTCAAGGGAAATAACATTTAACATCACCCTTTTCACCCTCTTTAATTTTTTCCCACCTCTAGTGTTTTCTAACATTCTTACCCACAGACATATATTGATGATTATCTTATAAAATTGAGTGGTGTATAATATTATATCTATTATATTTTTCTATTATAAGATATGAAAAAAACACTAGTTTTTTGTTCTCCAAGAAGACCTTATACAATTTTTGAATCTTCCTTGTTATAACAAACTTGTCGCAACATCCGTAAAATGAAACATATTTATAGATTTTATAATGTCACAATTCCAACGATAGTTGACCAAGTCAATGTTGACTTTGTCAAATAGTGGGTGACCATTAGGGGTGGCAACCTAGTGTGCACACCGTCCCAAGTGCGACGCACATAATGTCGCAATTTCGACAACAACTTGATAAATTTAATTTTGACTTTGTCAAATAGTGGTTGACCGTTAGGAGGGGCCGGGGGGGGGAACCTAGTGAACCTAGTGTCGACACCGTCGCAAGTGTGACACACATTTGATGTCGTCAGAAGAGCGATGTCTTTTGAACTTCATCGATTTTGCAACGATTTGAAAAGTACGTCACATGTTTGACAATATCACATATTATGGTGAAAAAAATTAAAATTTCCTCTATTTTTAGACATTATAGCCAATTTTGTCCATAATTTGCAATTTTTCCAATATGTAGTAGTAGATGGAAGGAGGGAGAGAGTGAGATAGGAGAAAAGGGTTATGAGAGATAGAAAGAGTGCAAGGGAGGGATGAAGAGATGGGGTGGGAGTGAGGGAGGGAGGGGGAGAAAGATTGAGATATAGGGGAAGAGAGAGAGTGAGTAGAGGGAGTGAGAGGATTGAGAAATTGGGGATAGAGAAATAAGGGTATAGAAGGAGGAAGCGAGAGAGCGATAGAGGGAAAGGGGGATCTGAGAGAGAGATAAGAAGAGATAATGGGAAGGGAGGAAAGAGAGAGGAATAAGGGGAAGAAATAGATGGAGGGAGAGAGGGGGAGAGAACGGTAGAGGGATGAGAGAGAGGGATAGGGATAGAAGGGGAGAGAGTGAGTTAGAGTGAATGAAAGAGATAGAGAGTGGTGGGAAAGAAAGAAGGGTAGAGAGGGAGGGAGGAATATATAGAAAGAGTGATATTGTTAGAGAAGGATAGAGATAGGGAAGGAAAGAATGAGAGAAATGGAGATGGTACAGAGAGTGGGGGGTAGAGAGAGAGATAAAAAGAGAGAAGGATAGAATGAGAGAAAGGGAGGGGGGAGAGAGATGGATAAAGAGAGAGAGAAGGGGGGAAGGCAGGAAAAAATGAGGGAGAGAGAGTCATGTGGAAATAGGGGGGGGAGAGAGAGAGAGAGAGGGAAGGTTTGAGTGGGGGAGAGATAGAGGGAAATATGGATAGAGATAGAGGGGGGAGAGAAAGAGGGAGGAGGAGATAGAAAGTGAGTGAGCTAGTGAGTGAGTGAGTGAGAGAGAGAAAGAGAATGAAAGGTTGAAGAGAGAGGGAAAGATAAAGGGAGAGATGTAGAGAGGGGTAGAGGGGGAGAGAGAGGGTGAGTGAGAGTAAGAAAGAGAGATAGAGGCTGGAAGGGATTGAAAGAGAGACTGAGAAGAAGAGAGGGGTAATTGTAGAAGAGAGAGAGAGAGAGAGTAGGGCATAGAGAGGGAAAAAGAGACTGCCAAATGGAGAGAGAGAGAGAGGGAGAGAAATTGAGAAAGAAATGGGGAGGGAGGGGGAGAGGGGAGGGAGGGGGAGAGGGGAGCGAAGGAGAGAGAGAGAGAGAGAGAGAGAGAGGGGTAGTAGAGAGAGGGAGAGAAGGATACAGGAAGGGAGAGTGAGAGTGTAGTGGTGGGGGGGTTGAGGGAGGAAGAGACAATGATAAATGGTGAGAGAGGGGGAAGAGTTGGGGAGAGACAGAGGGAAAGAGAGAGAGACAAAGAGATGGGCAAAGGAGGGAAAGAGAGAGGGAGAAGGGGAGACATAAAGCAAGTGAAAAAGTGAGCAAATGAGAGAGAGAGAGAGAGAGAGAGAGAGAGAGAGAGAGAGACTTATTTTCTGTTAACTAGAACATATGTGCCTTCCAATTCCTAATAACACACATATTTTAGAAACGTGTGCACACTTTAGGAACGTGCACACGTTCTTTGAATTTCAAATTTTTTCGGGCAAGAGTGAAAAATCTAACAAATGTGTTTGTTGAGTTGGTTTTCTCAGATTTAAGTTCGAGATGACAAACCTAGTGGTTTGGTCTGCAAATACATAAAACCTCCATTTTTATGAATACCTCTCTATATCTTTGTTTTTTATGTTATTTTTCTATAAGCTACATAATTTTGTTGATGATGAAACTACAGACACGGGTAAAGTTGGCTATGCGGATTCAATATATATATATATATATATATATATATATATAAATTAATATTGTTTACTATTTTTAATCTATTTTTGTCTTCCCATATATCAAAATCCTAGAATACATACCTCTCTTATCTCTGCTATAACTTTTTTTTAGGAGACCCACGATCTAAAGAAAAAACAGATTTTATTTTTATCATGTTAATACCCTCTTAGCTTGCACAAACAAAAGGCATTAAGGTACTCAACACCTACACTAAAAAAAACATATACCTTATATTTTGATGGAAAAATAACATACTACTTTTAAAAAAATTAAATTCCACACAGTTATTCACAATTTCTACGAATAAAAGTTGTCTTAATAGATTTCTTGTTTTTTATCTTCTTACACCATATTCAAATTCATTGTAAAAGTTCCTTGAATAATACATAGACCTAGAGTGAGAAATAAAGTAACCATATTGTTGTAGTATAGTAGTATTCACGCGGGTGACCAGGGTTCAATCCCTGGCAACAGTGATATCGATTTGATCAGACATTACGAACACCCATTGGCAATCACAATGCCAATTTTATCAGACAATACAGACACTTTATTTCCTCGAGTCTTCTGTTTTTCACATATTTCTGCGTATTAAAGCAATTTACAAGCGCACTTCTGAGTTCAAGGTTCTCGCTTAAAAAATTCTAATAAGTATATAAGTTATCCAACAACTTAACAGGTTTTTAATAATGCCAAATAACATGTACATTTTATGTTTATTTGCTTTCAGTATATCTACACAATCCCAGAGAACAATAATATGGAACATGGAATATTGATGGTTTAAAGTAGAATATCTAACATTCATCTCTTGTAGTGGTTTCTTTGTGTAAAATCTCTACTATTATGATTATATTATTGGACAAGAGCCCATCCCTGTAATGGGCTCCAAATATGTATACAAAATTTTATTAAAGTTTGAGTGATTACCTCACCCCTCATTGCAGACCTTTCATCCAGTGAAAAATGACAATGGAGGATGAAAGGAGAAACAATATCAGTACATCGCCTCTTTCGTTCCTTTTTTCATTACATTTGCTGGATAATTTTCAATCAACAATCTTGCCCATCTGTCAGATGCTAAGAATCTGAATTATATGTTTTTTTGTGTGCGCGAATGCATTTTTTAAGAGTTTCATAACAATGGTGAATTATGATGGTGGTTTATAGATTGGTGAATTATGATGGTGGTTTATAGATTGAGTTAAAAGGATAAATGGCTAAAACCAGAAATTAGAAGGGTAAAGTGCAAGCGTTCTTCTAGAAAAACCAGGAATTCTATGACTGACAGCAGAACAGTTTTGACTGATTTTTTAGAATCCTGGAATATTAGAAAAACCAACTGTCAAGAATGGGATTCGAAACCATTCCCTTTCGGAACAGTACCTGAAACTGGCGCCTTAGACCAACTCGGCCATCTTGACATTGCTGTTTAATTGTTTTAGACAATTTTTCTGTCATAAAAGACGCGAGGGTAGATATTCTATTACATTCTATACGTTTATTTCAACTCAATTGAGGCAAACGTGCCAGAGACTCGATTCCCTGCAACGAAAACCTTTTTCCACAGGAGATTGCTTGCCTAACCCTAATTTTCTTTCTCATATATTTACTCCCACTCTTTGTAAATTTCAGTTCGTTGTAGTATAGTGTTGAGTATGCCTGTCACGCGGGTGACCCGGGTTCGATTTTACCAGACAACACGGACACATTACGTATACCATTTTTCGCCAGGCCACACCCATTACATCGGATGTCTCTAGCATAATTCGCCAGGAATATTTAGCTCAGATGGTAGAGCGCTAGCTTAGCATTACGTATACACAGATTTAGCTCAGATGGTAGAGCGCTCGCTTACCATGTGAGAGGTATGGAGATTGATACCCGCATTTCCATTTACTATTATGCCGGTTTAATACAAATTTTCTTTTAATATATTTAATTTGGATTTATCAAAAGTTATGTATTCTTTTGATTTAAACACATTTTCATTTAATATATTTAATTATATATTCTTTTTATTTAAATTCATTTTCATTTAATATATTTAAT
>JZKD02S0211424.1:483763-503362 GCA_000966675.3 Picea glauca
TATATATATATATATATATATATATATATATATATATATATATATATCAACTTTCATATTATGATACATTCTATATGCATTGAATCGTGCCCTATCCTATAATTGTCAGTAAATTTCAGTTATCAGTGCATGTCAACAACTATTACTACTTCACGAGATTTCAACAGTCATCAACAACAAGGCACTCGTTAGAACTCTTGTATTCAACTTCAGTTAGTGATAAGATAAACTCTCGGGAATTATATGCACATAAAGGGTTGCATGGATCTAGTATTTAATTCTTATTCTCGTAAGCTTTGGAATCTCATGTTGATCGGCATGTTTAATTGAAAAATGTGTTATAATATTGGTTTCTTTACTTCTAATGTTCTTAAACCAGAAAAGACACCAATGGTTTCTTTGGTTTCTTTACTTCTAATGTTGCAATGGTGTGTTTGAAACGAATAGGAATTTGGAAAAGGTTCCATTCCCCGCCTTTATTTCAGGAGAATTTAGAATAAACCTTTTTGTGAATTGTTTTATTCTAATCTACCTTTCTTGATAATTTTTTAAATTTATTCCATCAAAACACATCATATACTATATTAAAAATTGATTTACATATACGTGTCAGAGGACTAAAATATGTGTTATAATCCTGGTTTTAGTATTTCTAATTGTTGTTTACAAAGGAAATGCATGGAAATAATATGATACTTTTGTTGTTTAGCAAGAAAATGCATGGAAATAGAATGAAGACACCAAATTGGTGTAGGTAACGCCCTCCTCGTTACGACGACAAACCTCATATAACCAGTGCAATTTTATTTTATTTTTCTTTTAAAAGACTATGCGCGCGTGTATAAGGGAAACAAACATGTTTGACTCTACGTCGCCACCCGACGACGAACAAGACACAAACCACGATGAACACAACAAGACGACATAAGATGCACAACAAGTAACTGCGTGCATTTAACGATGATCAATCGATAATAAGTAAGACTAACTACCTGCCCGTCTTACCCTGCAATGGTTAGGACCTCCAAGACACATAAGCAACACTCAAGCCCAGGTTCCCATCGATTTTAACCATTTAAGGTCTCAGGGATGGCGACTGTTCTGAGGAACATGGAGGTGTCTACATCCCACCCGACACATGAAGACCAAGCACACGGAAGGTTTACCAACCAAGTACAACATTATTTAAATGAACAACAACCCTCATTTCCTAACTCAAAATAATTTATTGTACTTAATTCAAGGACATTCCACCATATATGTTTATCAATAACAATAAATATTACAATAATGCTGCCATGAAATAATAAACACCTTACACTTATATCACATTAACTTTGCAAAAATAACAATCACCTTACATCTTATGTGTTATCCATAACAATAAAACTACAATATCATTTCCATAAAATGACAACACCATTTCATTTTAAGTTACAATAACTTTGCAAGAATAATAATCACATTACAAGACAATGATAGTTAATAAAGCCAGTAAGGAAATTAACACAGCTTATTCCAACCTCCACTACGAGCCCTGCAATGCATGTCTAAAGTGCATAATATCATAAGGTACAATCTAAATCCACCCTGAAACAATTTCCTTTGTGAATTTTAACTTTTCAAGAGTCATCATAGTTCCATCTAAATCAATTTACCTTAAAATGTTATTGTTGTTATAAAAATTCGAATTTAAATCACTAACCAATAATCATGGGGAATATATACAGCAATGTGTGAGGAATTAAATCGTGTATATCTTAACAACCTTTACACAAAAATTCCTCATCCCAATGGTAAGGATAATAGTAACAATGATATTAATAATTGTTATTATTATTGTTATTAATAAAGGGAACACTTGATCAATCTAATTATAATAATCATTTTTAAAATCTTAAACCATTTCATAATCATGCAAGGATATCTAAAAAGGTTATACAATATTCATACCCTTCATCCAATAATAATGAAACTACACACTTGATAGATCATGTGCATTTTCGATGCCAAATATAACATGCTAGAATAAATTAAAAGTTAAAACAAAAGTTAACGCTGGAATAACGATATTAAGATCTATCCAAATAAAATTTATAGAGAAAAAGGGTGAAAACATATGAGACAGTGGATATATTATCGACCTATCCTTGGAATTAATAAATAATTGAGGGCTGAGGCAAGGGATAAAAGTTTTACTACACCTGTAAATATCCAAAAGGGATAAAGCTAAAAGGAAGCAGCAAGATTAACAAAGGATAGTTGTCACCGTAAACCAAAATATAAAACTGGGAATTTACCCTATATGAAGGAGTTGAAATGTTGTTAATGCATAATCAAAAGAAAATGGTGTCACCATAAGGATGGGATTGTTGTCAAGTAAAATTTATTTAAAATCCTTGCGGGTACACCAGTGCATACAATTAGAAACAATCCAGAAAATAAGGATGAAATGTTGTGCCTATAATTAAGAGACAATCCAGAAATTCGATAAATCGTTATGCATATGTTATGAGACAATCCAGAAATCAATGATTGTTTAAGGAGGGACAACTTCATTTGCCAGAGACGGAGGTTGCCAGAGACGAATTTACAGAACAATACCAAACAAAAATGCCCGACACCCATTTCAGAATGAATTCTCTGAACTAATTTTACAAAAACAGAAATGCCAATACACTCACTGCCAGAAAGAATTCTCGGAACAAATTTTACAAAACGAAAATGCCAATACACTCATTGCCATAACGAATTCTTAGAACTAAATTTTATAAAAAACGGAATGCCAATACACTCATTTCCAGAACGAATTCTCAGAACTAATTTTACAAAATGAAAAATGTGAATACACTCATTGCCAGAACGAATTCTCGGAACTAAATTTTACAAAAAGGGAATGCCAATACACTCATAGCCATATTTAAAAACAACCACAGTCAGATATAAAAACACCCACTATAATTTATAAATGCCTACAACAATACAAAATGGCCACAGTAATATATAAACGCCCCCATTATTACAAAACGCCCTTAGCCATATATAAAAATGCCCACCATAATTTATAAACGCCTACAACAATACAAAATTCCCACAGTAATATATAAACGCCCCCATTATTACAAAATGCCCATAGCCATATATAAAACGCCCACAGTCAGATATAAAAATGCTCAGCATAATTTATAAACGCCTACAACAATACAAAATTGTAACATCCCGCTATGGCACACTGAGAAAACTTATTCTTTGAGGACAATTGCTCGCAAATGATCTGGACTTTTATGAAATTAAAACTCTTGTCGTCGATTATGATATGTTATGATAGATTACATGATGTTTTACTTCCTTGACATAGATAGGTGCTAGTGACTCAGTTTTATTGAGTGTGCACGGTTTTGGACCTTGAGGATGCAGAGGCATCGATGGAACCCCTTGGAATTCGGATTGAGTCAGGGACTGTGCTATTTGGGTTGATTTATGTACTGTGATATTTCATTGATTTGATGATATGATGTGGACATGTTCTGACACGATTCTTGATGATGCAGGCTGACGATAGCTTTCCGACCAGACTCACATATGGATTAAAGGGGCCAGACATGATTTCTAGAGAGGTTGAGGGAGAGGTGTGGAAAGTAGCCCTGCCAGAGCCTACTAGCACTCCCCCCGTGGCTCGAACTGTAGGTTAATGATTACCTAGTTCGAGAGGATCCACGATGTCGTGAGGGCAGACTGCGACAGTCGCTCACGATGATTCTAAGGGGTGCGCAATAAGGCGGGGGCCTTATTCCTTAGAAGCTCTTAGTCTCCCACAAGTTCACCTGGCGGAGTGTTGACTCCAGGGGTTATTGATGTCTACCAATCAGTCAAGTTGGCGAGTGGCACCCTTGGAGCACGTGTTGCATCCTGAAGGGCACGTCGCGTAAAAGAAATGAACGAGGCGAGTGGCACCCTTGGAGCATGTGGTGCATCCTGAAGGGCACGTCGCATTGATGTTGATGAAGGAACAAACCTAGATGGCCCTAAGACTTTCAACACATTAAGAAATTCTTAAACAAGTTCCTTGAATAATTGTCGCCCCGTTCAGAATCTAAATCTAAGTCTAAAACTTCTCTAGGGTAAAATTTTGTTTAACCTTAAGAAAAAGACCCTATAAAAATAAAAATAAAAATTTAAACTAAAACCCACTTAAGTAATAGTTTAGTCTTCATAAAATTCTTGGGGTAAATGAAGAGAGTAAGAATTTAATTAAAACTAGTGGATTTAAAAACTGCAAAGAAGAAATTAATTCTTAACTTGGGAAAGTATAAAAAGATATTACATTAATAATAAAAGGAAAAGATTAAATAGAGCAACTACCATTTTGGATTTATTAAAAGGGGAAAGAAGGGAAAAATAAAAATGAGGAATCTAAGAATTGGAGGAAACATAATAATAGAAAGAAGGGAACTTATGGTAAAAAGCGAGGTCAACATAGTAAGGAATCTTCAATTAAGAACCTTCTAAAATGTACTAAATTAGCAACATCATTTTAGGGAAAGTATTTAAAACATGTAAGGGGATCTAATAACACCTAGGAGTAAATTTAGGAGCAACTCTAGGTGGGTGAGGGAAATGAGACAATTAATAAATTTAAAGAAAATAATTATTGGAGGAAAGAGGGGGATGGACGACACTTGTGCGAAGGAGAATATTTAGAATATTTTTATTAAAACTTAATTTAAATGTGATTTAGGGAAAGTTGGAGGTGCTAAAAACTCTATAAAAGAAAGGGAAGATGAGGAAGAAAGGGGGATCGACTGTTAGCGTAACGTTACGCTGCCAGAATTGTGACTTGACTGATTACTTGTGAGGAGTTGGATTTTCTCAGCTCGGATAGGACTCGTAGCTCGACCTTGCGAGGCGATCTGGGAGCTAGACGTATCATCTAGATAGTGTGTGGCCCCTTTGCGTCTCGAGGGGCTAAGGGGGAAGCAGAGTACCCCTAGTTATTGGCTGGGAGGTACCAGTGTAGTCTTGGCAGTCGGCGAGTGGGAGCTGCACGGAGCGCACATACGTCATCAAGTCAGGCGATAAGGCAATGATATGAATTGTATTTTAGTAGAGTAGAATGCATCAGGAACTTATGCTTGAATCTGTATGTTGATTTGTACATGGATGTGTTCTGTCTTGAGCTTGATGTCGTTCGATTTTATCTTATTACTCCTGTGATGGATTGACAGTTAAATTCTACTTTAGCGATGGAATTGGTGATTACAGTAATTAAAATTGGCATTTACTGCGTGAATAGGGAGAATAAACCAATATCTTTAGCACTAGCATTGGAACGGTGTTTTTATGATACCTTTGTGGTTTTACCAAGATATCCATCCCTAATGTTTCCACTGTGATCTTTACTCTTCTTTACTATTCGTTGTTGTTTATTTCCGAACAATGTACATTCGTATCTAAAATTTTCAATGTGTAGTGTTACCATCTCTAGCCATCACTGTTGTAGTTTAATGAAATGTTGTACCACCAGGGATGAGTTAAATGGAAATTTTTCTCTGGATTAGTTAGATATGTTACCTCTGTTACGTCCTTCGATAAAAAGGAATTTCGAATTCATTCAGTATTATGTAATGGTTGTAATGACCTTCCTCTTCGAATATTTAATTGAGGGCATTCTACCTTTTACTTGGAAAATGTTTTCTGGATTGTTGTTATTCAACCATGGTTTTACCCCACGTGATCCACCGGTTGTGGTGCCTTTATTCTTATCCACGAATTGCCAGGGAGCTCCTTATGGTGACCTGGGTTTTCCTTATTTTTGACAGCAACTAATGTTATCCTGGTCAGCCTTGGGTCGCGAGTTATGCTTGACAGCAAGGGCATTTATTTTCATTACAATAACTGCATTTAACCGACTGAAGGTCAGCCATGATGTTGTAGACAATGTTTTTTTTAAAAAACCGTTTTATAAAATTGCTTGACTGCAATTTTCCCTCCCGACTGCTTAACCACCGTTGTTCACCAGTTTTCCTCCAACCTTCTAGACTGAACACCGAGGCCCTGTGGACTGTGAATGGTTGGGATTGTGTTTCACCTATGTCCCCTCTTTTTATTTAAATTTCAGTTACTGGTAATAACTGCAGCGTAGCAGCCGGTTCGGTGGTGTAAACCAGCGACTGTCCTAGCGTCGTTATGGCAATGAAGATTCCTTGGTTGCTTGTGTTTAGTTGTTGACAGATCTCACTGGCATCATATCCTGGAGTTTTTAATGCAATCTCTCAAGGTTTATCTCTGCCTTCCACCGTTCTACCTGCCTACCTCACCCTTGATCCCTCCACGCTTCTCTTGCGCCTTGGCTGAGTCATTACCCTTACATCGTTGAGATTTATTTATAATTATTCAGGTTTGGTTCCTCCTTATTTTCCTTTCTTGAAATTGCAAGTTGCATTATTTTTATTTGCGAGTTCTTCTTAAATCATTAAACAAAGCTATAAGTCAACTTCAAGTTTTATTTCATGACTGCCCCCTTTTATTTTAAACGTACAATAGTATCCTGGATTCAGTGACCTCATAGAGAGAGAAGCCAGTCTGATTGTGACATTGATGCCACCAGCAATTCATTAACCCTCTCAGCACTCTCAATATTCCTTGCTCGATCCATGACCTTCTGAGTCTCTCCCTTCAGTTTTGTCTTCTAGTAATAGAGGTATGCGCATTTTAGCGCTGTCAGAAGTGAGTAGGGTAACAACGAATTCATCAAACACCGCGCCTTAATAGAAGTCCCGTTTAGGAATTTTGTGACAGAGAATTCGGTAGATCCGTAATGCTAGTTAGGCAACAACAAGTGGAGCGTTGGGTAGGCCAGGGAAACCCACTACTGCTTCTTTTGGGCAGCGAAAGATGGACCACGTCCTTCTAATTTTGTTGCAATTTTAGAAAGTTTTCCTTACGATGTTTCAATGCTCCAGACATTATGAGCTCATTGAAGACCTCGGTTGGACTTTGTACCTACTTTTCTGGGGAAAACCAAACAACCACCCTGGTGGCAATTTCTTGTTAAAATGAAAAATACATATATATATATATATATATATTATAATCTAATTTTTGAACTTCCTGAATGTCCTTCCCTCGCTTGAGAATGAAATTACATATTAATTTATTATCAGTTCCATTAAAATGAATTTAATACAACATACCCTTGATCAAATTTTCTGGCTATAAGTCCACTAAGTGACCCAATGTAGGGAAGTGGCTCTAGGTTGAATTACAGTACCTCCTGGTTACAGTTTTACATGCTTTTGAAAATAGATGAGTCCTATTAAGTTAGAAGAATTTTCTTTTAATGTTCTTATGTTGTTGGGTCACTGAATGGTGATGGGAAGCAGCATGTTTCTTGGAAACTGTAATTGGTTGTGGTCCTTACTTTTCGCTTATATGTTTAAGAATAAGATATGGAGATCCATGCCACACGGATTAATAATGGTTCCTGACCTTAGAATTTATTGTCTCTTCCCTCATGGTTTCTCAATTTGGATCAAGGTGATTATTATTAATAGAATATACGGTTATTGTAACATGTATATGTTAGGTTACTATAATATATATATTGTTGTTGTAAATTCTAGTTGGAATGTTATTGTGATATAAAAAAAAAAAGGGTAAACATTATTGTTAATAAATATCAATGTAAAGTAATGCTTAATGTATGCTTATGGTAATATTAAGGCTAAGGATATTATTGTTTAGGGTAGTGAGTAATGCAATGTGAAGCTTAATATTAATGCTTATGGTAAATGTTAATGTTATTTGTTTTATGGTAATGATAATGTAAGGAAACATTTAATGTTAATGCTAAGGGTTATGGAACTGTCAATGCGGATGTTGTTGTCATTTTGTGGTAAGGTTACTGAGTTGGTTATAGGTAACCTATCAGATGTGGTGTTGGTCATTTTAAGTAGTTATTGTAAAATAAAATGAAAGATGGTTGTTATTTTATGGTAGTGAAGATGGAATTAATTATCATTGATAGCATATGAATTGTGGCGTCTTGAACTAAGTTCAGAGGTCATTATGATTTAGTAAAAGGGAATTTGCAATTAACTGACTTGCGCCTTCCGTAGAGGACAAGGTGGTTTCTTTAACTATTGTTGTACTTGGATGTATACATTGGATTGCTTGGTCTGCTTGTGTCGGGTGGGAAGTAGACACCTCCATGTTCCTCAGAATAGTCGCCAGCCCTAAGACCTTAAATGGTTAAAATCGATGGGAACCTAGGCTTGAGCATTGCTTATGTTTCTTGGAGGTACTAACCCTTCCAGGGTAGGATGGAAGGGTAGTCAGTCTTACTTACAGTCGATTGATCGTCATTAAATGCATGTAGATACTTGTTGTGTGTCTTATGTCGTCTTGTTGTGTTCATCGTTGTTGCGTCTTGTTATTCATCGGGTGGCGACGCAGAGTCAAATGTGTTTGTTTCCTTTGTACACGCGTGCACACACTTTTAAACAAAAATAAATAAATAAATAAATTGC
This sequence comes from Picea glauca, assembly GCA_000966675.3. Classification (NCBI taxonomy): domain Eukaryota; kingdom Viridiplantae; phylum Streptophyta; class Pinopsida; order Pinales; family Pinaceae; genus Picea; species Picea glauca. The sequence goes on from JZKD02S0211424.1 coordinate 492,292, forward strand.
ACTCATTATAAGAGGTTTGTCATCGTAACCAGGAGGTACGTTACATATGGTATCAGAGAAGGGTTCGACCTGTGACTTGGGATCGCTACGACTTTCGTTGTTATGATTTGATTATACTGTTGCTAATTGAGTTGACTTGTGTGCATGCAGGTAATCATGGTTAGAGGACGTTGCGGAGGCAGACGACGGGGTGCTAGGGGAGGAGGCGCGACGCCTCCAGTAGCATCCACGCCTGAGGGGTCTAACCCCCAGGGAGGCGAGCAAGTTCTCGTACATGAGCAGATAGCAGTTCGTGATGTGGTCGGGATGATGATATCTTTTCAGCGCATGTCCGAGGCATTGATCAGCCGCTTGGACAGAGATGAGGCCAGGGCGCCCGTACCCGCTGAGGTTTCGCCGCACGCACCGGCCGTTACTGGTAGAATTCACCGTGAACTCGAGAAGGTTAAATTTCCTGAGTTCTTTGGTGCCCCAGATGGCGCTGCTGCCGATGCATGGTTGGAGAATATGGCGATGTGCTTTGCACTTCGCGATTATACCTCCAGCATGAAGGTCCACATGGCGGTCTTTCAACAGAAGGGGAGTGCTCTTCTATGGTGGAAGATGCTTCTGTCACAGCTGAACATGGTCGTCGAAGAAGTGTCATGGGAACTATTCGAGGAACGGTTCCGAGAGAGGTATCTTTTAGAGGAATTCATTGAGTGTCAGCTCAATGAGTTCAATGCATTACGAGAAGGAGGTCGTACAGTGCCCGAGTATGAGGCACGTTTTATGGAGCTACTCCAGTATGATCTACACCTTAACACTGAGAAGCTCAAGGTCAACAAGTTCGTATTTGACCTTAACAGTAGCCTGCGTGCAAAAGTTAGGATCTTGATGCCTCAAACCTTGCACGATGTCATCCAGAAGGCCCTCATAGCAGAGGAGGAGCTTATCAGTGGGGGTCAGACTAGGACTCCAGCGAGACCAGCAAGGAAGGGTTCATCTGGAAAACCGCAGCATTAGACACCAAGGAGACATACGTCGGGATATTGTGGCTTCCAGAGGGGATCCACTTTCACCACACCCCGGCGACCATCGCCTCAACAACGGACACCTTATCGGGGACCACAACATCAACAACAATGTCACCGACAACAGCAGGAGTTTAGGCTTGTTCAGTAGAACAATCCAGGTTTTCAGGCCGGCAGGCCGCCATCTTCTACTTCGGGTACCAGGACTATTGGGCCGAAGAAGGGGTGTTGGATGTGTGGGGAGCCACACTGCCAGTGCGACTGTCCTGTGGAGAGGACCAGAGAGTTCAGATCAGTCAGACCCACTACAGTGGGAGATATGGGCAAGGCCCATCGGATTCATGCAGAAGTGAATAACTGCCAGGCAGAGAACCAGTCGACTGTGCTCGAGATGATAGGTACCATCGTTGACCAGACCCTTAGTGTTTTGATAGATCTCAGTGCTAATGAGAGTTTCATTTCTGGTGGAGTGCTAAAAAGGATTAAGGTAAAGGCAGTCGAACAGGATGAGTTTAGCTTCGTGGAGATGGCTTCAGGAGCCAAACAGAAGGTTGGAGGAAATGTTACAGGCTTTTCCCTTAACTTGGGAGATTTTGTCACGAGGGTCAACTTGTACGTCACAATCTTAGGATCTTATGACGTCGTGATTGGTATGGATTGGTTGGAATCGCATGAGGTGATACTCAATTGTAAGACAAAATGATTGAGCTTGGTTGATGATGAAGGAAAGAGACGTGTGATTGTAGGATGGAACCAGGGAGTTTCCCTGAGGTTCGTGTCTTCCTTACAGTTACGTAATATTTTGCGCAAGGGGTGCAAGCTTTATGCGATCCTTGCGCTAAACAGAAAGGGAGTAGCGGAAGGTCTAGAACACCTTCCAATGGTGAAGGAGTTTGCGGACGTATTTCCAAAGGAGTTACCTGGGATGCCGCCGGAAAGGGAATTGGAGTTTACCATAGATCTGAAACCGGGGACCGAGACGATAAAAAGAACTCCTTATCGTATGTCGACATCGGAGTTGCAAGAGTTGAAAATGCAACTGAAGGAGTTGCTCAACCTAGGACTGATATGTCTTAGTGTGTCACCATGGGGTGCAGCTGTTATTTTCATTCGGAAGAAGGACGGATCGTGGAGGCTTTGCATTGACTACCGTCAACTGAACAAGGCTACGATCAAGAATCAATATCCCTTACCAAGAATTGATGATATGTTCGATCAAATGAAGGGTGTGATGGTGTTCTCCAAGATTGATTTGCGATCAGGGTATCACCAGTTACGGATCAAGGAGGATAATGTCCCTAAGACCGCCTTTAATATGAGATTTGGACATTACAAGTTTACTGCTTTACCATTTGGACTGACAAATGCCCCAGGGGTATTCATGAGTTTGATCAACGGGGTGTTCCGTGAGTACTTAGACAAGTTCATCCAAGTATTCATTGACGATATTTTGATCTACTCTCGGATGATGGAGGAGCATGACAAGCACTTGCGCTTGGTGCTATAGTGTCTACGAGAGCACAATTTGTATGGGAAGTTGTCCAAATGCTCTTTTTATCAATCGAGGATTCACTACTTAGGGCATGTCATCTCCGACGAAGGTATCTCCGTGGATCCAACAAAGGTGGAGGCTATTATGGAATGGCCTGCGCCAACAAATGTCACAGAAGTGCGTAGCTTTATGGGTTTAGCAGGATACTATCGATGGTTTGTCGAGGGATTTTCGAAGATAGAAAATACGATCACGAAATTGCAGAAGAAAAACAAGAAGTTTGTTTGGATCGATAAATGCACAGAAGCATTTCGGAGGCTTAAAGAGTTGTTGACTACAACACCGATACTAAAAGTCCCTAACATGGATGCGGACTTCTTGGTATGCACGGACGCATCCAAGGAAGGTTTAGGCGGAGTCTTGATGCAAGACAGACGAGTGATTGCTTACATTTCTAGAAAACTGAGAAGGCATGAGGAAAAATACGCGACGCGTGATTTGGACTTATTAGCCATCATATATGCCTTGAAGGTTTGGAGACACTACCTTGTTGGATGAAAATGTGAACTAAAGACTGATCATTGTGGACTACAACACATTTTTAAGCAAAGCGAACTAAATGCATGACAATGACATTGGTCGAAATTGCTTAGCGAGTACGACTTTGAGATTACTTACATAAAGGGAATGGTGAACTGAGGGGCAGATGCTTTGAGTCAGAGGCCATGCATATTTTTGGTGTTGTCTCTTCAGACAAATCTACATGAGAATATTCTCACTTTACAGCGTGATGATGACTGGTACAAAGAGGTCGAGGGTTTTATTGGACAAAAGACAATGATGGTACCACGATATGAGGGATTTTATTTTGATAGTGATGGATTATTGAGGTTTAAAGGTTGGATTTACGTACTGTCAAACGATGAGTTGAGGATGTTGATCCTGAGCGAGGCTCATAGAGCAATTTACATGGCTCACCCGGGAGTTACGAAGATGAGGGAAGATCTTAAGCCCTTATTCTTCTGGAGGGGAACGAAGGTTGACATAGTTAACTATGTGGCCAGGTGTCTGGAGTGTCAGTAGGTAAAGGCTGAACATAGACACCCAGCAGGATTACTACAACCACATGCCATTTCGGAATCGAAATGGGAGGTCATTTCGATGGATTTTATCATTGGATTGCTAATGATGGCAAGAAGACATGACTCGATTTTTGTGGTAGTAGACACTCTGACGAAGAGTGCTCACTTTATTCCAGTGTGTACGATGTATCAGGCACCTGACATAGCGAGAGTTTTCATCAGTGAGATTGCGAGGCTGCATGGCATGCCTACGAGGATTATATCCGATCGAGGATTGGTGTTTACTGGACGATTTTGGATGAGTTTCCAAGAGGCCTTGGGAACCCAACTTAACTTTAGTACTGTGTATCACCCAGAGATTGATGGACAGACAGAACGAACAAACCAAACCTTGGAAGACATGTTGCGCATATACGTGATGGACCAACAAAAGCATTGGGAGGAATTCTTGCCTCTAGTAGAGTTCGCTTGCAACAACAATTACCAGAGCACCATTAAGATGGCGCCTTTTGAGTTTCTTTATGGGAGACCGTGTCAGATGCCTTTGAGTTGGGATCGACTTGAGGATAGGGTCTTGGCTGGACCAGAAGCAATCCAAGAAATGGAAGAACAAATGCAAACGATAAGAAAAAGGATTAAAGAAGCGCAGGATCAACAGAAGATTTATGTTGATGCACATCGAGTCGACCGTAGTTATGAGGTCGGCGATCGAGTCTTCTTGCGGGTTAAACCACATAAGAGTTTGATCAAGTTTAGAAATGGAGCTAAACTCTCTCCTAGGTTCATTGGACCTTTCAAGATTATGGATAGAAAGGGGCCTATGGCCTATCGACTAGCCTTGCCTGACTCTTTGAGGCGTATAAACGATGCTTTTCATGTATCTGTTTTGAGACATTATATTAGTGATCCTACACATGTGATTGACATGAGTTCCTTGCAGGTATCAGATGAGGGAGCGCTCATGGTTGAGTCAGTCCGCATCTTAGATCATCGCGTTTGACAGTTACGACGTCGAACGATAAATCAGGTCAAGGTCCAGTGGGACAGTTATAGTCCGCACTCGATGACCTGGGAGGACGCATATGATATGCACCAGCAGTTTCCATTTTTGTTTCATATATAGACTTATGATACTGTGACACATTTATTTCTGCATTTCTACTATGAAAATTCGTGACGAATTTTAGACCAAGAGGGGGTGTATTTAACATCCCGCTCTGGCACACTGAGAAAACTTATTCTTTGAGGACACTTGCTCGCAAGTGATCTGGAATTTTATGAAATTAAAACTCTTGTCCTTGATTATGATGCGTTATGATAGATTACATGATGTTTTATAGCCTTGACATAGACAGGTGCTAGTGACTTAGTTTTATTGAGTGTACAGGGTTTTGGACCTTGAGGATGCAGAGGCATCGATGGAACCCCATGGACTCCGGATTGAGCCAGGGAGTGTGCTATTTGGGTTGATTTATGTACTGTGATATTTCATTGATTTGATGATATGATGTGGACATGTTCTAACACGATTGTTGATGATGTAGGCTGACGATAGCTTGCCAACCAGACTCACATATGGAGTAAAGGGGCCACACACGATTTCCAGAGAGGTTGAGGGAGAGGTGTGGACAACATCCCTGCCACGACCTACTAGCACTCCCGCCGTGGCTCGAACTATAGGTTAACGATTACCTAGTTCGAGAGGATCCACAATGTTGTGAGGGCAGACTGCGATAGTCGCTCACGATGACTCTAAGGGGTGCACAATAAGGCGGGGGTCTTATTCCTTAGAAGCCCTTAGTCTCCCACAAGTTCACCTGGCGGAGTGTTGACTCCAGGGGTTATTGATGTCTACCAATCATTCAAGTTGGAAAGTGGCACCCTTGGAGCACGTGGTGCATCCTGAAGGTCACGTCGCATTCAAGTTGGCAAGTGGCACCTAGGAGTAAATTTAGGAGCAACTCTAGGTGGGTGAGGGAAATGAGACAATTAATAAATTTAAAGAAAATAATTATTGGAGGAAAGAGGGGGATGGACGACACTTGTGCGAAGGAGAATATTTAGAATATTTTTATTAAAACTTAATTTAAATGTGATTTAGGGAAAGTTGGAGGTGCTAAAATCTCTATAAAAGAAAGGGAAGATGAGGAAGAAAGGCGGATCGGTTGTTAGCGTAACGTTACGCTGCCGGACTTGTGACTTGACTGATTACTTGTGAGGAGTTGGGTTTTCCCAGCTCGGATAGGAGTGGTAGCTCGAACTTGCGAGGTGAGCTGGGAGCTAGACGTACCATCTGGATAGTGTGTCACCCCTTTGCGGCTCAGGCGGCTAAGGGAGAAACAGAGTACCCCTAGATATTCGTTGGGAGGTACCGGTGTAGTCTCGGCGGTCGGCGAGCGGGAGCGGCACGGAGCGCGTGGACGTCATTGAGGCGGGCGATAAGGCAATGGTATGAATTGTATTTTAGTAGAGTAGAATGCATCAGGAACTTATGCTTGAATCTGTATGTTGATTTGTACATGGATGTGTTCTGTCTTGAGCTTGATGTCGTTCGATTTTATCTTATTACTTCTGTGATGGATTGACAGTTAAATTCTACTTTAGCGATGGAATTGGTGATTACAGTAATTAAAATTGTCATTTACTGCGTGAATAGGGAGAATAAACCAATATCTTTAGCACTAGCATTGGAACGGTGTTTTTATGATACCTCTGTGGTTTTACCAAGATATCCATCCCTAATGTTTCCACTGTGATCTTTACTCTTCTGCTTTACTATTCGCTGTTGTTTATTTTTGAACAATGTACATTCGTATCTAAAATTTTCAATGTGTAGTGTTACCGTCTCTAGCCATCACTGTTGTAGTTTAATGAAATGTTGTACCACCAGGGATGATTTAAATGGAAATTTCTCTCTGGATTAGTTAGATATGTTACCACTATTACGTCCTTTGATAAAAAGGAATTTCGAATTCATTCTGTATTATGTAATGGTTGTAATGACCTTCCTCTGTGAATATTTAATTGAAGGCGTTCTACCTTTAACTTGCAAAATGTTTTCTGGATTGTCGTTATTCAACCATGGTTTTACCCCGCGTGATCCTCTGGTTGCAGTGCCTTTAGTCTTATCCATGAATTGCCAGGGAGCTCCTTATGGTTACCTGTGTTTTCCTTATTTTTGACAGCAACTAATGTTATCCTGGTCAGCCTTGGGTCGCGAGTTATGCTTGACAACAAGGGCGTTTATTTTCATTACAGTAACTGCATTTAACCGACTTATGGTCAGCCATGATGTTGTAGATAGTGTTTTTCTTTTAAAATCATTTTAGAAAATTGCTTGACTGCAATTTTCCCTCCCGAATGCTTAACCACCACTGTTAACCAGTTTTCCCCCAGCCTTCTGGACTGAACACCGAGGCCCTGTGGACTACAAATGGTTGGGATTGTGTTTCACCTGTGTCCCCTCTTTTTATTTAAATTGTAGTTCTTGGTAATAACTGCAGCGTAGCAGCCGATTCGGTGGTGTAAACCAGCGACTTTCCTGGCGTCCTTATGGCAATGAAGATTCCTTGGTCTCCTATATTTAGTTGTTGACAGATCTCACTGGCAGCGTATCCTGGAGTTTTTAACGCAATCTCTCAATGTTTATCTCTGCCTTCCACCGTTCTACCTGGCTACCTCACCCTCGATCTCTCCACGTTTCACTTGCACATTGGCTGAGTCATTACCGTTATAGCGTTGAGATTTGTTTATAATTATTTAGGTTTGGTTCCTCCTTATTTTCCTTTCTTGAAATTTCAAGTTGAATTATTTTTATGTATGGGTTCTTCTTAAATCGTTAAATAGAGCTATAAGTCAACTTCATGTTTTATTTCATGACGACCCCCTTTATTTTAAATGTACAGTAGTATCTTGGATTTAGTGACCTCGTAGAGAGCAAAGCCAGTCCGATCATGACGTTGATGCCAACAACAATTCATTAACCCTCTCGGACCTCTTGATATGACTTGCTCGATCTGTGACCTTCTGAGTCTCTCCCTTCAGTTTTGTCTTCCAGTAATAGAGGTACACGTGTTTCAGAGTTGTCAGAAGCGAGTAGGGTAACAATGAATTCATCAGACACCGCACCTTAATAGAAGTCCCGTTTAGGAATTTTGTGACAGAGAATTCGGTAGATCTGTAACTCTAGTTAGGCAACAACAAGTGGAACGTTGGGTAGGCCAGGGAAACCCACTACTGTGTCTTCTGGGTAGCGAAAGATGGACCACATCCTTCTAATTTTTCTGCAATTTTAGAAACTTTTTCTTACGATGTTTCAACGCTCCAGACATTATGAGCTCATTGAATACCTCGGTTCGACTTTGTACCTACTTTTTTGGGGAAAAACAAACAACCACTCTGGTGGAAATTTCTTGTTAAAATGAAAATATATATATATATATATATATATATATATTATAATCTAATTTTTGAACTTCCTGAACGTTCTTCCCTCGCTTGAGAATGAAATTACATATTAATTTATTATCAGTTCCATTAAAATGAATTTAATACAACATACCCTTGATCAAAGTTTCTAGCTATAAGGCCACTAAGTGACCCAATGCAGGGAAGTGGCTCTAGGTTGAATTACAGTACCTCCTGGTTACAATTTTACATGCTTTTGAAAATAGATGAGTCCCCTTAAGTTAGAAGAATTTTCTTTTAATGTTCTTATGTTTTTGGGTCGCTGAATGGTGATGGGAAGCAACACGTTTCTTGGAAACTGTAATTGGTTGTGGTCCTTACTTTTCGCTTATATGTTTAAGAATAATATATGGAGATCCATGCCCCACGGATTAATAATGGTTCCTGACCTTATAATTTATTGTCTCTTCCCTCGTGGTTTCTCAATTTGGATCAAGGGGATTATTATTAATAGCATATATGGTTATTGTAACATGTATATGTTAGGTTACTATAATATATATATTGTTATTGTAAATTGTAGTTAGAATGTTATTGTGATATAAAAAAAAGGGTAAACGTTATTGTTGATAAATATCAATGTAAAGTAATGCTTAATGTATGCTTACGGTAATATTAAGGCTAAGGATATTATTGTTTAGGGTAGTGAGTAATGCAATGTGAAGCTTAATATTAATGCTTACGGTAAATGTTAATGTTATTTGTTTTATGGTAATGATAATGTAAGGAAACGTTTAATGTTAATGCTAAGGGTTATGGAACTGTCAATGTGGATGTTGTTGTCATTTTGTGGTAAGGTTACTAAGTTGGTTATAGGTAACATATCAGATGTGGTGTTGGTCATTTTAGGTAGTTATTGTAAAATAAAACGAAAGATGGTTGTTATTTTATGGTAGTGAAGATGGAATTAATTATCATTGATAGCAGATGAATTGTGACGTCTTGAACTAAGTTCAAAGGTCATTATGATTTAGTAAAAGGGAATTTACAATTAACTAACTTTCGCCTTCCATAGAGGACGAGGTGGTTTCTTTAACTATTGTTGTACTTGGATGTATACATTTTATTGCTTGGTCTGCTTGTGTCGGGCGGGAAGTAGACACCTCCATGTTCCTCAAAACAATCGCCAGCCCCGAGACCTTAAATGGTTAATATCGATGGGAACCTGGGCTTGAGCGTTGCTTATGTGTCTTGGAGGTCCTAACCCTTGCAGGGTAGGATGGATGGGTAGTCAGTCTTACTTACAGTCGATTGATCGCCATTAAATGCATGCAGATACTTGTTGTTCGTCTTATGTCGTCTTGTTGTGTTCATCGTTCTTGCATCTTGTTAGTCGTCGGGTGGCGACGTAGAGTCAAATGTGTCTTTTTCCGTTGTACATGCGTGCACACACATTTAAGCACACTAAAAAATAAAAAAAATAAAAATTTGCACTCGTTATAAGAGGTTTGTCGTCGTAACGAGGAGATACATTACACTCATTGCCATAACAAATTCTCAGAACTAAATTTTACAAAAATGGAATGCCAATACACTCATTGCCATAATGAATTCTCAGAACTAATTTTACAAAACGAAAATGCGAATACACTCATTGCCAGAACGAATTCTCGAAACTAAATTTTACAAAAACGGAATGCCAATACACTCATAGCCATATTTAAAAACACCCACAGTCAGATATAAAAATTCCCACCATAATTTATAAATGCCTACAACAATACAAAATGGCCACAGTAATATATAAACGCCCCCATTATTACAAAATGCCCTTAGCCATATATAAAAATGTCCACCATAATTTATAAACGCCTACAACAATACAAAATGACCACAGTAATATATAAACACCCCCATGATTACAAAACGCCCATATCCATATATAAAAACGCCCACAGTCAGATATAAATGCCCACATTTAAACAAAATTCCCACAGTCAGATATAAACACCCACCGTAATATATAAACGCCTAAAGAACACCAATAAGAAATTGCAGCCAATAGTAAGATAATGTCAGAGCCAAGGATAACTCATCGAAAGGATTCTGGGGTTATAATAGTCTAGGTGAAAAAAACAACAACAAGGAAACAAGATGATCCAAAATTCAACACATCAATCATCATCATAAGGATTCATATAAAACTTTAAACAAATTTCCTTTTATTCGTAAACAAACAAATGCACTTGCGTACTTGTGATCGATGGCGAATAACCCGAAGACGCTATCCCACACTTGAGCTCTTTTGATCTGAAAATAGAAGGCCGACTTGTTATGCTATGTAAGCACCCTCTACTTCAATAAAATAAACTTTACAGGACCTTGCTTCATGTGTTAAAATATGCAAGATAAACCTATGTGTTAAGTTCATGTATCTTCTTGTAAAAGCTTATGTGTGAGGATATGTTCATTTAAATGGTTATATATGTACTTTTAATAAATACATAGCAACATAACTTGCGTCAAATAAACCATAAAATTCACAACAATCATAACATGATAAAGGAGTTCACCCCCCTCCGGGCTACATCTCCTTGAGCCTCCATCAATGGACTTGGCTCTCTGGGATTAATTAGTCAAAATTTCTTTTACAAGCTACTGCTCAACTCCAATGGAAAAACAGACTGTACCATTGAGACTAGAACACATAAAAACCCCAAAAATGACTAACAGAACTCTGTAAACGGATCATGGTTCATCTGGGCATGACCTCTTCTACATGTGGCCATAAGCTTCCCTGAGCTTCTCTTTGGAAAAAACACCTGTAAAAGTCCTCAACAGCCTCTGAAACTTGTCCCAATGTGTTCAGAGCATATCAATTAGCCAAAAATGATTATTCAATCATAGAAAACAAACATAGCCTCACCAAACCATGTCCCCCATCCATGAGGGCTTCAAGCTCCCTGGAGCTTGCTAAAACTTCAATGGTGAAAAAATTGCAGAAGAAGTCTTCAAATGGCCTTAAAAATAGCACCAATGGATCCAGGACGTCCAAAAACCCCTAGCTGGGCTTTTAC
>JZKD02S0211424.1:506580-533863 GCA_000966675.3 Picea glauca
TCATTTCTGTCTTCACACATCTCTTTCATCAAATCTCTCATAGTTAGCAACTCTTCTTTAGATAATGAAAATGTATGAGAACTATCAATGCTTGAAGCTTCCTCCATCCTGGGAACATATCCAACTTCAACACAAAACTTGGACAAAACCCAATAGATAAATCTCAAGCTATCAATGGAAAACACATGAGCAAAACAAACTATGCTCTGATACCACTTGATCTGAAAATAGAAGGCTGACTTGTTATGCTATGCAAGCACCCTCTACTTCAATAAAATAAACTTTACAGGACCTTGCTTCATGTGTTAAAATATGCAACATAAACTTATGTGTTAAGTTCATGTATCTTCTTGTAAAAGCTTATGTGTGAGGATATGTTCATTTAAACGGTTATATATGTACTTTTAATAAATACACAACAACATAAATTGCAGCAAATAAACCATCAAACTCACAACAATCACAACATGATCAAGGAGTTCACCCCCCTCCGGGCTACATCTCCTTGAGCCTCCATCAATGGACTTGGCTCTCTGGGATTAATTAGTCAAAAGTTCTTTTACAAGATGCTTCTCAACTCCAATGGAAAAAACGACTGTACCATTGAGATCAGAACACATAAAAACCCCAAAAATGACTAATAGAACTCTGCAAACGGATCATGGCTTATCCGGGCATGACCTCTTCTACACGTGGCCATAAGCTTCCCTGAGCTTCTCTTTGGAAAAAACACCTGTAAAAGTCCTCAACAACCTTTGAAACCTGTCCCAATGTGTTCAAGGCATATCAATTAGCCAAAAATGATTATTCAATCACAGAAAAAAAACATAGGCTCATCAAACCATGTCCTCCATCCATGAGGGCTTCAAGCTCCCTAGAGCTTGCTGAAACTTCAATGGTGAAAAAATTGTAGAAGAAGTCTTCAAATGTCCTTGAAAACAACATCAATGGATCCAAGACGTCCAAAAACCCCTAGCTGGGCTTTTACGGCACCTCAATTGGCCAAAATATGAAGAAGTTAGGCCTCCTCCATTTTCCTCCTTCAAGCTTTCTGAAACTGGTTCGCCAAAACGCACCTGTGTGTGCATGAACCAAGAACACGCTCCAAAATGCGCGTTAAAACCTAGCCCCACGCATAACCGAAAACCGATCCAAACTGTAGGACGGTTAGGGTGCCTCCAGCCCCTAACCGCCTAGCTCTCGGGCATATGCGGTCCATGTGACCACGCGTTAGGGCTAAAAGGGGGCTCCCTTTCCAAGGTCGAATAGTTAAATTCCATGTGTCGGGGTATGGTTGTAACCATTTCAAACCGAATTCAAATCATTTGAATAAACAATGGCATAACACAATATAACTATGGGTTTAAACATAATCGCGCCCCAACTGTTGTAACCAACTGTCGCGCATTTGTGTTGGCAACCGATCGTATGGTAAGTGGCATAAACCCATGGGCTATTGCCATAACTTTTAAACCTCGCCAACTGTGGTCACATATAATATAACCGTGGACTAAATATTGAAACTGCATCCCATTCCGTTGGGTGTTGTGAAATGTAGCACGGTCATATCATATAGCAAACGACCGCAGGCCGGGGCCAAGCCCCGGCCCGACCCCCCGCCAATGGTAACACAAATCAAGTTTAAATAAACATTGCACCACAACGTTAACAAGTAACCCCATGTGGCCTATTGGCCCGACAGACTTCACAAAGGCACTACCAAAGGGGGAGGTCACCGGTTCGAATCTGGTCGACCAAACAAAATTTTGATTAACCAACCAAAACCAATAAACCAATACCTGGGTTCCACGTGGCAGCCCATGATTGGGCCACATGGCACCCAATCATTTGACCAGAAAACTGCCATGTGTCAGTCACCCATTGGTCCATGTCACTTGCCGCGTCGACTTCCATACATCCAATCACCTGTCACGTCATCCCTGCCACGTCATCGTACGGTTGCCACGTCATCCGACACATAGGCTGCTGACGTCATCCTGGGCCACATGTCACCCTTCCAGTGGTGACACATGTCACCTCCGAATTGGTCCAACCGTATGCCCAAAAATCCAAATCTTCTTGACACGTGTCATCACCTGGAGCCGCCACGTGTCCTGTACGGACTGTCCGGACTGGTACAGTCAGCATCAAAAATTTTGGCTTGTTTGGCTTGACGAACAAATCATGGTATCTTCTTCATACGGAGTCCATTTGACAAAGTAAATATACCACCAAAATCAGGAAGACGAGACAGACGCAATGGCACCATTTTCGTCGCATTCCAAGCACTTTGAAATTTGAGCAAAATTTTGACCCTTGGTTCAGATTTTGATCATCTGTACTGCTCCCGCTCGCCAACCACCGAGACCTCACCGGTACCTCCCAGGAAACGCTAGGGGTACTCTGCTTCCCCCGAGATGCAAAGGGACCACAGACTATCCAGATGGTACGTCTAGCTCCCAGCTCGCCTCGCAAGATCGAGCTATCACTCCTTTCCGAGCTGGGAAATCCCAACTCCCCACAAGTAATCAGTCAAGTCATAAATCCGGAAGCGTAACATTATGGTAAGAGTCGATCCCCTTTCTTTCTCTTCCTTCCTCTCTTTTATAGAGTTTTAGAACTTCCCACCCTCCCCAAATTTCATTTACTTTAACTTTTAATAAAATCTTCTAAAAATTCTCTTTCATACAAATGTCATTCATCCCCCACGTTTCTCCATTAACTAATTTCTTTAATTTATTAAATTGTCTTATTTCCCTCAGACACATAGAGTTACTCCTATTTTAACTCCTAGGTGTCCCTAGATTCCCTTACAGGTTTTAAATACTTTCCCTAAAATGATGTTGCTAATTTAGTTCAAATTAGAAGGTTCTTTAATGTTGATTCTTTACTAAGTTGACCTCACTTTTTACCATAGGTTCCCTTCTTTCCCTTATTATGTTTCCTCCATTCCTTAGTTTCCTAATTTTTATTATTCTCTTCTTTCCCCTTTTGTTAGAGACAAAAATGGCATTTACGCAAATTAACCTCTTTTCCTTTTTATTAAGAATTTAATATCTTTTAAACTTTCACAAGTTAAATAATTAAATTCTTCTTTAGAATTTTAAATCCACTGATTTGAATTAAATTCTTACTCTTTTCATTTTACCCCAAAATTTTTATGAAGACTAAAACTATTACTTAAGTGGTTTTTAGTTTAATTTTTATTTTTTCTTTATTTTTATTTATTTTATTTTTAGGGTACTTTTCTTAAGGTTAGACAAAATTTTACCCCTAGAGAAGTTTTAGACTTAGGACTTAGATTCTGAACTGGGCGACATTTAATTAGGGAAGTTGTTTTAGAATTTCTTAACGTGTTAAATGTCTTAGGGCCATCTAGGTTTGTTCCTTCATCATCATCAACACGACGTGCCCTTCAGGACGCACCACGTGCTCCAAGGGTGCCACTCGCCTCGTTTGTTTTTTTTGCGTGATGTGCCCTTCAGGATGCACCACATGCTCTAAGGGTGCCACTCGCCTCTAGTGTTTCTTTTGCGCGACATGCCCTTCAGGATGCACCACGTGCTCCAAGAGTGCCACTCGCCACTTGATTGATTGGTAGACATCAATAACCCCTTTAGTCAACACTCTGCCAGGTGAACTTGTGGGAGACTAAGGGCTTCTAAGGAATAAGGCCCTCGCCTTATTGCACGCCCCTTAGAATCATCATGAGCGACTATCGCAGTTTTCCCTCATGACATCGTGGGTCCTCTCAAACTAGGTGATCATTAACCTGCAGTTCGAGCCACGGTGGGAGTGCTAGTAGGTTGTGGCAGGGCTTTTGTCCACACCTCTCCCTCAACCTCTCTGGTAGTCATGTGTGTGGCCCCTTTACTCCATATGTGAGACTGGTCAACAAGCTATCGTCAGCCTGCATCATCAACAATCATGTTAGAACATGTCCACATCATATCATCTAATCAAACATAATAAAATCACAGTAAAACCATCAAACCCCAATAGCACATTCCCTAACTCGATCCAGAGTCCAAGGGGTTCCGTCGATGCCTCTACATCCTCAAGGTCCAAAACCCTGCACACTCAGTAAAACTGAGTCAATAACACTTGTCTATGTCAATGCAGTAAAACATCATGTCATCTACCATAATGCATCATAATCAAGGAAAACAATTTTAATATCATAATAGTCTGGACCACTTGTGAGCAAGTGTCCTCAAAGAATAAGTTTTCTTACATACACCCCCTCTTGGTCTAAACTTCGTCCCAAAGTTTCATAGTATAAGTGTCGAAATAAGTATATCACAGTATCATAAGTCTATCTATCAAACAAAAATGGAAACTACTGGCGCATATCATATGCGTCCTCCCAAGTCACCGAGTGCGGACTATAATTGTCCCACTGGACCTTGACCTGATCTACTGTTCGACGTCGTAACTGTCGAATGCGGTGATCTAATATGTGGACCGGCTCAGCGGCGAGCGCTCCCTCGTCCAAGACCTACAAGGAACTCATGTCAATCACATGTGTAGGATCACTAATATAATGTCTCAAAAACAAATACATCAAAAACATCATGCATACGCCTCAAGGAATCAGGCAAGGCTAGTCGATAGGCCACGGGCCCCTTTCTCTCCACAATCTCAAAAGGTCCCGTGAACCCAGGTGAGAGTTTATCTCCCTTTCCAAACTTGATTGAACTCTTATGCGGTTTAACCCACAACAAGACTCAATCGACGACCTCGTAACTACGGTCGACTCAGTGCGCATCGACATAAATCTTCTGTCGATCCTGCGCTTCTTTAATCATTTGTCTTATGGTTTGCATTTTCTCTTCCATTTCTTGGATCACTTCTGGTCCCACTAGGACCCTATCCTCAAGCCTATCCCAAATCAAGGGCGTCTGACACGGTCGCCTGTAAAGAAACTCGAAAGGAACCATATTAATGGTGCTCTGGTAACTGTTGTTGTAAGCGAACTCTACTTGTGGCAATAATTCCTCCCAACTCTTTTGTTCGTTCATCACTTACATGCGCAACATGTCTTCCAAGTTTTGGTTAATTCGTTCAGTCTGTTCGTCAGTCTCTGGGTGATACGTAGTACTAAAGTTAAGTTGGGTTCTCAAGGCCTCTTGGAAACTCGTCCAAAATGATCCAATAAACACCGATCCTTGATTAGATATAATCCTCTTAGGCATGCCATGCAGCCTCACAATATCACTCATGAAAACTTTAGCTATGTCAGGTTCCTGATACGTTGTATGCACAGGAATAAAGTGAGCACTCTTTGTCAAAATGTCTACTACTACAAAAATTGAGTCATGTCTCATGGTTGTCAGTGGCAATCCAACAATAAAATCCATCGAAATAACCTCCCATTTTTATTCTGGAATGGCATGTGGTTGAAGTGATCCTACTGGGTGTCTATGGTTAGGCTTTACCTGATGTCACTCCATACATCTGGCCACATAGTTGACTATGTCGGCCTTCATTCCCTTCCAAAAGAATAAGGGTTTAAGGTTTTCCCTCATCTTCGTGACTCCCGGGTGATCCATGTAAACTTTTGTATGAGCCTTTCTCAGGATCAACATCCTCAACTCGTCGTTTCACGATACGTAAATCTGACTTCTAAACCTCAATAACCCATTGCCATCAAATTAAAATCCCTCAAATTGTGGTACCATCATGCCGTTTTGTCTGATAAAACCCTCGACCTCTTTGTACTGGTCATCGTCACGTTGTAAAGTGAGAATATTCTCATGTAGATTCGTCTGAAGTGGTAACACCAAAAAGATGCATGGTCTCCGACTCAAAGCATCTGCAACTCGGTTCACTATTCCCTTTATGTAAGAAATCTCAAAGTCGTACTCGCTAAGCAATTCCGACCAACGTCGTTGTCGTACGTTCAGGTCGCTTTGCATAAAAATGTGTTGTAGTCCATAATGGTCAGTCTTTAATTCAAATTTTCGTCAAACAAGGTAGTGTCTCCAAAACTTCAAGGCATATACGAGGGCTAATAACTCCAAATCATGCATCGCGTAGTTCTCCTCATGCCTTCTCAGTTTCCTCAAAATGTAAGCAATCACTCTTTTGTCTTGCATCAAGACTCCGCCTAAACCTTCCTTGGATGCGTCTATAAATACCAAGAAGTCTGCGTCCATGTCAGGGACCTTTAGTAATGGTGTTGTCGTCAACAACTCCTTAAGCCTCCGAAATGCTTCCGCGCATTTCTCGGTCCAAACAAACTTCTTGTTTTTCTTCTGCAATTTTGTCATCGGATTTGCTATCTTCGAAAATCCCTCGACAAATCGTCGATAGTATCTTGCTAAACTCATAAAGCTATGCACTTCTGTAACATTCGTCGACGCAGGCCATTCCATAATAGCCTCGACCTTGGCTGGATCCACGATGATGCCTTCGTCGGAGATGACATGCTCTAAGTAGTGAATCCTCGATTGATAAAAAGAGCATTTGGACAACTTCCCATACAATTTGTGCTCTCATAGACACTGTAGTACCAACCACAAGTACTCATCATGCTCCTCGATCATCTGAGAGTAGATCAAAATATTGTCAATGAATACTTGGTTGAACTTGTCCAAGTACTCGCGAAACACCCCATTCATCATACTAATAAATACCCCTGGGGCATTTGTCAGTCCAAATGGTAAAACAGTAAACTCGTAGTGTCCAAACCTCGTCTTAAAGGCGCTCTTAGGGACGTCATTCTCCATGATCTGTAACTGGTGATACCCTGATCATAAATCGATCTTGGAGAACACTGTCACACCCTTCGTTTGATCGAACAGATCATCAATTCTCGGCAAGGGATACTGATTCTTGATCGTAGCCTTGTTCAGTTGACGGTAGTCAATGCAAAGCCTCCACTATCCGTCCTTCTTCCGAATGAAAATAAGAGGTGCACCCCACGGTGACACACTAGGACGTATCAGTCCCAGGTCCAACAACTCCTTCAGTTGCATTTTCAACTCTTGTAACTCTGGGGTGGACATCCGATAAGGCGTTCTTGCTATCGGTTAAGTCCCCATTTTTAGGTCTATGGTAAACTCCAACTCTCTCTCCGGTGACATCCTAGGTAACTCCTCCGGAAATACGTCCGCAAACTCTCTCACCACCGAAAGGTGTTCTAGACCTTTTGCTACTCCCTTCTCATTTAACACAAGGATCGCATAAATCTTGGACCCCTTGCGCATACTTTTTCGTAGCTGTAAGGAAGAGACAAACCTTAGGGAAAATCCCTGGTTCTATACTACAATCACATATCTATGTCCCTCGTCATCAACCAAGCTCAACCATTTCGTCTTACAGTTGAGTATCACCTCATGTGATTCCAACCAATCCATACCAATTACGACATCATAAGATCCTAAGATCGTGACGTACAAGTTGGCCCTGATTACAAACTCTCCTAGGTTAAGGGCACAACCCATAACCTTTCCTCCAACCATTTGTTTGGCTCCCGAGGCCATCTCCATGAAGCTAAACTCATTCTATTTGACTGCCTTTACCTTAATTCTTTTTAGTGTTGCACCAGAAATGAAACTCTCGCTAGCACCGAGATCTATCAAAATACTAAGGGTTTGGTCAGCGACAGTACCTGTCATCTCGAGCAGAGTCGAATGATGCTATGGATGGCGGTTATTCACCACTGCATGAATCTGATGGGCCTTGCCCATATCTCCCATTGTACTGGTTCCCACTGATCTGGACTCTTTGTTCCTCTCGACAGGACAATCACGTTGGTAGTGTGGCTCCCCACACATCCAACACACCTTATTCAGCCCAGTAGTCTTGGTACCCAAAGTAGAATATGACGGCCCACCGGCCTGGAACCCTGGTCTATTCTGTTGAACAGGGTTTAGGTTCGTTAGTCACAGCCATAGGTGAATTCGCAGATGGGTCGGGCTTAGGTTTAGGTAGTAAAACACTGTAGGGAAAAGGGGTAGATTTACTCATAGATATCACATGCCTATCAATTGGAGGAGGGTTTGATTCCTCAAAACCGTTGCGGTTGAGGAAATCGGGCCAGGAATCTCGACGTAAACCGAGTTCATAAACGACCAGTATTTTAATCAACCCAACATGGAAGAGGCTAGTGTCAGCCTGGCTTCTATTATACTTCTTAGCCATTTTAAATCTGTAGATCATCCCCTAACTGTCCATAGTATCCATGGCCTAAACTGTTGGCCATGCTACTGCTGATGTTGTGGTTCCCGATAAGGCATCCGCTGCTAAGGCGGTGGTCGTCGGAGTGTGGTAAAAGTGGATCCCCTCTGGAAGCCACGATATCCCAGCATATGTCTCACTGGTGTGTGGTACTGCCGTGTTCTAGATGAAACCTGCCCTGCTAGTCTCGTTGGAGTCCTGGTCTAATCCCCACTAATGAGCTCCTTCTCTTCTATGAGGGCCTTATGGACGACATCGTGCAAGGTTTGAGGTATCAAAATCCTAACCTTTGCATGCAGGCTTTCGTTAAGGCCAAACATGAACCTGTTGACCTAAAGTTTCTCCGTGTTAAGATGCGGAGCATACCGGAGCAGCTCCATAAAACGTGCCTCATACTCGGGCACCGTACGAGCTCCCTGTTGTAAGGCGTTGAACTCATTGAGTTGACGCTCAATGAATTCCTATGAAAGGTACCACTCTCAGAACCATTCCTCAAACAGTTCCCGTGACATGTCTTCGACGGCCATGTTCAACTGCGGTAGGAGCATCTTCTACCATAGAAAAGCGCTCCCCTTCAGTTGAAAGACCGCCATGCGGACCTTCATGTTGGAGGTATAATATCTAAGTGCGAAGCACATCTCCATGTTCTCCAACCATGCCTCAGTGGTTGCACCGTCCGACGCACCAAAGAACTTGAGAAATTTTACCTTCTCGAGTTCACGGTGAATGCTACCAGTAACATCCAGTGTGTGCGGCAGAACCTTAGCGGGTGTCGGCGCCCTGGCCTCATCTCTGTCCAAACGGCTGATAGTGCCTCGAACATGCGCTGAAAGGATCTCATCATCCTGACTACATCACCAACTATTATCTGCTCCTGTCTAAGAACCTTCTCATCTCCCTAGGGGTTAGACCCCTTTGACGTGGATGCTACTAGGGGCGTCACGCCTCCTCCCCTAGCACCCCGTCGTCTGCCTCCGTGGTGCCCTCTAACCATGATTACCTGCAAGCACACAATCAACTCGATTAGCAACAATATAATCAAATCATGTCAACGAAAGTCGTAGCGTTCCCAAGTCATGGGTCAAACCGGATCTGATACCATATGTAGCGCCCTCCTCGTTACGACAACAAACCTCATATAACAAGTGCAATTTTTTTTTTCTTTTAAAAGTGTGTGCTGCATGTACAAGGGAAACAAACACATTCGACTCTACGTCGCCACCCGACGATGAAAAAGACGCAAACCACAACGAACACAACAAGACGACATAATACGCACAACAAGTAACTCCATGCATTTAACAACAATCAATCGAAAATAATTAATACTGACTACCCGCCCGTTCTACCCTGCAATGGTTAGGACCTCGAAGACACATAAGAAACGCTCAAGCCCAGGTTCCCATCGATTTTAACCATTTAAGGTCTCAGGGCTGGCGATTGTTCTGAGGAACATGGAGGTGTCTACATCCCGCCCGACACATGAAGACCAAGCACACAGAAGGTTTACCAACCAACTACAACATAATTTAAATGAAAAACAACCCTCATTTACTAACTTGAAATAATTTATTGTACTTAATTCAAGAACATTCCACCATATATGTTTATCAATAACAATAAAAATTACAATAACGCTGCCATGAAATAATAAATACCTTACACTTATATCGCATTAACTTTGCAAAAATAACAATCACCTTACATCTTATGTGTTATCCATAATAATAAAACTACAATATCAT
The DNA here is from genome assembly GCA_000966675.3 of Picea glauca. NCBI lineage: Eukaryota > Viridiplantae > Streptophyta > Pinopsida > Pinales > Pinaceae > Picea > Picea glauca. The sequence goes on from JZKD02S0211424.1 coordinate 516,510, forward strand.
TGCCATAAAATGACAGCACCATTTCATTTTAAGTTACAATAACTTTGCAAGAATAACAATCGCATTACAATGGAATATCATTGCCATAAAACGAAATTCTCATGTAGATTTGTCTGAAGAGGTAACACCGAAAATATCCGTGGTCTCCAACTCAAAGCATCCGGCAATCGGTTCACTTTGCAAAAATAACAATCACCTTACATCTTATGTGTTATCCATAACAATAAAACTACAATATCATTGACATAAAATGATAACACCATTTCATTTTAAGTTACAATAACTTTGCAAGAATAACAATCACATTACAAGACAATGATAATTAATAAAGCTAGTAAGGAAATTAACACAGCTTATTCCAACCTCCACTACTAGCCCTGCAATGCATGTCTAAAGCGCATAATATCATAAGGTACAATCTAAATCCACCTTGAAACAATTTCCTTTGTGAATTTTATTTTTTCAAGAGTCAACATAGTTCCATCTAAATCAATTTATCTTAAAATGTTATTGTTGTTATAAAAATTCTAATTTAAATCACTAACCAATAATCATGGGGAATATATACAACAATGTATGAGGAATTAAATCCTGTATATCTTAACAACCTTTACACACAAATTCCTCATCCCACTGGTAAGGATAATAGTAACAATGATATTAATAATTGTTATTATTATTATTAATAATAAAGGAAACACTTCATCAATCTAATTATAATAATCATTTTTAAAATCTTAAACCATTTCATAATCATGCAAGGATATCTCAAAAGGTTCTACAATATTCATACCCTTCATCCAATTATAATGAAACTACACACTTGATAGATCATGTGCATTTTTGATGCCCCATGTAACATGCTAGAATAAATTAAAAGTTAAAACAAAAGATAACGGTGGAATAACGATATTAAGATCTATCCAAATAAAATTTATAGAGAAAAAGGGTGAAAACATACGAGACATTGGATATCTTATTGGCCTATCTTTGGTATTAATAAATAATTGAGGGCTGAGGCAAGGGATAACAGTTTTACTACACCTGTAAATATCCAAAAGGGATAAAGGTAAACAGAAGCAACAAGATTAACAAAGGATAGCTGTCACCATAAACCAAAATATAAATCCAGGAATTTACCCTATATGAAGGAGTTGAAACGTTGTTAATGCATAATCAAAATAAAACGGTGTTACCATAAGGATGGGATTGTTGTCAAGTAAATGTTATTTAAAATCCTTGCGGGTACACCAGTGCATACAATTAGAAACAATCCAGAAAATAAGGATGAAACGTTGTGCCTATAATTAAGAGACAATCCATAAATTAGATAAATCGTTGTGCATATGTTCTGAGACAATCCATAAATCAATGTCATTTTAAGGAGGGAGAACTTCGTTTGCCAGGGACGGAGGTTGCTAGAGACGAATTTACAGAACAATACAAAATGAAAATGCGCGACACCCATTGCAGAACGAATTCTCAGAACAAATTTTACAAAACGAAAAATTCCAATACACTCATTGCTAGAACGAATTCTCATAACTAAATTTTACAAAAACGAAATGCCAATACACTTATTGCCAGAACGAATTCTCAGAACTAATTTTACAAAATGAAAATGCCAATACACTCATTGCCAGAATGAATTCTCAGAACTGAATTTTACAAAAACGGAATGCCAATACACTCATAGCCATATTTAAAAACGCCCATAGTCAGATATAAAAATGCCCACCATAATTTATAAACGCCTACAAAAATACAAAATGCCCACAGTAATATATAAACTCCCCCATTATTACAAAACGCCCATAGCCATATATAAAAACGCCCACCATAATTTATAAATATCTACAACAATACAAAATGCCCACAGTAATATATAAACTCCCCCATTATTACAAAATGCCCATAGCCATATATAAAAATCCCCACAGTCAGATATTAAAATGCCCACCATAATTTATAAACGCCTACAACAATAGAAAATGCCCACAGTAATATATAAACACCCCCATGATTACAAAATTCCCATAGCCATATATAAAAATGCCCACAGTTAGATATAAACGCCCACAGTCATATATAAATTCCCACATTAAAACAAAATTCCCACAGTCATATATAAATGCCCACCGTAATTTATAAATGCCTAAAGAACACCAATAAGAAATTGCAGCCAATAGAAAGAGAATGTCAGAGCCAAGGATAACTCATCGAAAGGATTGTGGGGTTATAACAGTCTAGGCGCAGAAAATAATAACAAGGAAATGAGATGATCCAAAATTCAACACATCAATCATCATCATAAGGATTCATATACAAGTTTAAACAATTTTCCTCTTCTTTGTAAACAAACAAACGCACTTGTTAAAATAACTCTAAGATGCTATCTCGCACTTGAGCTCCATGCCGCTCCCACTCGCCGACCCTCGAGACCTCAACGGTACCTCCCAGCCAACTCTAGGGGTACTCTGCTTCCGCATTAGCCCCCCGAGCCGCAAAGGGGCCACACACTATCCAGATGGTACGTCTAGCTCCCACCTCGCTTCGCAAGGTCGAGCTACCACTCCTATCCGAGATGGAAATTCCCAACTCCCCACAAGTAATCAGTCAAGTCACAAATCCGGTAGCATCACTTTACGCTAACAGTCGATCCCCTTTCTTCCTCTTCCTTCCTCTCTTTTATAGAGTTTTAGAACTTCCCACCTTCCCCAAATTTCATTTACTTTAAGTTTTAATAAAATCTTCTAAAAATTTTCTTTCGTACAAGTGTCATTCATCCCCCACATTTCTCCATTAACTAATTTCTTTAATTTATTAAATTGTCTTATTTCCCTCACCCACCTAGAGTTACTCCTATTTTTACTCCTAGGTGTCCCTAGATTCCCTTACAGGTTTTAAATACTTTCCCTAAAATGATGTTGCTAATTTAGTTCAAATTAGAAGGTTCTTTAATGCCGATTCTTTACTAAGTTGACCTCGCTTTTTACCATAAGTTCYCTTCTTTCCCTTATTATGTTTCCTCCATTCCTTAGTTTCCTAATTTTTATTATTCCCTTCTTTCCCCTTTTGTTAGAGCCAAAAATGGCATTTGCGCAAATTAACCTCTTTTCCTTTTTATTAAGAATTTAATATCTTTTAAACTTTCACAAGTTAAACAATTAAATTCTTCTTTACAATTTTAAATCCGCTGATTTGAATTAAATTCTTACTCTTTTCATTTTACCCCAAAATTTTTATGAAGACTAAAACTATTACTTAACTAGTTTTTAGTTTAATTTTTATTTATTTATTTATTTTATTTATTTATTTTTATTTTTAGGGTATTTTTCTTAAGGTTAGAAAAAAGTTTACCCCTACAGAAGATTTAGACTTAGGACTTAGATTCTGAACTAGGTGACATTTAATTAGGGAAGTTGTCTAAGAATTTCTTAAGGTGTTAAGTATCTTAGGGCCATCTAGGTTTGTTCCTTCATCATCATCAACGCGACGTGTCCTTCAGGATGCACCACGTGCTCCAAGGGTGCCACTTGCCTGGTTTGTTTCTTTTGCACGACGTGTCCTTCAGGATGCACCACGTGCTCCAAGGGTGCCACTCACCTCTGGTGTTTCTTTTGCACGACATACCCTTTAGGACGCACCACATGCTCCAAGGGTACCACTCACCACTTGATTGATTGGTAGACATCAATAACCCCTGGAGTCAACACTCTGCCAGGTGATCTTGTGGGAGACTAAGGGTTTCTAAGGAATAAGACCCCTACCTTATTCTGTGCCCCTTAGAATCATTGTGAGCTACTGTTGTAGTCTACCCTCACGACATCGTGGGTCCACTCAAACAAGGTAATCGTTAACCTACAGTTCGAGCCACGATGGGAGTGCTAGTAGGTTGTGGCAAGACTGTTGTCCACACCTCTCCCTCAACCTCTGTGGTAGTCGTGTGTGTGTCCCCTTTGCTCCATATGTGAGTCTGGTCGTCAAGCTAGCGTCAGCCTGCATCATCAACAATCATGTCAGAACATGTCCACATCATATCATCTAACCAAACGTATTAAAATCACAGTAAAACCATCAAAACCCAATAGCACATTCCCTTACTCGATCCAGAGTCCAAGGGGTTTCGTTGATGCCTTTGCATCCTCAAGGTCAAAAACCCTACACACTCAGTAAAACCGAGTCAATAGCACCTGTCTATGTGAATGCAGTAAAACATCATGTCATGTCCCATAACACATCATAATCAAGGAAAAATGTTTTAATATCATAATAGTCTGGATCACTTGCGAGCAAGTGTCCTCAAAGAATAAGTTTTCTCAGTGCGCTAGAGCGGGATGTTACATACACCCCCTCTTCATCTAAACTTCGTCCCAAAGTTTCATAGTAAAAGTGCCAAAATAAGTGTATCACAGTATCATAAGTCTATCTATTAAACAAAAATAGAAACTGTTGGCGCATATCATATGCGTCCTCCCAGGTCCTCGAGTGCAGACTATAATTGTCCCACTGGACCTTGACCTGATCTACCGTTCGACGTCGTAACTATCGAACGCGGTGATCTAAGATGCGGACCGTCTTAGCAATGAGTGCTCCCTCGTCCGATACCTGCAAGGAACTCATGTCAATCACATGTGTAGGATCACTAATATAATGTCTCAAAAATAGATACATGAAAAACATCGTGCATATGCCTCAAGGAATTAGGCAAGGCTAGTCGATATGCCATGGGCCCCTTTCTCTCCAGAATCTCAAAAGGTCCCACGAACCTAGGAGAGTGTTTAGCTCCCTTTCCAAAATTGATCGAACTCTTATTCAGTTTAACCCGCAAGAAGACTCGATCACCGACCTCATAAATACGGTCGACTCGGTGCGCATCATCATAGCTCTTATGTCGATCCTACACTTCTTTAATCCTTTGTCTTATGGTTTGCATTTTCTCCTCCATTTCTTGGATCACTTCTGGTCCCACTAGGACCCTATCCTCAAGCCAATCCCAACTCAAGGGCGTCCGACATGATCACCCGTAAAGAAACTCGAAAGGCGCCATCTTAATGGTGCTCTGGTAACTGTTGTTGTAAGTGAACTCTACTAGTGGCAAGAATTCCTCCCAATGCTTTTGTTGGTCCATCACATACATGTGCAACATGTCTTCCAAGGTTTGGTTCATTCATTCGATCTATCTGTCAGTCTCTGGATGATACGCAATACTAAAGTTAAGTTGGGTTCCCAAGGCCTCTTGGAAACTCGTCCAAAATCGTCCAATAAACACCGATCCTCAATCAGATATAATCCTCTTAGGCACGCCATGTAGCCTCACAGTCTCACTGATGAAAACTCTAGCTATGTTAGGTGCCTGATACATCGTATGCATAGGAATAAAGTGAGCACTCTTCGTCAGAGTGTCTACTACTACAAAAATCGAGTCATGTCTCCTAGCCATCAGTGGAAATCCAACAATAAAATCCATCGAAATAACCTCCCATTTCGATTCTTGAATGGCATGTGGTTGAAGTAATCCCGTTGGGTGTCTATGTTTAGCCTTTACCTGCCGACACTCTAGACATCTGGCCACATAGTTGACTATGTCGGCCTTCATTCCCTTCCAGAAGAATAAGGGTTTAAGGTCTTCCCTCATCTTCGTGACTACCGGGTGAGCCATGTAAACTGTTCTATGACCCTCACTTAGGATCAACATCCTCAACTTGTCGTTTGAAAGTACATAAATCTGACTTCTAAACCTTAATAAACCATCGCTATCAAATGAAAATCCATCATATCGTGGTACTATCATGGTGTTTTGTCCGATAAAACCCTCGACCTCTTTGTACCAGTCATCATCACGCTATAAAGTGAGAATCTTTTCATGTAGATTCATCTGAAGAGGTAACACCAAAAAGATGTGTGGTCTCCGACTCAAAGAATATGCCACTCGGTTCACTATTCCTTTTATGTAAGAAATCTCAAAGTTGTACTTGCTAAGAAATTTCGACCAACACCATTGTCGTGCCTTCAGGTCGCTTTTCATAAAAATGTGTTGTAGTCCACAATGGTCAGTCTTTAATTCAAACTTTCATCCAAAAAGGTAGTGTCTCCAAACCTTCAAGGCATATACGATGGCTAATAAATCCAAATCATGCATCGCGTAGTTCTCCTCATGCCTTCTCAGTTTCCTCGAAATGTAAGCAATCACACTTTCGTCTTGCATCAAGACTCCACCTAAACCTTCCTTGGATGCGTCTATGCATACCAAGAAGTCCACATCCATGTCAGGGACCTTTAGTATCGGTGTTGTCATCAACAACTCCTTAAGCCTCTGAAATGCTTCCACGCATTTCTCGGTCCAAACAAACTTGTTTTGCTTCTGCAATTCCATGATCAGATTTGCTATCTTCGAAAATCCCTCGACAAATTGTCGATAGTATCCTGCTAAACCCATAAATCTATGCACTTCCGTGATATTCTTCGGTGCAGGCCATTCCATAATAGCCTCGACCTTGGCTGGATCCACAATGATACCTTCATCGGAGATGACATGCCCTAAGTAGTGAATCCTCGATTGATAAAAAGAGCATTTGGACAACTTCCCATACAATTTGTGCTCTCGCAGACACTGTAGTACCAAGCACAAGTTCTCATCATGCTCCTCTGTTGTCTGAGAGTAGATCAAAATATCATCAATGAATACTTGGATGAACTTGTCCAAGTACTCGCGGAACACCCCGTTCATCAAACTCATAAATACCCCTAGGGAATTTGTCAGTCCAAATGGTAAAATAGTAAAATCGTAGTGTCCAACCCTCATCTTAAAGGAGATCTTAGGGACATCATCCTCTTTGATCCGTAACTAGTGATACCCTGATCAAAAATCTATCTTGGAGAACACCATCGCACCCTTCATTTGATCGAGCAGATCATCAATTCTCGGCAAGGGATACTGATTCTTGATCGTAGCCTTGTTCAGTTGACAGTAGTCAATGAAAAGCCTCCATGATCTGTCCTTCTTCCAAATGAAAATAACAGGTGCACCCCACAGTGACACACTAGGACGTATCATTCCCAGGTCCAGCAACTCCTTCAGTTCCATTTTCAACTCTTGTAACTCAGGGGTGGACATCCGATAAGGCATTCTTGCTATCGGTTTAGTCCCTGGTTTTAGGTCTATGGTAAACTCCAACTCTCTCTCCGGCGACATCCTAGGTAACTCCTCCATAAATACATCTGCAAACTCTCTCACCACCAAAAGGTGTTCTAGACCTTCTGCTACTCCCTTATCATTTAACACAAGGATCGCATAAAGCTTTCACCCCTTGCGCATACTCTTCCGTAGCTGTAAGGAAGAGATGAACCTCAAGGAAACTCCCCGGTTCCATCCTACAATCACACGTCTCTGTCCCTCATCATCAACCAAGATCAACCATTCTGTATTACAGTTGAGTATCGCCTCATGTGATTCCAACCAATCCATACCAATTACGACATCATAAGATCCTAAGATCGTGACTTACAAGTTGGCCCTGATGAAAAACTCTCCTAGGTTAAGGGCACAGCCCGAAACCTTTCCTCCACCCTTTTGTTTACCTCCCTAGGCCATCGCCATGAAGCTAAACTCATTTTGTTTGACTACCTCTACCTTAATCCTGTTTAGCACTGCACCATAAATGAAACTCTCGATAGCACCGGGATCTATCAAATTACTAGGGGTCTAGTCAGCAACAGTACCTGTCGTCTCGAGCATAGTGGACTGATGCTCTGCCTGACAGTTATTCACCGCTGCATGAATCCGATGGGCCTTGCCCATATCTCCCACTATAGTGGGTCTGGATATTCCAGACTCTGTGGTCCTCTCCACAGAACAGTCACGTTGGTAGTGTGGCTCCCCACACGTCCAACACCCCTTCTTTGGCCCAGTAGTCCTGGTACCCGAAGTAGAAGATGACGGCCCACTGGCATGGAACCCTGGTTTGTTCTGCTGAATAGGCCTAAACTATTATTGTTGTTGGCGACGTTGTTGTTGATGTTGTGGTCCCCGATAAGGCGTCCACTGCTGAGGCAGTGGTTGTCAGGGTGTGGTGAAAGTGGATCCCCTCTGGAAGCCACGATATCCCAGCGTATGTCTCACTGGTGTCTGGTGCTGCCGTGTTCCAGATGAAACCTACCCTACTAGTCTCACTCGAGTCCTGGTCTAACCCCCACTAGTAAGCTCCTCCTCTGCTATGAGTATCTTCTGGATGGAATCATGTAAGGTTTGAAGCATCAAAATCCTAACCTTTGCATGCAGGCTTCCGTTAAGGACAAACACGAACATGTTGACCTTAATTTTCTTTGTGTTAAGATGTAGAGCATACTGGAGTAGCTCCATAAAACGTGCCTCGTACTTGGGCACCGTACGACCTCCCGGTCGTAAGGCGTTGAATTCATTGAGCTGACCCTCAATGAATTCCTCTGAAAGGTACCTCTCTCAGAACCATTCCTTGAACAGTTCCCATGACATGTCTTCGATGGCCATCTTTAGCTACGGTAGGAGCGTCTTCAACCATAGAAGAGTGCTCCCCTTCAGTTGAAATACTGCCATGCGGACCTTCATGTTGGAGGTATAATCGCGAAGTGAGAAGCACATCGCCATGTTCTCCAACTATGCCTCGGCGGTTGCGCCGTCTGGGGCATCAAAGAACTCGAGAAATTTGACCTTCTCATGTTCACGGTGAATTCTACCAATAACGACCGGTCCGCGTGGAAGAAACTTAGTGGGTGTCGGCGCCCTGGCCTCATCTCGGTCCAAACGGCTGATCAGTTCCTCGGACATGCGCTGAAAGGATCTCATCATCCTGGCCACATCACCAACTACTATCTTCTCCTGTCCGAGAACCTGCTCGTCTCCCTGGGGGTTAGACCTCGCTGGCATGGATTCTACTGGGGGCGTCGTGCCTCCTTCCCTAGCACCCCATCGTCTACCTCTGCGGTTCCCTCTAACCATGATTACCTGCATGCACACAATCAACTCGATTAGAAACATTATAATCAAATCATGTCAATGAAAGCCATAGTGCTCCCAATTCATGGGGTGAACTGGCTCTGATACCATATGTAACTCCCTCCTCGTTACGACGACAAACCTCATATAACAAGTGCAATTTTATTTATTTTTCTTTTAAAAGTGTGTGCGCGCGTGTACAATGGAAACAAACACATTCAACTCTGCGTCGCCACCCAACGACGAACAAGACGCAAACCACGATGAACACAACAAGACGACATAAGATGCACAACAAGTAACTGCATGCATTTAACGACGATCAATCGACAATAAGTAAGACTGACTACCCGCCCATCCTACCCTGCAATGGTTAGGACCTTCAAGACAAATAAGCAATGCTCAAGCCCAGGTTCCCATCGATTTTAACCATTTAAGGTCTCAGGGATGGTGACTATTATGAGGAACATGGAGGTGTCTACATCTCGCCCGACACATGCAGACCAAGCACACGAAAGGATTACCAAACAAATACAAGACTATTTAAATGAACAACAACCCTCATTTACTAACTCAGAATAATTTACTGTACTTAATTCAAGTACATTCCACCATATATGTTTATCAATAACAATAAAAATTACAATAACGCTTCCATGAAATAATAAACACCTTACACTTATATCACATTAACTTTGCAAAAATAACAATCACCTTACATCTTATGTGTTATCCATAACAATAAAACTACAATATCATTTCCATAAAATGACAGCACCATTTCATTTTAAGTTTCAATAAGTTTGCAAGAATAACAATCACATTACAAGACAATGATAATTAATAAAGCCAGTAAGGAAATTAACACAACTTATTCCAACCTCCACTACGAGCCCTGCAATGCATGTCTAAAGTGCATAATATCATAAGGTACAATCTAAATCCACCTTGAAACAATTTCCTTTGTGAATTTTAATTTTTGACGAGTCATCATAGTTCTATCTAAATCAATTTACCTTAAAATGTTATTATTGTTATAAAAATTCTAATTTAAATCAGTAACCATTAATCATCGAGAATATATACAGCAATGTCCGAGGAATTAAATCGTGTATATCTTAACAACCTTTACACACAAATTCCTCATCCCACTGATAAGGATAATAGTAACAATAATATTAATAATTGTTATTATTAGTATTATTAATAAAGGAAACACTTCATCAATCTAATTATAATAATCATTTTTAAAATCTTAAACCATTTCATAATCATGCAAGGATATCTAAAAAGGTTCTACGATATGTATACCCTTCACCCAATAATAATGAAACTACACACTTGATAGATCATGTGCATTTTCAATGTCCCATATAACATGCTAGAATAAATTAAAAGTTAAAACAAAAGATAATGGTGGAATAACGATATTAAGATCTATCCAAATAAAATTTATAGAGAAAAAGGGTGAAAACATATGAGGCAGTATATATCTTATCGGCCTATCTTTGGTATTAATAAATAATTGAGGGCTGAGGCAAGGGATAAAAGTTTTACTACACCTATAAATATCCAAAAGGGATAAAGGTAAAAGGAAGTAGAAAGATTAACAAAGGATAGTTGTCACCATAAACCAAAATATAAAGCTAGGAATTTACCCTATATGAAGGAGTTGAAACATTGTTAATGCATAATAAAATAAAACGGTGTCACCATAAGGATGGGATTTCTTTCAAGTAAAAGTTCTTTAAAATCCTTGCAGGTACACCACTGCATACAATTAGAAACAATCCAGAAAATAAGGATGAAACGTTGTGCCTATAATTAAGAGACAATCCATAAATTAGATAAATCGTTGTGCATATGTTATGAGACAATCCAAAAATCAATGACAGTTTAAGGAGGGAGAACTTTGTTTGCCAAGGACGGATGTTGCCAGAGACGAATTTATAGAACAATACAAAACAAAAATGCCCGATACCCATTGCAGAATGAATTCTCTGAACTAATTTTACAAAAACGGAAATGCCAATACACTCATTTCCAGAACGAATTCTCAGAACAAATTTTACAAAACGAAAATGCCAATACACTCATTGCCATAACGAATTCTCAGAACTAAATTTTACAAAAACGGAATGCCAATACACTCATTGCGAGAACGAATTCTCAGAACTAATTTTACAAAACGAAAATGCCAATACACTCATTGCCAGAACGAATTCTGAGAACTAAATTTTACAAAAACGGAATGCCAATACACTCATAGCCATATTTATAAACGCCCACAGTCAGATATAAAAACGCCCACCATAATTTATAAATGCCTACAGTAATACAAAATGCCCATAGTAATATATAAATGCCCCCATTATTACAAAACACCCATAGCCATATATAAAAACGCCCACCATAATTTATAAACGCCTACAACAATACAAAATGCCCACAGTAATATATAAATTCCCCCATTATTACAAAACACCCATAGCCATATATAAAAACGCCCACAGTCAAATATAAAAATGCCCACCATAATTTATAAACGCCTACAACAATACAAAATGCCCACAATAATAGATAAACTCCCCCATGATTACAAAACGCACATAGCCATATATAAAAATGCCCACAGTCATATATAAACGCCCATAGTCATATATAAATGCCCACATTGAAACAAAATGCCCACAATCAGATATAAACACCCATCGTAATTTATAAACGCCTAAAGAACACCAATAAGAAATTGCAGCCAATAGTAAGAGAATGCCAGAGCCAAGGATAACTCATTGAAAGGATTGTGGGGTTATAACAATCTAGGCACAGAAAACAACAATAAGGAAATGGGATGATCCAAAATTCAACACATCAATCATCATCATAAGGATTCATATACAACTTTAAACAATTTTCCTTTTATTCGTAAACAAACAAATGCACTTGTGTACCTATGACCGACGACAAATAACCTGAAGATGCTATCCCGCACTTGAGATCCATGCCACTCTCGCTCGCCGACCGGCAAGACCTCACCGATACGTCCCAGCCAACACTAAGGGTACTCTGCTTCTACCTTAGCCCCCCGAGCCGCAAAGTGGATGCACACTATCCAGATGGTACGTCTAGCTCCCAGCTCACCTCGCAATGCCGAGCTACAACTCCTATCTGAGCTATGAAATCCTAGCTCCCCACAAGTAATCAGTCAAGTTACAAATCCGGCAGCGTAACATTACGCTAACAACCGATCCCCTTTCTTCCTCTTCCTTCCTCTCTTTTATAGATTTTTAGAACTTTCCACCTTCCCCAAATTTCATTTACTTTAAGTTTTAATAAAATCTTTTAAAAATTCTCTTTCTTACAACTGTCATTCATCCCCCACGTTTCTCCATTAACTAATTTCTTTAATTTATTAAATTGTCTTATTTCCTTCACCCACCTAGAGTTACTCCTATTTTTACTCCTAGGTATCCCTAGATTCCCTTATAGGTTTTAAATACTTTCCTTAAAATGATGTTGCTAATTTAGTTCAAATTAGAAGGTTCTTTAATGTCGATTCTTTACTAAGTTGACCTCACTTTTTACCATAAGTTCCCTTCTTTCCCTTATTATGTTTCCTCCATTCCTTAGTTTCATAATTTTTATTATTCCCTTCTTTTCCCTTTTGTTAGATCCAAAAATGGCATTTGCGCAAATTAACCTCTTTTCCTTTTTATTAAGAATTTAATATCTTTTACACTTTCACAAGTTAAACAATTAAATTTTTCTTTACAATTTTAAATCCAGTGATTTGAAATAAATTCTTACTCTTTTCATTTTACCCCAAAAATTTTATGAAGACTAAAACTATTACTTAACTGGTTTTTAGTTTAATTTTTACTTTTTATTTTTTTTATTTTTTTATTTTTAGGGTATTTTTCTTAAGCTTAGACAAAATTTTACCCCTAGAGAAGTTTTAGACTTAGTACTTAAATTTTACCCCGAGGGAAGTTGTTTAAGAATTTATTAAGGTCTTAAATGTCTTAGGGCCATCTAGGTTTGTTCCTTCATCATCATCAACGCGATGTTCCCTTCAGGATGCACCACGTGCTCCAAGGGTGCCACTCGCCTCATTTGTTTCTTTGGTGCGACGTGCCCTTCAGGATGCACCACGTGCTCCAAGGGTGCCACTCGCCTCTGGTGTTTCTTTTGCACGATGTGCCCTTCAGGATGCACCATGTGATCCAACAGTGCCACTCGCCACTTGACTGATTGGTAGACATCAATAACCCATGGAGTTAATGCTTCACCAGGTGAACTTGTGGGAGACTAAGGGATTCTAAGGAATAAGGCCCCCACCTTATTGTGTGCCCCTTAGAATCATCGTGAGCAACTGTCACAGTTTTCCCTCATGACATCGTGGGTCCTCTCGAACTAGGTAATCGTTAACCTATAGTTCGAGCCACGACGGGAGTGCTAGTAGGCTGTGGTAGGGCTACTGTCCACACCTCTCCCTCAACCTTTCTTCTATTCATGTGTGTGGACCCTTTACTCCATATGTGATACTGGTCGGCAAGTTATCGTTAGCCTGCATCATCAACAATCATGTCAGAACATGTCCACATCATATCATCTAATCAATCGTACTAAAATCACAATAAAACCATCAAACCCCAATAGCACATTCCCTGACTCGATCCAGAGTCCAATGGGTTTTGTCGATGCCTCTGCATTCTCAAGGTCCAAAACCCTGCACACTCAGTAAAACCGAGTCAATAGCACCTGTCTATGTCAATGCAGTAAAACATCATGTCATCTACCATGACGCATCATAATCAAGGACAAATGTTTTAATATCATAATAGTCTGGATCACTTGTAAGTAAGTGTCCTCAAAGAATAATTTTTCTCAGTGCGCGAGAGAGGGATGTTAGAGTGTATGAGACCTACGGAGGTATACATACCCTACCCCTCTCTAGATTTGAACTTGTGACCTCTTAGGAGGAAACACATGTTCTTAACCATTAGGCCCAATAGGAAATACAATAGAATGTTACTTTATCTTGTTCAAGATCATTAGGAATTTAGAAAATATTCTCTCCTTCTATCTCATGAGAATTTCGAGTAAACCTATTTGAGAAGTGTTTTATTCTACTCTATGTTTCTTGATAAGTTTTTTTGGTTTTTTTTTAATGTAAGTGAATCATATATTACATGAAAAATGGATTTTCATGCATATGTTAGAGGACCAAAACAAAATATTCCATTTCCTACCTAAGAAATGAGAGGTAGCATAATCACATTGGTTCACATTGGAAGATTATCTCTATGTTTCCGAAAAATAGTCATTTTAAAAATTACCCTAACTGATCCAAGTGGATATCGGTGGGCACCCATCTTTCCCAACTAGCTAAAAAGAGTTTTCTGGCAATTTTAGTAATTTATTATTTTTAGCAATTTTTAACTTCCAAGGCCATTTTGAGGGTCTAAATGAAGGTTTTTCAAGATCGAGCTTATCAGTGATACCCAAAGGCTCTAATTTAGCTGCCAAAATAAATCTTCTCGATGAGACATTTCCAACAAGCTATTATGCGCACCAAACGGAGATTGTATGCCAAAGTTACACCCTAGGGAAGTTGATACACCAAACTACCCAAAACGGGGTCCACAAAACTTCTGGATTTTCATCTTCCGAGGTTAGGGTTTTGGATTTTCTTTATGATAAAAAGGCCTTTGGAGACTCATTGTAAAATTATCTTCTTATAGATGTGAATAGTCGTCACATCTCCTCTCAAAGATTATCTACCACCACTCTAGCGAGTCTTTCACTCTCTATTTTACAGTCTTTGTATATTTTCGCTCGTTAATAGAAAGTTGTGTATTAATGTATATATATGTTTATGGTTGCATCTATGATACATTTCTTTTATAATATTGGATATCTGATATATCTATGTACATTTATTTATTATATCTCCTCTCTCATTCTGTGCCGAAAATAATTCGGATCAGTGGTATCAGAGCAGGATGCTCTTGATCATTTTTTTTAGTGCATGTCCCTGACAAGGTCTGAGTATAGAAATTTGGGTCTCGAGCTTGTATCTCTTGAATACAATCTCTCTCGCATTCCCATGAAACCCTCCATGGAAGAAGAAAAGAAAAATGATGGAGAAGATGATTCTATCGATCTATTGCTTGAGAAAGATCTCACACGACATAGGGACTAAATGATGGAGAATTTTTCCCACATCTTTCAACGCCTGTCGATAGAAACAATCGCATATTCATCAAACAACCACTTTGGAAGAACCTCTCCTTTCAAGGTACATGTCAATTTTGATATTCTCGTATTTGAAGGTCAGATAGATGCGGATGCCCTAGAAAAATGGTTAAATTTGTTACAAAGTTAGTTCTCTGTTCACCCATTTTCTGACACGGAAAATATCACCTTCTCACTCCTTAAATCTCTTCTCGATGTGAAACATTGGTGGGAAAATTACTAGGAGAAAAGTTCCACAAAAGATTCTTGAATATATGGGATCGATCCCACTCAGGATTTTTTCGTGGACGCAGTAAAGGAACAGTATTACCCTGTTGGAAACTATGATCAGCATTATATGAGATGGACCACACTATAAAAAGAGAGGGGCCAAGAAGTACCGTAGTTCACCAATACCTTCCATACCTTGCGCACCAAGATGGGTATCAAAGACTACGAACGGAATTTGGTTTTGAAATACCATGGGGCTCTACACAGATACATCCAAAATGAAATGGATTTTTTGGACATATCGTCACATGGTGTTGCTTATCAATATGTTGTTAAAATCAAGAAGAAATTTAAGCACCAGAACAAACAGTAGTTCAAGTCTCCAAATTTGCAACAACCAATGTATGATAAAGACGACCTTAATAAATAGTCTCCCGAAAGCCAGTCCAAGCCATAGAAAAATAAGGGTCATGGGAATATGAAGAAGGACACCATAAAATGGTGTGATTTCCACAAAATCACCTGACATAAAACCGATGAATGTCGCTCAAAACAGTGATTAGTGTCCAAAATCAAAGACAAGGAGTCGAACCCTGATTCATAATCTGATTCAGAAAATAATGACAGAAGACAGATCATTGATGTATACCCCACTGCTATTTTCGCGACCACAACAATTCAACCAGAATAACCAACAGATCCTCAAGAGGTGGAGCACCTTTTTTATTCACAAATGTGGGTGAAGGGGACCCTGCTATATTTTATTGTTGATAGAGGAAGCGAGAAGAACCTCATTTCAGTAGAGGTTGTCAAATAGTTGGGATTGTCAACAAAACCACACCCACAACCATACAACATCGGGTGGCTTCGCCAGAGACAAGATCTTCGTGTCAGTCAACAGTTTCGATTGTCATATAGCATCCAAACCTTCAAGGATGAGGTATTATGTGATGTTGCCCCACTGGATTTCCTTGACGTTCTGTACTGGACGAAGAGATTAAAAACATCAATTTATTTATTAAACTTCATAACATAATAATATTCTTCATAACAATAACTTTGTTAACTTAAATTTAACAACATATAATAAATTTAATAACTGATTAAAACAATTGCAAAATTTGAAATACCTGAACCTGATGCTAATAACCCTTCGTTGTCCAAATGCCTTCTTGACCGCGGTTGCACCGTAAAACACTTCCCAAAGCCTAGTTCCTCCCTGCCAACTAGGTAACTCCCTAGCTCCAAGATATCAACGAATATCTTGCCCCCCGTGCCCAAAACCCCCAGCAACCACGGTGCACTCATACAATCTCACTCCCAGTATTTCACTTCTCTCTGAAATACCTAGAGCTCCCAAAATCCATCCCCAACTCCCCGTAGAATGGCCTCCCGTCAAACTCCTTCCCTTCCTTATCCCTCTTTCACCGACTTGCCCCCTCTCATTTACTCTCTACCTAACCCATTTATTACCTTCTTATCCTTTCTCGTTAATGCCCCTTATCCCCTTTATTTAATATCTTATCCCTTTCATGTACGTAACTCTTTAATTCAATAAAATAATTTATTATCCTCATTTTATTTCTTTACTTTATTAATTAATGAGTTAATTAATACTTAAATTAATCATTGACAAATCATGAATAACTAATTAATAATAATTAATTATTTAATGTTATTTTAAGAAATAATTATAGTTTAGCTCATCTTTTAGGACATTTAGATTATTAAATTAATTATAATTAATAATCATATACCTCTATTTAAGGAGGGTCGTTACATACACCCACCCTTCAGGAAATTTCGTCCCGAAGTTAAGGTATCTTATGGTACAAAGGACAAGAAACATGGTTCACACATTCATAACAAGTAACCGACATTATCAGTAAGTAAGTCAAGAAAACTCATACGT
>JZKD02S0211424.1:535750-568736 GCA_000966675.3 Picea glauca
TTTCAGGATGATAAGTTGTGCTTAAGTTCAACTGAGTCCCCAACACTGACTATAAACTTGTCCAAAACCTAGAAGTGAATCTGGAGTCCCTATCTGAAATGATCTTCTTAGGTATTCCATGAAAACGGATAACCTCGCTTATAAACACTCTTGGTTAACTTATCGACTATCACAAGAATGGCATTGTGTCTATGGGATGTGAGCGGCAACGCCACAACAAAATCCATAGAGATGACTTCCCATTTGGACATAGGAACACATGTTCCCTCAGATTGACCTTTAAGGTTACCAAGGAGAAGATATGTGGTCTCCTACTCAAGGCATCTGCGACCACATTTTCCTTTCCCTTGATGTACAAAATACCAAAATCGTACTCTGACGGCAACAACACTCCTCGGAGCACGACCGCTCTCCTCAGGACCTTCTTTCCCTCATGGTCGAAGAACTCAATGGTTCTTCTATTTCCCTATCGGGAAATATGCACCCCACAGGTTTTCTTTGTCACGATCCTCGCTTCTACCTTTCGGAGGATCGACACTTGCAACTTCACGAGTCCAACAATCAAGCGCTACACCCTCAGATCCCCGAGACCCGATGCCCCAGTCAACGCTGACCTTCTCTACGTCTATCGAGACTTTGTCTCTATCGTAACCTCGCTACTCGCAACTTCGCTTCTCATGATGTCAAGCCCTCGGATTTACAACTTTCGATACCCAATACGCCGAAACCCCGATACGACCTTATCGTACTTTCGCTACTTCGCGCCCTCGCTTCTTCGTGACTTGGAGTCCCCAAGGCTTGGGTCCTCACCTTGCGAACCCCAAGTTCGCGAGATCTCCCAATCTCTGCCACCTATCTTCCACTCACTCTTGCGGTCCCACATGCTTACGTCACTGTCGGGATATCGCACCTCACGCCTTCGCGAGTTCCTTTGCCAAATCTTCGACACTTTTATCACGAGATCCCGATAGGTGATCTCACGAATAATACAACAGCCCTGGACGACTTGTATCAACTCTCTGCCCTCCTGAGCTTAGAATCATTAAATTCTCCCGTCGTATCCTCCTTGCTCCTCCGCAAGATCCAACGGCCCAC
This sequence comes from Picea glauca, assembly GCA_000966675.3. Lineage (NCBI taxonomy): Eukaryota > Viridiplantae > Streptophyta > Pinopsida > Pinales > Pinaceae > Picea > Picea glauca. Next base: position 536,846 of record JZKD02S0211424.1, read on the forward strand.
GGTACTTCGCGAAATCTCCTCGGATGATTTCGTCCGTCCGTTCTTCCTTATGAAAGTCCACGAAAAGGAAGAAGTGTCCCTCCACGAGAGTCGTGTCTTCTCGCCAACCTGCGATGCTTCCCTCGAACGTTCAACAACAACTTCCTTGCACTAATCCTTTGATAAGTTTGAAGGCCTACTCCTCCTGAGCTTCCCTTTGAAATCCTCAAATCCTTAGAAGAACTTTGCATGCACTCCTTGCGGAAAATATTCAACCTTATCTAAGTGTTGAAGTATTTTGACCCTGTGCACTCCTGCAGTAGCAGTCCTTCAATATTTTTCTCAGAATCGCAACTCTGAGACCTCGCTTGGTCTGCGCACTCCTTTCACGAAACTGTGCCTATCTACACTCTCGAGACGAATGAAAACAAAAGCTAACTCTAATTGAACCCTTCTATCAACGCACTCCTTGCGGACAATTTGACTGCACTCCTTGCAGGAATCTTCTGGCTCAATCAGAGAAACAACTGAAACTCATTCTATCTTCCTTTCAGACTTCAATTCAACCATGAAATCACATACACAGTATATAAAAGCAAATGTATGACAGGAAGCAAATATTCATGAGAATAACCTCAATACACAGAGAATAGACACATAACCATAGATTTGAATCAAATCTTTCTTCTATTAATTCAATATCTGTACATGGATGTTCTTTACACAGTTCTCTGCTTGCTCTTCTCTTCTTGCTCCTTCTCTCGATATATTACAATGATACTATGAGGGTGTCTATATTCGTTTTCCCTCTTGGACTCTAAAGATATCAAATCTAGAATTAAATATTCTATCTACTTTACATTAAACTATCTTAAATGCCTCATCTACCAAAGGACGAGAGCTATCCTCTCAAGGTCCATTACAATATACAAAGTGTGCTTTCATAAATGGCTTCATTAAAGACTTTACGCAACAATCCCAAAGTGTTTTCAAAATTAGTGATGGCTTGTCCAACTGTCCTCCGCTTCTGCGCTGACTCGCTTGATGTTGTTGGTGATGCTCCTGCATCATACTCCCTCACTTGAAAATTTTCATGGGCTCCTGTCCATGAGCTCTTGCACGGTCTGTCCATGCTTCTGTATCATTGCTTCACTTTCCCAGCTGGCATCTTCCACTGGGTGATTCTTCCACTTGACTAGATACTCATAGTATTCTTTCCTACTGGTCTTCTTTCCAACTCTCTTGTCCAGTATGCACTCCATCTGCAGCTTTTCTGTAATCGACATCTGCTTCGTCCACAGGATCACTGGTTGCTCAATTGCAGTCTTTGCTTCTCCAGCCCTATATGGGTATAAATCTGCGATATTGAATATCGGTGATATCCCGATGCCATCCGGCAACTCAATCTCATAAGCATTCTCTCTGAATTTATTCAAGACCTTGCATGGCCCGATATTATTCATCTTTAGCTTATTGTATGTTCCCCTTGGGAACCTTTCCTTCCTCAAATGTGCCAGAACTAGATCACCAACTTCAAACTGAAGTTGTCTCATGTGTTGATCTGCTCTGTTCTTGTACTCCTGATTTGAGTCTATCATTCGTTGCAACACCTTGCTGTGAAGTTCTTTCATCGCCTCAGCGAATTCTTCTGCACTAGCGCTAGTAGTCACAGTCTGTTCTGAATCCCTCAGTTCAGAAAATCCTCTCGACTGCATCCCATATACAACCTAAAATGGACTCTTTCCTGTACTCCAATTCACTGAATCGTTATATGCGAACTCTGCTTATGGTAATATTCTATCCCAACTGCTATGGTGCTCTGTCACCAAGCTTCTCAGAACTTCTTTGCGTCCTTGGCAACCCGAATACAAAATCCATGTTGATCGCCTCCCATGGTCTCTCTGGTATGGGAAATGGCTGATAAAAACCTGCATTCTGATTTCTACCCTTTGAATGATGACAAATTCTTCATCTGTCCACAAACCTCTTGACATCTTCTCGCATGCCTGGCCAAAAATATGATTCGCTCAGCTTTGTGAATGTCTTGTCGTGGCCAAAATGTCCTGCCAATCTACCACTGTGTTTTTCCTTCAATAGGTTCTCCCTCATGGAGCATTCCAGAATACACAGTTGATTGCCTCTGAACAACAATCCCTCCTCGATCATATAATCTATCCATGGGCTTCTGTCTCTGAGAACTGGATTCTCAGCTGCTTCATACGCTTCTCCAAAATCTGCATCTCCTGCGTACATGTCCCTGAGATTTTCAAAACCCAATGTTTTGATTCAGAACTCCTGCAGCAAAAAACACTTCCTGCTCAAAGCATCAGCCACTTTGTTAGCAGTACCTGCATTATGCTTAATCAAAAACGTGAAATTTTGCATATATTCTACCCATTTTGCATGTTTCTGATTCAACTTCTTCTGTTGACTCACAAACTCTAATGCATGATTATCACTGTACAATACAAATTATCTTGGGATTAAGTAATGCCTCCACTTCTTCAATGCCTGTATGATAGCATAAAATTCCTTATCATACGTGGAGTACTTCAGTGTCGCTTCATCCAGCTTCTCGCTGAAATATGCAACCGGTCTATCCTCCTGGCTCAAGACTGCTCCTATGGAATATCCGCTTGCATCACATTTCACCTAAAATGTCTTCATGAAATCCAGTAACACCAACACTGGTTGTTCCGTTATCTTCCGCTTCAACAGATTGAAGCTCTTCTCAGCCTCTGTTGTCCAATGAAAAGACTTATGTCGCTTCTTCATTGTGTCCATCATCGTTGTGCTAATTCCACTGAAATTCCTGATGAACTTTCGGTAGAAACTAGACAAACCATTGAAACTTCTCACTTCGAAAACATTTCTCAGTGATGGCCAATTCTCAATTACTTCCACCTTACTCGGATCCATCTTTAACTCATTCGACGAAATAAAAAAACCCAAATAAATGAGCTATGTCTTCATGAATGAAGATTTCTTCATGTTAATCAACAGCTTCTCCTACTGTAGTTTTCTCATCACAATGGCCAAATGTTTCAAATGTTCAGCCTTTGTCTTACTGAAGATCAGTATATCATCCAGATATATGACGAAAAATTTCCCGATGAATTCCCTCAGGGCTTCATTCATCAATCTTATAAAAGTACTTGGCGTGTTTGTCAAGCCAAACAACATGACTAGCCATTCATACAAACCTTTGTTTGTCTTGAATGTTGTCTTCCATTCATCACCTTGCCTCATGCGAATCTGGTGATATCTGCTCTTCAGATCAATCTTTGAAAAATAATTTTCCCCACTCAGGAAATCCATCAGATCATCCATTCTCGAAAGTGGAAACCAGTACCTGATGGTAATTTTGTTGATCGCTCTTGAATCGGTGCACATTCTCCAACCTTCGTCCTTCTTCAGACTTAGTACTGTTGGAACGGCACACGGACTCAAGATTTCCTTGACCAATCCTTTGTCCAACAAATCCTGTACCTGATTCTCGACCTCCTCATTTTCTTGCGGTGTCAATCTGTACGCAGCTTTGTTCGGCAAACTAGATTTTGGTATGAGATCAATATGATGACTCACACTCCTCATCGGTGGCAATGAATGAGGTAATTCGTCCACGATGATGTCAGCAAACTCTTCCAGCAGTTCCTGAATCTCATCTGGTAAGTCATCCACTCTTGTTCTAGTCAGAACAATCCTCGATTTTCTGACCACAAAGAACTGTGGATCTTCCTTCTTCCCCATATCTGTAAGAAGTTGCTTCCCACTCATGAGAAGTATTGTGTTGCTTACTTCTGATTTCACGTCCTTATCCTTTATCAGAAGCAACCTGTGTGTCTTCCCATCCTTCTCCAAGTTATATGTGTTCATTCTCCCATCATGAACCACATTTCGGTCATATTTCCATGCCCTACCCAACAATAAATGACATACATCCATAGGAATAACATCACAGAGTATTTTATCATTATATCCTCCTATCTTGATGTCAACTAAGCACTGTTTAGTGACACTTACCTGATGTCCCTTTTGTATCCATGAGACTTTGTATGGACTCGGGTGATCAGTTGTCTCCAATTCTAGTTTCTCCACCATCTCAATTGAAACGAGATTATCTGTGCTACCGCTATCCACGATAACCTTGCATTTCCTATCTTTGGTCTTGCAAGCAGTTCTGAAAACTCTGTTAATTTGATCCGTTTCCTCCATCTCCTTCTCGGGTGTTAAGAGAACCTTACGCATCATCAATGACCTTCCACTTTCTGTGTCTTCATTCTCAACATCACGCCTCTGCGCTTCAGTGATGTGAGCTTATCCACTATCCTTCTTGTTTTCTGGACACTCGAATGATTTGTGCCCATTCTTTCCACATGTGAAGCATGTGATTACTCCACCTCGGCCTCTTCCCCTACCTCTGGTACGAGGAAAAGTATTGGCGTCAGCATAATCTCCCTTCTGCTCATTATGCTATCCTCTTTGTTCAACATGTGGTTGTCCTCACTGTGAGGTTCCACCTCACTCAATATTACCCTAAGGTTTCTTCCATTCCTCCTTTGTCTTCTGGTATTTCTCCTGGGCAACTACCTTGCCTCTAGGCTAACTTCTGCCTCACCCTCGCTGACCTTTCTTACGGCTCAGCTTTTCTTCAGCTTTCAGAACCATCTGATAAGCATCCTCCACTGTCCTGATGGTAACCATGCTTAATTCATCCTGAATGTCGTATCTCAGACCATTCAGATATCTAGCAACCTTTTCATCATCGCTCTCCCGATGACCTGCTCTGATGTTTATTCGATAGAATTCCTCAGTGTATTCTTTCATTGTCATCAACTTCTGTCTCAGGTTATGCATCCTCTTGAACAGTGTAATTTGGTAATCTCTTGGGATGAACTTTTCCTTCATCCTCGCAATCATTCGATCCCAGCTTTTAATCTTTTACTTGCCTTTGCAACGTCTTTTAGCTTGTAGCTTGTCCCACCATAGTGATGCATGCCCTTTCAACCGTGTGACAACATGTCTGACCTTCTTATCCTCTTCGATATCCTCATAATCGAAATAGGTGTCAAGAGCTCTAATCCAATCCAGTAGCTCCTCTGCATACAGATTTCCCTCGTAGACTGGAATGTCCATATTCGCCTTCACACCCATCCTGGAGATAGCTTTAATCAATCGTTCATTTGCTGCATCTTCAGATGCAACTTCTCCTTGTTGTTCAGCTTCAACTTCACCTTTGGAGTCGCTCAGATCGCCTGCACTAGTTGTGCGTCTCTGCGCTGTCTCCATCTCTTTGAGTCTTGCTCTGAGATCTCTCATCTACCTCTCCATTTATGGATTTCATATCGGCCTGCCTCTTCTTCTCACCTCCCTATCTTCTGGGTCGGGTGACTTTCTCTCTCTTCTGGGCAGCATGATGAATCCTCTTCTTTGCTACAGAAAGCAAGGAGATTCCCGCTCTGATACCACTCTGACGAAAACCGCAGTCCTCGGAACACGACCGCTCTCCTCAGGACCTTCTTTCCCTCATGGTCGAAGAACTCAATGGTTCTTCTATCTCCCTATCGGTAAATCTACACCCCACAGGTTTTCTTCGTCATGATCCTCACTTCTACCTTTTGGAGGATCGACACTTGCAACTTCGCGAGTCCAAAAATCAAGCGCTACGCCTTTGGATCCCCGAGACCCGATGCCCTAGTCAACGTTGAATTTCTCTTCATCTATCGGGATTTTGGCTCTATCGCAACCTCACTACTCGCAACTTCGCTTCTCATGATGTCAAGCCCTCGGATTTACAACTTCCGATACCCGATACGCCGAAACACTGATATGACCTTATCGCACTTTCGCTACTTCGCGCCCTCACTTCTTCGTGACTTGGAGTACCTAAGGCTTGGGTCCTCACCTTGCGAACCACGAGTTTGCGAGATATCCCAATCTCTGCCACCTGTCTTCCACTCAATCTTGCGGTCCCAAACGATTATGTCACTGTCGGGATATCACACCTCACGCCTTCATGAGTTCTGTTGCCAAATCTTTGACACTTTTATCACGAGATCCTGATAGGCGATCTCACGAATAATACAATGGCCATGGCCGACTTGTATCAATGCTCTGCCCTCCTAAGTTTAGAATCCTTAAATGCTCCCACTGTATCCTCCTTTCTCCTCCACAAGATCCAACAGCCCACTGTACTTCGCAAAATATCCTCGGATGATTTCATCCATCCGTTCTTCCTTGCGAAAGTCCACGAAAAGGAAGAACTATCCCTCCACGAGACTCATGTCTTCTCGCCAACCTATGATGCTTCCCTCGAACTTTCAACAACAGCTTCCCTACACTGATCCTTCGATAAGTTCGAAGGCCTACTCCTCCTGAGCTTCCCTTTGAAATCCTCAAATACTTAGAAGAACTTTGCATGCACTCCTTGCGGAAAATATTCAACCTTATCTAAGTGTTGAAGTCTTTTGACCCTACGCACTCCTGCAGCAGCAGTCCTTCAATATTTTGCTCAAAATCGAAACTCTGAGACTTCACTTGGCCTGCTCACTCCTTGCACGACACTGTGCCTATCTGCACTCTCGAGACAAATGATAACAAAAGCTAACTCTAATTGAACTCTTCTGTCAACGCACTCCTTGCGGACAATTCGACTACACTCCTTGCAGGAATCTTCTGGCTCAATCTGAGAAACAATTGAAAATCATTCTATCTTCCTTTCAGACTTCAATTCAGCCATGAAATCACATACACAACATATAAAAGAAAATGTATGACAGGAAGCAAATATTCATGAGAATAACATCAATACACAGAGAATAGACACATAACCATAGATTTGAATCAAAGCTTTCTTCTATTAATTCAATATCTGTACATGGATGTTCTTTACACAGTTCTCTGCTTGCTCTTCTCTTCTTGCTCCTGCTCTCGATATATTACAATTATAAAATTAGGGTGTCTATATTCGTTTTCCCTCTTGGACTCTAAAGCTATCAAATCTAGAATTAAATATTCTATCTACTTTACATTAAACTATCTTAAATGCCTCATCCACCAAAGGATGAGAGCTATCCACTCAAAGTCCATTACAATATACAAAGTGCGCTTTCATAAATGGCTTCATTAAAGACTTTGCGTAACAATCCCAAAGTGTTTTCAAAATTAGTGCTGGATTGTCCAGCTGTCCTCTCCTTCTGCGCTGGCTCGCTTGATGTTGTTGGCGATGCTCCTGCATCATACTCACTCATAAACTCACTCCATCACCTTTTCTTAGAATTCAGATCTCTTTGAGTGAAGAGATGTTTTAAACTTTGATGGTCCAGTTTGAGCTCAAAGTTTCTCCCAACAGGATAGTGCCTCCATAGTTTCAGAGCTAGCATTACAGCTGCTAACTCTAAATCATGAGTCGTGTATAACTCTTCATGCTTCTTCAGCTTCCTTGATGCATAGGCTATCACTCCTCCATCCTGCATTAGCACGGCCCCCAACCCTTGCTTCGAGGGATCCGTGCAGACCTTGAAGTCATTTTCCATATCCGACACTCGTAGAATTGGCGCATTAGTTAGTAACCTCTTAAGCTCAATGAATGCACTATAACACTCTTTTGTCCATTCATACCTGACCCCCTTGCATTGCAAGGTGGTGATGGGTTTTGTTATTTTTGAGAATCCTTCTACAAATATCCAGTAATAACCCGTTATCCCCATGAAGCTTCTCACCTCATGGGCATTTTTCAGCACTGGCCACTCCATAATGGCCTTTACCTTTTCTGGGTCCACAGAGATTCCTTCACCGAAAATGATATGACCTAAATAGTGGATCTCTTTCTAAAAAAGGAACACTTCGACAACCTCCCATACAATTTGTTCTCTCTAAGGCAGGATAACACTATTTGCAAGTGTTCCTCATGTTCTCTTTCATTCTTGGAATAGATGAGGATGTCATCTAAAAAGACTTGTACAAAACAATTTAAGTACTTCCAGAATACGCCGTTCATGAGGCTCATGAATACTGCTGGCATATTGGTCAATCCGAAAGGTACGACAACAAACTCGTAATGTCCAAACCGAGTTTGAAAGGCAGTTTTTGGAATATCACCTTCCTTAATCCTTAATTGATGATACCCTGATCGCAAATCGATATTTGAGAATACCACTGCTCCTTTCATCTGATCGAAGAGGTCCTCTATTCACGGCATCGGGTACCTATTTTTCACTATAGCATGGTTCAAGTCCCTGCAGTCTATACACAGTCGTAAGGATACATACTTCTTCTTTAAAAAAATTACCGGTGCGCCCCAAGGTGAGACACTGGGCATTATTAGCCCTAAGTCCAGTAACTCTTTCAACTGTATTTGCAACTCACAAAGTTCTAGCGCTGTCATCCGATATAGAGTCTTGGAGATTGGTTCTGCACCAGGTCTTACTCAATGGTAAAATCAATCTCTCTCTCAGGAGGTAACCCTGGTAACTCGTTTGGAAAAACGTCCTGAAATTCTGACAATACCGGGTACTGATCCAATGAGGGTCCCTTCCTTTCATTCACTGCTTCCACTACATAAAGTCGACACCCTTGTCTCAAGCATCGCTTAACCTTCATAGTTGATATAAAGTGTAATGACACTTTTCTCTGTACACCCTGGATCTCTACTGGTCTTCCTTCATCATCGACACAAAGCACCCTCTTTGTGAAACAATATGCCAAAGCTCGATGAGCTGCTAACCAATCCATTCCAATGATTAGGTCATATGCCCCAAGAGCAGTGACGTATACCTTCAACCTGGTAGTACACACTCCCAGGTCTACTATAAAATTATCAACACTAGGTCCTACCGCTTGTTTTTCCCTCGAAGCCATCTCGACTTGTTTAAAGTCATCGTGCTCGTAGGCTGCCAACCCACTGTTTTCTAATGCAGATTGTGAAATGAAACTATTTGTCTCTCCCGAATCAAACAAAATATTAACATTGATATGATTTAGCGTACCTGATGACTCCACCACCGTGGATTGATGTTCGGCCTGGCGGTTATTAACTGCTGCATAAATCTGGTGGTTGCTACTTGCTCTCCCCATCGGTGCCTTTCCTTATCTATGTATGAATCCTGATTGTAACTCTGGGTAGTCGTGTTGGTAATGGGGTCCTTCTCAACTCCAACAGGTAACACGAGATTGAACCTGTGCACTGTTATGTGACTGTCTCTGAAATGAGTTCCTTCCCCTGGAACCCCTGCCTCTACTAGTTGTTCCCTGAGATGGTCGTGGACCTGTTTGCACCGTTGGAGATGAATGAGATGCTGCACTCACTACCATTGAAATCCCTACATCTATTGTCCTTGGCACGAATCTGTTACCATATGGTGGTGGCCTTGAGCCCCCTCCCCTAGGAAATGTCCTCGGGGCCTTTCCTACGAACCCCGGGCGATGCAGAAATGTTGGTCTTGTACCCCCGGTCAAGTTCAAGTGTTCTTCCGCATAACGCGCATTTTCCACCACTTTGGCTACTGAATATGGTTTCCACATCCGCACCATAGCTCTTATCTTAGGGTTCAATCCATAGACGAAGCGCTCTGCCTGTCGTTGGTCGTTATCCATATACGACACATATTTGACCAGTTCCATAAACCTGATCTCATATTCTTCTATAGTTTTGTTTCTCTGTACTAAGGCATGAAATGCCCCTACCTGTTGTTCCTCGTAGTATGCTGGTAGATATTTCCTCCGGAACCTTTCCTCGAAAAGTTCCCAAGATACTGTGTCTGGGGTAAGGTGTAGTTGCCTTTCCAGGTTGCCCCACCAGTTCAAGGCATTGTCTCTTAACTGAAAAATGGCGATCTTTGCCTTTGATTTGGACGCATAGTCCCTTAAGGAAAAACACCTTGTCATGCCTTCCAACCATGCTTCCATGCGTTCACTGGTGTGACCCCCAGCAAACTCCGGAAGTTTGATCTTCTGCAATTCCCGAGTGATGTCTTTAGGTGGAGGTCCTCCCCCTAAATCCCTTGATGTTTCTGGATTACCCGTTCCAGACGGTGGGGGTTCCACTTCAGTCCCTGTTGGTTGTCACCCCTTTAAAGTGTCTTTGATGGCTTCCAACGAGCGCAGTATGAGGGCTAGTTCGGTCGATGGTGCTGGTGGCGCTGGAGGTGTTGGTGGTGCTTGCGACGATGCTCCCCTACCTCGAGTTCCTCGAGTCTTCACCATCCTGTATGCTTTGACCTGCATCCACCAAAGTTGTCAGGGTGAGTTCTAGGATGTTTCCAATTGGTGCTACTTAAACTTAGAAACAGGGTTAGGCGTAATTTTTCTTTACTTGTCTGTAAATAGACATTACTCCATTATGAGATTGGCTAGGTTAGGGTTAGGATTAAGCGTCTAAGCTTGATTTCTTCACCCCTACAAAAGAACTATTGGTTTCTTTGCCTTGTAGATACATTAGCCTTGTGCCTCACTCGCCACTTCCTATGCTTACGCTCCTAGTGCATATGCCACCTCCTTCCCCCCTGTCCTAGTCTAAGCCTTTTTAACTTTTCACATACAACTTGATTAAAGTGACTTCAGACCTTATGTTTATTAATTTACACCGAGAGGCATACAACTATTGACAATGGGCACAATCAATGATCTTTTAAATCTTACTTAACCTTAAACCCTTATCTGATGGCTATGCATTGAAGATGCTGGCATATTCTTAGTCATCCTCCAAAATCAATGGATCACATTTATCGTTCATAACTTTCTTTCATTTATCACAACATCTATTAACATGTTTACTTTTTAACATTTACCTAATCACATAAAAAAAAATTTGTAAGGTTATATAATTACCACGTTTAATGATTAAATAGGATTAAACTGTGACATCTAAACAATTACCCCCAACTGCCAGCCACGTTTCGGTGTTCACCAGCGCTATGTGCCTTTCGGCATTAGTGTTCTTCTTAAGGCGCTTCGCTTGGTGGGTGGTCTTGGGTATGACAATTAAAGTATTTATATGTGAAATTATTTGTAAAAGTCACATTGTGTGGTGCATTGGCAAGGCGGACTTTGTAAAGACTTGACCGGTGGGGAGGTCTGGGGTTCGACCCTCGCAGAATCCATAAATTTTTCTTTTGTTTTACTAATATATAAAAAAAGTCAAAATACCCAATTAATTTAATTTAATTAATTTAAGTTTTTATTTAATTAATTTTTACTTAATTTAATTTAATTAATTTAACTTAATTTAATTTAATTAATTTAACTTAATTTAATTTAATATTTAAATAAAATAATTTTTTTTTTAAAACCCCCCTTTTTTTAAAAATAATTATAATTAAAATAAGTAGAAATAAAATAAAAAAATTAAAACAATTAATTTATTACAATTAAAACAATAATAAGAAATATAAACAACAAAACAACAAGAAGAATAAAATAATAATAAAAAAGTTACTCGTGAATCGGCATCGTCGGTCCTCGCATGAGGCCCATGTGCCCCCTCCTCTAGGTGCTCACCTCCTTCTAGACTTCTCTTTGGCCTCGTGTGCGCTGGTGCTGGTCATGGCTTTGTGCATGGCGGTGGCGCTGCTTAATTTTAATTATGTTTTGAAGGGGAATGGAAATGCAATGGCTTGCACACTCAGAGGATTGTCCTCTCCCCTTCTCCAAGAATATAATGGCGAAATTAGCAGTTCATGTTCAACAATTCCATTCATGTCCTTATGAGTCGTTGGACTGTCCAAACGAAATTCATCAGTGTGGATGAAGCCATGAGAAATCGATGAAGAAGAAGAGTAGAGAGCCCGACGACCATCTGGAAGTGCCTTACTTCTTCTACAAAGAGTGAGAGAAAGCATCCTCATATACAAAGCCATTTTTAAAGCTCTAAACCCTGCCCCTAACCAAATGGATGTTTAACAGTTAGGCTCTTGTGTGTATATTTTTCTGCGGTATCTGTCCATTCCGTAGAGCCATTGAAGGTGTCGGGTTTGGCAGTTTTCTGGGTTTGTCTTACAGAGAAGTTGTGCTGAGGGTACTGGCAAGGGCGGTTGTCGACCGAGAAGGTTTGTAGACACTATTGGATGCAGAGAAACGGAGCAGTCTGGGCATTATCCCTAAGGAGCATGCGGATTATCTTTGATGGCCTCATCGCAGGTCGCACCATATCCTACCACTTCCTGGAAAGATCATCTCGAAGCTGGCATGCGTCGGGTAAGTTCCAGTCCATGAATTTGGGCAATTACGGATTCTGAAATCATTGTAATAGCAATTTACTTATACACTCCATGCTTATCGACCTGTGACCCTGATGAACAACCCGAGAGACACCCAGACTAGGAGAACTACTGGTAAACGTGTCTACCCAGACTATTTTTAGTTGTGTCTGTAAAACCCGATTGTCAACCGACCGGATGTACCTTCTGGTCCACGTACTGGTAAACGGTAGTACACCCCCGTCTTGCTTATTATCCCACATGAGAAGTTGCCCAAACCGTGTCAAGAGATATGAATGATACTGTTTTCCCAAAACCCACTCAAGTATCAGTCAGTCCCGGGGTCAGTCATTCTCTTCTAACCCATTCAATCATCAATGCCAAACTATAGTCTGTATTTGACTGCGTGATCCATGTCGATGCACGACATGGAAGATAAAATGTTGTTTATTTGGTTGAATCGCCTTTGTACAAATAAATTAGCGTATTGTACTCTACAGATATCAAAGAGGGTATCTAATTTTATACCAGGGACAAAATAAAATCACTTCTCGTCAGTTTTGTTCATATTATGTTTGTAAAATTGTAGCAGAAACAGTATTCTGATTGACCCTTCCTACACGAAATCGGTACAACATCGAGTCCTGTACACTATCTTCAAAAGCAAAGTTACACATGAATTGGAAGGCATCCATTCTTCGAAAGAGAGTTGTTTATTGCTGAATATTTACAAGAAATGTGCTTCAGGTGGAAATCTTGGGGGAAAACACACCAGCCAGACATCGAAGGTGCACATTTTTTTTATTTTTTCCGTTTTTCTTAGTTTCACGTCTGAATGTGCAAGCTTTAATTTCTTTGATATTGAATTTGTGTTTTCTCCGTCGATATTGCTTGAGAATATGCAAAATTTAATTTCTTTTGGGCAGAGTATTGACATTTTGTTGAAAATTTATTGAACTTTTCCCTCTTGCCGACTTTAATTTTTCCTCTATTGAATTTATTAAGGTCAAACCATAAAATAAAATATCTTTGATTTCTTTTGCTTTGTTCTTTTTCCATAAAGACTAGGCTATTCAAAGTCTCCTTCACCGAGGCATTCTTTTGCTACTTATCACTCTGGCAAAAAAAAAACATAAAGAAGAATAGATGCAGGAGAATTTTGCTTTATTTTATATTATTTAACATAGATTTAATGAATTCTTTGAGAATTTGGACTTCATCATCACTAAGTCATACCAAGTATCGCTATTTGTAGTAGAAAATGTTTGAGCAAAGAAACTAAATACAAAGAAACTAAATATTCTAGGGAAGAAGATTTATGTAAAATTTGGAATAAAGAAAAACAATGACACAGGAGAATCTTACTTATTTGGAATAAAGAAAATAAAAAAAACACAGGAGAATCTTACGTAGGCACTGGGAATCTGGACTTTATCAGAAATATTTATAGATATTTGCTTCAGAAAAAAAAATGATCTCGAACAGCCCTAGTAGCTTATTTTACTTTGGTAAATTTGTTTGTTTGTTTGTTTGTTTTTTTCTCATTTATTTTTATATTTGTTTTAAAATTTCTACATTTGGTTTGGTTCGCAGGTTATGGGCGGGACTGGAGCTTGGAGCTAGGAACTTGGCCCATAGGCCCAGATTTTAAACTAATCGCTCTGATACCAAATGTAGGGGCCGAAAAGATTAAAAACATCAATTTATTTATTAAACTTCATAACAGAATAATATTCTTCATAACAATAACTTTGTTAACTTAAATTTAACAACATATAATAAATTTAATAACTGATTAAAATAATTGCAAAATTTGAAATACCTGAACCTGATGCTAATAACCCTTCGTTGTCCAAATGCCTTCTTGACCGCGGTTGCACCGTAAAACACTGCCCAAAACCTAGTTCCTCCCTGCCAACTAGGTAACTCTCTAGCTCTAGGATATCAACGGATATCCTGGCCCCCATGCCCAAAACCCCCAGCAATCTCAGTGCACTGATACAATCTCACTCCCAGTATTTCATTTCTCTCTGCAATACCTAGAGCTCCCAAAATCCATGCCCAACTCCCCGTAGAATGGCCTCCCGTCAAACTCCTTCCCTTCCTTATCCCTCCTTCACCGACTTCCCCCCTCTCATTTAATCCCTACCTAACCCATTTATTACCTTCTTATCCTTTCCCGTTAATGCCCCTTATCCCCTTTATTTAATATCTTATCCCTTTCATGTACGTAACTCTTTAATTCAATAAAATAATTTATTATCCTCCTTTTATTTCTTTACTTTATTAATTATTGAGTTAATTAATACTTAAATTAATCATTGACAAATCATGAATAACTAATTAATAATAATTAATTAGTTAATATTATTTTAAGAAATAATTATAGTTTAGCTAATCTTTTAGGACATTTAGATTATTAAATTAATTATAATTAATAATCATATACCTCTATTTAAGCAGGGTCGTTACACGTTCTCTTGGGCCAGTGATATATGTGGAAGTGCCATGCTATCTATTCAGCTGTAATCTTGAAAATTCCCTTTCTTCTATAAGGAAGGAGAGCCAACATATTTTTCTTGGTTCCCACTAGAATAATATCTCTATCTTTTTGAAAAAAAAGTCCTCTTGGTTAAAAATTGGATAGCCAAATATAATATGAAAGTAGCAACTTATGTTGGGTTGAATGGATTATTTATCTGTTGTAAATATATCTATGTGACAATGCCTAACCTATAATAAGGAAATGGAAACTAATCCAAATGCATTCTTCATACTCCTACCATCCTGGAAAACCATCATTTTCCCCCGAACAAACCCTTTTCCAATGAATTGGAGCAACAATGAGAAGACTATATCAAAATGTAATCTAGTTTTTAAACATCTCATCAAGCTTGCACTACTACATCACATGCTTAATGGTTATAAATTATACAAAAACCTCCATAAATCTAGCTCAATGAAGACAATTTATAATTTCTAGGATATAATGAAGGACTAGCCACCTAAGAACTTGAGTGTTAAAAGATGTGACTTCCAGATACTTTGAGACCTCCAACTACATCCTAGTTCATGATCATGAACATTCTATTTCCAATTGAGGCGATCAAATATTGATAAACTTGGCCTAACCTTATCACCAAAGTTAATTTTATTGGTAATCCATGGATAAGGTTCCTATAAATCCATCTTCAATTCTTCCAAATAAGTATAGAAGAATCCCAATGTAATATGAATGAAAACTCATCTACAATAATATAACACAATGTCACAAAGGAAAAATGACCAACAACTTGAAGGCTGTGAGAATAATTTCCCACCAAGATAACCATTCCCTTGTACTTTAATCCCACATCAATCCTTGATGAAAATACTTTTTCAGTGTGCCATATGCCAATGAAGGTAGAAATAAAACCCCACCTATCTAATTTCCATTGAAAAAGAGCCAAATTGAACATGTATCCATACCAATATTGATGACAGACCAAATAATCTCAATGTAACTAGTAGTTGTGCCTACTAGTAGTTATATCATAGAGGCCAAAATGGTCAAGTGTATGATGTAAATGTCTAGGCTTAGTTAAGATTGAATCATATTTTTCTGTTTAGATTGACCAGTTTTCTTAATGTCTTTTTATCCTTTGATCTTGGGATGGAACACTATTCATCATCCCTCATGTGAGTCTAAGAGGATGATTAATGATTATTGAAAATGAACTATGAGTGTTTAGAAGTTATCTATACCTTCAATATATGTTTACATTGTACGATTTCTATCTGTATCATGCTCCTACTAGCATCAAACTATTGTAAATAGATATCATGTGTTGAATGGATCTCCAAACCTCTATCCAACAATGATAAATAAGAAAGTGCCACATTGTTGAATTGAGGTGAAATTTTCATCTTGTTTTCATGCGGTGTGTTTCTTGTGGGTAAAGCTACTTACCACGTGATTTTTCAACCGTGCTTTCAATTAAAATTGGTTTGGGGAGATTTCATCCCAAATTACATTTATTCGTCGATCCTCCATATATTATCTAAGAGGACTCAACATATTATCTTTATAGCAGTGAAAAGAGGGAGTAAAATCTTAAACTCTCCAAGGTCAAGGGGATGAAGTCAATTTACGTTAATATCTTTGTATTGTTGTAATTGTGTTGTAGGAAATGGTCAAGCTTCCATGTTTGTAACATATATAACACACATACACACACATATAAGGGTGTTACAATATTAGGAGAACACCTTTTAGCATAAGTTTTTGCATATGTTATTAGTGTTACAAAATTTGGCAAAATTTTCAAAGAAACCTTTGCTACAACTTTTGTTATTGGAATTAATGACCCATCGTCATACAAAATTGGATAACAAAAAGCTCCACAATAATAAAAATGTGACCAATATGTAATTTTTACACTCATTGGTAGCATGTCCTCATACAGTTGGGACAATATGTCGAGAACATTAACAAAATCCCTAATTTTCACAGAGAAATATTACAAAACATAAAACTTGTACTAACATTCAATTATATTTTTTGTCATTTGAGATAGTTTGAACTACTTTCATTGCTCGAGAAACATGCATGTCTCATTTCTTCATCACTTTTAGGCGATATTGTACTTCATTTATTTAACCTAATGTTTTCCTGATCGACTTGTTTTTTATGGTCCACCTCTTCATGTTCCATCTACAAACATAGGGTTTTCAGGTGTTTGCGTGGCACTGCTAGCTATGGATTGTGCTAGGAAGGAAGACCGAGATATACATGGCTTTGTGGATGCAGAATGGGCTAGAGATATGGATCATAGGGGATCTACAATTGGGTATCTGTTTAACTTGTTTGGAGGAGAAATAAGTCAGATGAGCAAAAGACAGGTTGTGGTGGCACTTTCAACTACAAAAGTTGAATACATGGAAGCCAATCATGCAAGTAAAAAAGAAGTATGGTTACAAATATTGTGTTCAGGCATTGGGTTGGTACAAAAATATGTAAGGATAGAGTGTGATAGTCAAAGTGCAATTTTCCTAGCGAAGAACTCAGCTTATCATTCAAAGACAATGCATATTGATATTCATATCACTTTGTGAGAGACATGATTTAAGAAAAGAAAGTATCATTGATGAAGGTGGAAACTTTGAAGAATGTTGCAGATTCATTAACAAAATCTGTGAGAACTGAGAAGTTCTCTTGGTGTAGAGGATCCATGGGCATTGTTGCCCTGGATTGTTGACTATGTAACCCTGTAACCCCGTGTATGCAAAGAAAACAACAAGTGGGAGAACGTTGGGTATGTGTTATATTCTTTGGGAAACATGTCACATATTTAGGTGGTTTTTCAGCACATGATTTTTTGCTGATGGTTTTCTATTTCTAGTTAAAGAATTAGTGTTATTGACTAATCCAAGTCATTGGGTTAGGGTTTTGGATGTCATTGGCTCCTATATGTATATTGTATTGTAAATAATGTATCACTCTGAATGAATATAGAATATGATGGTTTCCCTGGTTTGGGTTTCCAGGGGAAAAATCTCTGTGTAATGTTTGTATTTTCCATTGTATCTCTTTTGTTCTTTTCCTGAAAATATGTTTGCACTAAATATTGTACAAAGTTAAAATCTACATTTGATAGTTTTTTTTATAAGAAAACTCTACCAGTGTAAGGAAATCCTCCCAATGCTTATGTTGGTCCATCACGTACATATGCAAGATATATTCCAAGATTTGGTTTGTTCTTTCTGTATGCTAGTATGTCTCCGGGTGATATGCGGTATTAAAGCTATGTTTTGTTCCCAAGGCCTCTTGGAAACTAGTCCAAAATTGTCCTGTAAACATAGATCATCGATTGAATATGATCTTCTTAGGCACGCCACACAATCTCACTATCTTGCTAATAAAAACTCTATCTATGTCTGGCACATGATACGTCATACGCACAGGCATAAAATGTGCACTCTTCGTCAGAGTGTCAACTACCATGAAAATCGAGTCGTGCCTCCTTGCCGTCAGTAGAAATCCAAGAATAAAGTCCATCGAAATGGCCTCCCATTTCGATTTTGGAATAGTGCGTGGTTGTAGTAATTCTATCAGATGTCTATGCTCAAGGATCACTTGCTGACATTCTAGAGATCTGCCACATAGTTGACTATGTCCACCTTCATTCCTTTCCAAAAGAATCAGAGTTTAAGGTATTCCCTCATCTTCGTGACTCCTGGGTGAGCCATGTACACTTCTCTGTGAGCTTCATTTAATATCAAACTTCTCAACTTGTCATTGGGAGGTATGAAAATGCGGTTATTATTTCTCATTAATTTGTCATTGTCCATAGTAAATCCCTTAAATTGTTTTACCAACATGGTGTCTTGTCCAATAAATTACTTAACCTCCTTATACCAGTCATTGTTGCGCTGTATAGTTAGAATATTTTCACGAATATTCATACGAAGAGGTATCACTGAATACATGCGTGGTCTCTGACTCAACCCACCTACTAGTATGTTCATTCTTCCTGTTATGTAGGTAATATCAAAATTGTACTCGCTGAGCAGTTATGACGAATGCCTTTTCCACGCGTTTAAGTCACTTTGTGTAAAAATGTGGTGTAAACCACAATGATCCATTTTTAGTTCTGATTTTTGTCCAATCAGGTAGTCTCTCCACACTCCCAGGGAATACACAATGGCCAATAAATCCAAATCGTGCGTCGCGTATTTCTCCTCATGATTTCTTAAATTCCTTGAGATGTAAGCAATCAGTCGATCGTCTTGCATCAAGAATCTTCTTAAGCCTTTCTTGGATGCGTCTGTGTATACCAAGAAGTCTGCATCCATGTCAGGGACTTTTAGTATCTGTGTTGTTGTCAATAGCTCCTTAAGCCTTTGAAATGCTTCCACGCATTTCTCTATCCATACAAACTTCTTGTTTTTCTTCTGCAATTCCGTAACCGGATTTTCTATCTTCGAAAAATCTTCAACGAACTATCGATAATATCCTTCTAAGCCCATGAAGTTGCCTATTTTGGGTACGTTTGTCAGTGCAAGACATTCCATAATAGCCTCTACCTTCGTTGGATCCATATTGATACCTTTGTTGTATATGACATTCCCTAAATAAGGAATCCTCGATTGATAAACATAACATTTCAATAGTTTCCCATACAATTTTTTCTTTGGGAAGCATTGTAGTACCAAGCACAATTGTTTGTCATGTTCTTCCATCATCTGAGAATATATAAACATATTGTCAATGAATACTTGAACAAACGTTTCCAAGTATTCGTGGAAAACCCCATTCATCAAGCTCATGGATACCCCCTAGGAATTTGTCAGTCCAAATGGTAATACGGTAAACTCATAATGTCCAAACCTCTTCTTGAATGTGGTCTTATGAATTTATTCCTCCTTAATCTGCAACTGGTGATACCCTCATCTCAATTCGATATTCGAAAACAATGTTGCACCTTTAACTTTATCAAACAAATCGTATATTTTGGCAACAGATATTGGTTCTTGATCATTGCCTTGTTCAATTGATGGTATTCAATGTAGAGTCTCCATGACCCATCCTTCTTCTATATGAAAATAACAGGTGCACCCCAAGGGGAAACACTTGGTCATATTAGCCCTAGGTCCAGCAACACTTTCAGTTTCATTTTCAACTCATGTAACTGAGGGGTCGACATCCGATAAGGAATTCTTTCTATCCGTTCAGTTCCATGTTTTAGTTCGGTGATAAATTCTAATTCCCTCTTAGGTAGCAAACCTAGAAACTCCTCTGGGAATACATCATAAAACTCTCGTACTACCGAGAGGTTTTCTAGTCCTTCCACGATGCCCTTTTTGTTCAACGTAAGGATTGCATATAGCTTGCATCCCTTGCGTAGGCTCTTCCATAGTTGTAGGGAAGATATGAACCTTAGGGAAACACCCTGGTCCCTTCCTACAATCACTCGTTGATGTCCCTCGTCATCGGTCAAACTCAACCATTTCATCTTGTAGTTGAGTATCGCATCATGTGATTCCTACCAGTCCATACCAATCAAAACATCATAAGATCATAATATAATGACATATAGGTTGGCCTTCATGAATAAATAACTCAAGTTAAGGCTACAGTCTATAACCTTTCCTCCAACCTTATGCTTGGCTCTCCAAGACATTTCCATGTAGCTAAACTCATCCTCTTCGATTGCCTTTACCTTAATTATTTTTATTTCTACACCAGAAATAAAGCTCTCTGTAGCACCTAGATCTATCAAAATACTACAGGTCTACTCAGAAATGGTTCTTGACATCTCAAGCAAAGTAGAATGGTGCTCGTCCTGGAGGTTATTCATTGTTGCATGAATCTGGTAGGCCTACCCAAAATATCCTACTATAGTGTCTCCAGATGCATAGGCTGCTCTAGCCCTCTCAACCAAGCATTCATGTTGTTAATGTGGCTCTCCACATGTCCAGCATCCGGTCTTCGGTCCAGTACTCCTGGTCCCCAAAGTAGAAGTTTATGGCCCACCAACCTGGAAACCTGATTTGTTCTGTTGAATAGGCCTGAACAGGTGTTGTTGTAGACGACGTTGTTGTTGGTGTTGTGGTCCTTTGTAGGGAGTTTGTTGTTGAGGCACTTCTCTTCATGGTGTTGTGAACGTGGATCCTCTCGAAGTGCCTCGATACCCTAATGGATGTCTAGCTAGTGTCTGATGTTGTTGTGCACTAGATGTCGCATGTCTCGTCGGTCTCATAGGAGTCCTTCTCTCAACTCTACAGATGAGCTCTTCCTCTACTATGAGGGAATTCTCGACAACATCATGCAATGTATGAGGCATTAATATCCTCACTTTCACACGAATGATGAAGTTAAGGCCGAACACAAACTTATTGACCTTAAGCTTCCCGGTATTCAGATGTGGAGCATATCTAAGCATCTCCATGAAATGGGCCTCATACTCAGGCATCGTACAACATCCCTGTTGTAAGGCATTAAACTCATTGAGGTGACACTCAATGAATTCCTCAGACATAAACCTCTCCCGGAACCGATCCTCAAATAGTTCCCATGACACGTATTCGATGACCATGTTCAGTTATTGAAGGAGTGTTTTCCACCATAGAAGAGCGCTATCCTTCAGCTAAAATACCACCATGTGGACTTTAATGTCGGAGGTATAGTCACGAAGCAAAAATCACATCGCCATGTTCTACAACCATGCCTCGGTGTCTGTTTCATCCATGGCACCCAAGAACTCAGGAAACTTGACCTTCTCAATTTCTCAGTGAACACTATGAGTACTAGCTGGGGCGCGTTGTGGACCCTCAGGGGGTACATGCAACCTGGACACATCTCTGTCCAAACAACTAATCAAGGCCTCTGACATCCTCTGAAAGGACCTTATCAACCCAACCACATCCCCCACAACTATATGTTTCTGTTTGAGGACTTTTTCTCCTCCTTTGGGGTTATACCCCTCTGTAATGGATACTACTGGAGGCGTTGTGCCTCCTCCCCTAGCACCACATCATATTCCTCTGAAGCGTCCTCTAACCATGATTACCTACATGAATACAATTCAATTTAATTAGTGATAAATTATTAATCAAGTGTTTATACAGTGGAAGACAGAATGATCCCCAGTCGCAGGGTTGAACCCACTCTGATACCATATGTAATGTTCCCGCCGTTACGACAACAAAAGCGACATACGATGGGTAATTTTTATTTTTTTGCATTATGAAATATCCATTACAATTAATAACATCATTGACACATCATCCAATATATTAGCGAAACAAAATTAACACAATATCAATCATTCACGACATAAAGACGATACATCATTTCCATGAATAATGATACACATATTGATGCATTAACACAAATAAATAGTGGCCCATAATCATTGCATTCATACAAATAAATAAAGACGCATAAACAATACGAATCATAAAGCACTCAACCCCTATCATCAGGATAATCATTAGATAACACCATGATAACATGGGATAACATAACACTAACTTAACTATCATATATATAATCATAATAATGACATAATATACTACCAACCAAACCTAGTCTGCAATTTTAGGACCTCGAGGACACATAAGCAATGCTCAAGCCCAGGTTCCAATTGATTTTAACGATTTAAGGTCTCAAGGATCATGACTATTCTGAGGAAGAAGGAGGTGTCTACATCCCACTAACAACAAGTCCACTAATCATTTAGATCAATCCATCAATCCTATTCATCAATCATCATAGCTCAATGGTAATCAATATTTCCATCAATCATACATCTATATCAATATTCGTTGCGCAAGAGAAAATAACCACTAAATCAATCATATATCAAATAATTCAAGACCCAAGGTTAATTAACATTAAAATAAAGGTGCAAGAGAAAAATGAAGAAGCAATCACATGCCCACTTAAATTAAGTAGCGCATGTAATTTTGTTATTATATCACAACAAATCAACGACATGAGGTAAATATTCATTAAATTGTTGTGTCACTTAAGTAACTACAAAAATCAGTTAGTACATCATCATCTATGCGCATGAGAAATTCATTATCTAGAACAACATTCCTTTTATTACATTCCATTTGCGCAAAAGTCTAAGGTCCACAAAATCATTTACTTACACTATAATTTACACGCGTGAGAAATATAACTTCTAATTAATCTCATCATCAATATGTATTGCACAAGGAAATATAAACCATAAATTCAACATACATCATATTAAGTTTAGGCGCAATAGTATAATCCATTTAACTCAGTGCGCAAGGACATATCCTCCTTTCAACAATTATGAGTCAACTCAATTAATGGTAGAAGACTAAACTACACACATGACTATCCACACCTATCTATATATATCACGGTGCGAGTAAACTTATGACTAAATAGTTTATCCATCCACATTATTCTTAAGGCACATCGAGACAACAATTTACAATACCATTGAAATAAGAGAATATAATATTTAAGGACTCTGAATATAGCATCAAGGAATATAACATTAAATGAAGAGATTATAGAATTAAAGACTTTCAATATAGCATCAATCAATATAGCATAAGGGAGAGCATATAGAATTAAAGACTTTGAATATAGCATCAATGAATTTAGCATAAAAAGAGCTTATAACATTAAAGAACTCTGAATGTAAAATGTAAAATTGAAATTTACTCCATAACCATAATTCATGTACAATTCGACCTTTTTATTAAGTAACTAGAAATGTGTCGAGCTGGAGGACTCCCACCCATGCAAAGATAAAAAAAAGGATATGTAGAGGTATCGGTCTGAAATTGTTGGGCAAATGTGTGTCTCACGGAGGATGAAGGGATGAATCAATACCCATTAAGACATGCATAGGTAACGGTTCGAAAGTTGGGCAAGTTCATTTCAACAGACGAGGAAGGGATGAATGGAAATTACCCAATAAGACACAAAAATGAATCGGTTCGAATGTTGGGAAAAGAGGGAGAAAAACACGGGGATATAAAGGTAAATACTCATACTAGCCTCCCCCATAGGTTGGGCATGATTTACTCAATAAAAACGTAGATAAATATGTGTGAAGACACATTCAAGCCTCCTCCATAGGCTGGGCACAATTTACTCAATAAAAATGCAGAGAAATAAAGGTGAAGACATATACTAGCCTCCCCCATAGGATGGGAATGATTTTCTCAATAAAAACACAAAGAAATAAAGGTGGAGACATATGCCAGCCTCCCCCACAGGTTGGGCATGCTTTTCTCAATACAAACACAAATAATTAAAGGTGAAGACATGTGCTAGCCTCCCCCAGAGGTTGGGAACGATTTTATCAATACAAATGCATAAAAATAAAGGTGAAGGCATATGATAGCCTCCCCCACAGGTTGGGAATGATTTTCTTAATAAAAATGCAAATAAATAAAGGTGAAGACATATGCTAGCCTCCCCCATAGGTTGGGCACGATTTGGTGAATAAAATTTTTGAGAAATAAAGGGTCTATTCGTTGTATAGAGCTAGGAAAACACAAGGCAAGAAAAACAATTTTTCTGAGTTGAAAGAGACTAATAAACACAGAGAAAAGGAGTACACGTAGGGAACTCATTTGTAAAGTTTGTTGGGGTGTTCCTTCTTCCAAAATGTAAGGAAACCACAAATTCAAACTTTAAAATCCATTTACATTGGAACAAATTCCTCTTAAAATTTAGTAATTAAAACTTATAATTCTAAAGATCCCTAAAAAATTCTACCAAATCAATAAATAAAACCAAGACCACTAATTATATCATTCATGAAACATGAAGGTAAGTCATAATGTCAACAATGAAATTCTGCAATGACCACGGATTAGACCATTCATGAAACATAAAAGTAAGTCATAATGTCAACAATGAAATTATGTAATTTCATGAATTCTAAAAGTATAAATAAAATTCTAAACTCCATTTTCATTGGAACAATTTTCTCTTAGAATTTAGTAATTAAAACTTATAATTCTAACTATTCCTATAAATAAAACTGTAAATAATTTCATGAGTTCTAAAAGTGAATCAAATTCTAAACTCCATTTTCATTGGAACAATTTCCTCTTACAATTTAATAATTAAAACTTATAATTCTAAAGATTCCTCAAAATAAAACTCAAATTCTAAACTCCATTTTCATTGGAACAATTTCSTTGARATTTAGTAATTAAAACTTATAATTSTAACAATTCMTCAAAATAAAACTCAAATTSTAAACTCCATTTTCATTGGAACAATTTCCTCTTACAATTTAGTAATTAAAACTTATAATTCTAACRATTCCTAAAAATAAAACTGTAAATAATTTCATGAATTCTAAAAGTGTAAATCAAATTCTAAACTCMATTTTCATTGGAACCATTTCCTCTTACAATTTAGTAATTAAAGCTTATAATTCTAAGATTCCTCAAAATAAAACTCAAATTCTAAACTCCATTTTCATTTTACAATTTAGTAATTAAAACTTATGATTCTAATTGTAACAATTTCCTCTTACAATTTCATAATTAAAACTTATAATTCTAAAGATTCCTCAAAATTAAACTCCATTTTCATTGGAACAATTTCTTTGTAAATAATTTCAAAGATTCTAAAAGTGTAAATCAATTTTTAAACTCCATTTTTATTGGAACAATTTCCTCTTACAATTTAATAATTAAAACTTATAATTCTAACGATTCCTGAAAATAAAACTCCATTTTCATTAGAAAAATTTCCCCTTACAATTTAATAATTAAAATTTTATATTTTGTAATTTCCATAAAACTTATAATTCTAACGATTTCTGAAAATAAAACCCCATTTTCATTGGAACAATTTCCCCTTACAATTTAATAATTAAAATTTTTAATTTTGTAATTTCCATTTATGAAACATATTAATAATTAAAATTTTAAATTTTGTAATTTCCATTTATGAAACATATTAATAATTAAAATTTTAAATTTTGTAATTTCCATAAAACTTATAATTCTAACGATTTCTGAAAATAAAACCCCATTTTCATTGGAACAATTTCCCCTTACAATTTAATAATTAAAATTTTTAATTTTGTAATTTCCATTTATGAAACATATTAATAATTAAAATTTTAAATTTTGTAATTTCCATTTATGAAACATATTAATAATTAAAATTTTAAATTTTGTAATTTCCATAAAACTTATAATTCTAACAATTTCTGAAAATAAAACCCCATTTTCATTGGAACAATTTCCCCTTAGAATTTAATAATTAAAATTTTTAATTTTGTAATTTCCATTTATGAAACATAAAACCAATTTCCCCTTACAATTTAATAATTAAAATTTTTAATTTTGTAATTTCCATTTATGAAACATAAAATAAAGTATTTTCCAAACCGAAGGGAAAACTACTTAAATACAAATTTCGCCGGTTGTGGGAATCGAACACACGACCACGTGGTTAAAAGCCACGCGCTAGAGAATGCCAGAACCAAGGATCACTCATCGAAAGGATTGCGGGGTTCTAACAGTCTAGGCACAGAAAACAACAAGAAGGAAATGGGATGATCCAAAATTCAACACATCAATCATCATCATAAGGATTCATATATAACTTTAAACAATTTTCCTTTTATTTGTAAACAAACAAATGCACTTGCGTACCTGTGACCGACGACGAATAACCTGAAGACGCTATCCCACACTTGAGCTCCATGCCACTCCTGCTCGCCGACTGCAAAAACCTCACCGGTACGTCCCAGCCAACGCTAAGGGTAATCTACTTCTCCCTTAGCCCCCCGAGCCGCAAAGTAGCTGCACACTATCCAGATGGTACGTCTAGCTCCCAGCTCACCTCGCAATGCCGAGCTACCACTCCTATCCGAGCTAGGAAATCCTAGCTCCCCATAGGTAATCAGTCAAGTCACAAATCCGGTAGCGTAACATTACGCTAACAACCGATCCCCTTTTTCCTCTTCCTTCCTCTCTTTTATAGATTTTTAGAACTTTCAACCTTCCCCAAATTTCATTTACTTTAAGTTTTAATAAAATCTTTTAAAAATTCTCTTTCTTACAACTGTCATTCATCCCCCACATTTCTCCATTAACTAATTTCTTTAATCTATTAAATTTTCTTATTTCCCTCACCCACCTAGAGTTACTCCTAGTTTTACTCCTAGGTGTCCCTAGATTCCCTTACAGGTTTTAAATACTTTCCCTAAAATGATGTTGCTAATTTAGTTCAAATTAGAAGGTTCTTTAATGCCGATTCTTTACTAAGTTGACCTCACTTTTTACCATAAGTTCCCTTCTTTCCCTTATTATGTTTCCTCCATTCCTTAGTTTCATAATTTTTATTATTCCCTTTTTTCCCCTTTTGTTAGAGCCAAAAATGGCGTTTGCGCAAATTAACCTCTTTTCCTTTTTATTAAGAATTTAATATCTTTTACACTTTCACAAGTTAAACAATTAAATTCTTCTTTACAATTTTAAATCCAGTGATTTGAAATAAATTCTTAATCTTTTCATTTTACCCCAAAATTTTTATGAAGACTAAAAGTATTACTTAACTCGTTTTTAGTTTAATTTTTTATTTTTTATTTTATTTTTATTTTTTTTAGGGTATTTTTCTTAAGCTTAGACAAAATTTTACCCCTAGAGAAGTTTTAGACTTAGGACTTAAATTTTACCCCTAGGGAAGTTGTTTAAGAATTTATTAAGGTGTTAAATGTCCTAGGGCCATCTAGGTTTGTTCCTTCATCATCATCAAAGCGACGTGCCCTTCAGGACGCACCACGTGCTCCAAGGGTACCACTCGCCTCGTTTGTTTCTTTTGCACGATATGCCCTTCAGGATGCACCACGTGCTCCAAGGGTGTCACTCGCCTCTGGTGTTTCTTTTGTACGACGTGCCCTTCAAGATGCACCACGTGCTCCAAGGCTGCCACTCGCCACTTGACTGATTGGTAGACATCAATAACCCATGGAGTCAATTATTCGCCAGGTGAACTTGTGGGAGACTAAGGAATTCTAAGGAATAAGGCCCCCGCCTTACTGCATGCCCCTTAGAATCATCGTGAGCAACTGTCGCAGTCTGCCCTCACGACCTCGTGGGTCCTCTCGAACTAGGTAATCGTTAACCTATAGTTCGAGCCACAACGAGAGTGCTAGTGGGCTGTGGTAGGGCTACTGTCCACACCTCTCCCTCAACCTCTCCGATAGTCATGTGTGTGGCCCCTTTACTCCATATGTGATATTGGTCGTCAAGTTATCGTTAGCCTGCATCATCAACAATCATGTCAGAACATGTCCACATCATATCATCTAATCAATCGTACTAAAATCACAATAAAACCATCAAACCCCAATAGCACATTCCCTGACTCGATCCAGAGTCCAATGGGTTTTGTCGATGCCTCTGCATTCTCAAGGTCCAAAACCCTGCACACTCAGTAAAACCGAGTCAATAGCACCTGTCTATGTCAATGCAGTAAAACATCATGTCATCTACCATGACGCATCATAATCAAGGACAAATGTTTTAATATCATAATAGTCTGGATCACTTGTAAGTAAGTGTCCTCAAAGAATAATTTTTCTCAGTGCGCGAGAGAGGGATGTTAGAGTGTATGAGACCTACGGAGGTATACATACCCTACCCCTCTCTAGATTTGAACTTGTGACCTCTTAGGAGGAAACACATGTTCTTAACCATTAGGCCCAATAGGAAATACAATAGAATGTTACTTTATCTTGTTCAAGATCATTAGGAATTTAGAAAATATTCTCTCCTTCTATCTCATGAGAATTTCGAGTAAACCTATTTGAGAAGTGTTTTATTCTACTCTATGTTTCTTGATAAGTTTTTTTGGTTTTTTTTTAATGTAAGTGAATCATATATTACATGAAAAATGGATTTTCATGCATATGTTAGAGGACCAAAACAAAATATTCCATTTCCTACCTAAGAAATGAGAGGTAGCATAATCACATTGGTTCACATTGGAAGATTATCTCTATGTTTCCGAAAAATAGTCATTTTAAAAATTACCCTAACTGATCCAAGTGGATATCGGTGGGCACCCATCTTTCCCAACTAGCTAAAAAGAGTTTTCTGGCAATTTTAGTAATTTATTATTTTTAGCAATTTTTAACTTCCAAGGCCATTTTGAGGGTCTAAATGAAGGTTTTTCAAGATCGAGCTTATCAGTGATACCCAAAGGCTCTAATTTAGCTGCCAAAATAAATCTTCTCGATGAGACATTTCCAACAAGCTATTATGCGCACCAAACGGAGATTGTATGCCAAAGTTACACCCTAGGGAAGTTGATACACCAAACTACCCAAAACGGGGTCCACAAAACTTCTGGATTTTCATCTTCCGAGGTTAGGGTTTTGGATTTTCTTTATGATAAAAAGGCCTTTGGAGACTCATTGTAAAATTATCTTCTTATAGATGTGAATAGTCGTCACATCTCCTCTCAAAGATTATCTACCACCACTCTAGCGAGTCTTTCACTCTCTATTTTACAGTCTTTGTATATTTTCGCTCGTTAATAGAAAGTTGTGTATTAATGTATATATATGTTTATGGTTGCATCTATGATACATTTCTTTTATAATATTGGATATCTGATATATCTCTGTACATTTATTTATTATATCTCCTCTCTCATTCTGTGCCGAAAATAATTTGGATCAGTGGTATCAGAGCATGATGCTCTTGATCATTTTTTTTAGTGCATGTCCCTGAGAAGGTCTGAGTATAGAAATTTGGGTCTCAAGCTTGTCTCTCTTGAATACAATCGCTCTCGCATGTCCATGAAACCCTCCATGGTAGAAAAAAATAAAAACGACGGCGCAGATGATTCTATCAATCTGTTGCTTGAGGAAGATCTCACACGACATAGGGACTAAATGATGGAGAATTTTTCCCACATCTTTCAATGCCTGTCGATAGAAACAATCACATATTCATTAAACAACCACTTTGGAAGAACCTCTCCTTTCAAGGTACATGCCAATTTTGATATTCTCATATTTGAAGGTCAGATAGATGAGGATGCCCTAGAAAAATGGTTAAATTTTTTACAAGGTTATTTCTCTGTTCACCCATTTTCCGACACGGAAAATATCACCTTCTCACTCCTTAAAGATCTTCTCGATGTGAAACATTGGTGGGAAACTTACTAGGAGAAAAGTTCCACAAAAGAGTCTGGAATATATGGGATCGATCCCACTTGGGATTTTTTCGTGGACGCAGTAAAGGAACAATATTACCCTATTGGAAACTATGAGCAACATTATATGAGATGGACCACAATATAGAAAGAGAGGGGCCAAGCAGTACCATAGTTCACCAATACCTTCCATACCTTGCGCACCAAGATGGGTATCAAAGACTACAGACGAAATTTGGTTTTGAAATACTATGGGGCTCTACACAGATACATCCAAAATGAAATGTATTTTTTGGACATCTCATCACTCGATGTTGCTTATCAATATGTTGTTAAATCGAGAAGAAATTTAAGCACTAGAACAAACAGTAGTTCAGGTCTCCAAATTTGCAACAACCAATGTATGATAAAGACGAACTTAATAAATAGTCTCCTGAAAGCCAGTCCAAGCCATAGGAAAATAAGGGTCATGGGAATATGAAGAAGGACACCATAAAATGGTGTGATTTCCACAAAATCACCTGGCATAAAACCGATGAATGTCTCTCAAAACAGTGATTAGTGGCCGAAACCAAAGACGAGTCGAACCCTGATTCATAATCTGATTAAGAAAATACTGACAGAAGACAGATCATTGATGTAGACCCCACTTCTATTGTCGCGACCACAACAATTCAACCAGAAGAACCAACAGATCCTCAAGAGGGGAAGCGCCTTTTTTATTCACAAATGTGGGTGAAGGGGACCCTTCTATATTTTATTGTTGATAGAGGAATCCAGAAGAACCTCATCTCAATAGAGGTTGTCAAACAGTTGGGATTGTCGACAAAACCACACCCACAACCATACAACATTGGGTGGCTTCGCCAGGGACAAGATCTTCGTGTCAGTCAACAGTGTCAATTTTTATATAGCATCCAAACCTTCAAAGATGAGGTATTATGTGATGTTGCCCCACTGGATTTCTGTGACGTTCTGTAGGGGCCGAAGAGATTAAAAACATCAATTTATTTATTAAACTTCATAACAGAATAATATTCTTCATAAAAATAACTTTGTTAACTTAAATTTAACAACATATAATAAATTTAATAACTGATTAAAACAATTGCAAAATTTGAAATACCTGAACCTGATGCTAATAACCCTTCATTATCCCAATGCCTTCTTGACCGCGGCTGCACCGTAAAACACTTCCCAAAACCTAGTTCCTCCCTGCGAACTAGGTAACTCCCTAGCTCCAAGATATCAACGGATATCCTGGCCCCCGTGCCCAAAACCCCCAGCAACCCCAGTGCACTGATACAATCTCACTCCCAGTATTTCACTTCTCTCTGCAATACCAGAGCTCCCAAAATCCATCCCCAACTCCCTGTAGAATGGCCTCCCGTCAAACTCCTTCCCTTCCTTATCCCTCCTTCACCGACTTCCCCCCTCTCATTTACTCCCTACCTAACCCATTTATTACCTTCTTATCCTTTCCCGTCAATGCCCCTTATCCCCTTTATTTAATATATTATCCCTTTCATGTACGTAACTCTTTAATTCAATAAAATAATTTATTATCCTCCTTTTATTTATTTACTTTATTAATTAATGAGTTAATTAATACTTAAATTAATCATTGACAAATCATGAATAACTAATTAATAATAATTAATTAGTTAATGTTATTTTAAGAAATAATTATAGTTTAGCTAATCTTTTAGGACATTTAGATTATTAAATTAATTATAATTAATAATCATACACCTCTATTTAAGCAGGGTCGTTACATATACCCACCCTTCAGGAAAATTCGTCCTGAAGTTAAGGTATCTTATGGTACAAAGGACAATAAACATGGTTCACACATTCATAACAAGTAACCGATATTATCAGTAAGTAAGTCAAGAAAACTCATACGTACTAGTGTATATGTACAAGAAATGCATGTGTATCTAGTACATACAATTCTCGTGCATGTACTAATAATCAAACTGTCATCCTTTAGTATTTTATGTACGCATCCAATCCAGTCAGCAAGACTAGTCTTTTATAAAAG
>JZKD02S0211424.1:568746-602106 GCA_000966675.3 Picea glauca
TAAATTTTAAAGTTTAAGTGTATCACTTAATAGTTTCACTGTGACTAGAAAATAAAGTATATAGGCCTCAAGTAATCCTGGCTATCTAAGTCAAAAGGTGGTGTTACATACACCCCACCTTTGAGAAACATGTTCTCAAGGTGGTCAAAATAGTGAGGGATAGTCTCGCCGTAGTGTCTCGGTATCTTCCCAAGTAGCATATCATGGACGATACTTGTCCCACTGGACCTTAACTTGGTCTACCGGACAGTTCCTAAGCTATCGAACTCTACGGTCCAATATGCATAATGGCTCTACCGTGAGGGTTCCCACATCCGATACCTGCAATTCCTTCCAATTTAGTTTATGCGATTCATCAACAACATAATGACATAAAACAAATACATGAAATACATTGAGTTTTATGCAAGTGGGGTGGCAGTACGAGACGATAGGCAACGGGTCCAATTTTCTCTTGGATCCTGAATGGTCCTATAAATTGAGGTGACAACTTTGTCCCCTTCCCAAACCATATGGTACTCTTATTAGGCCTGATACGAATGAAAACCTGGTCTCCCACTTCATAACTTCAGTTGGACTTGTTTGCATTTGCATAGCTTTTCTGCCTATCCTGTGCTTCCTTTAATCTCTGCCTAATCTGAATCACCTGTTCCTCCATTTCTTGAATCAATTCTGGCCCAACTGTTACTTGGTATTCTATTCTATCCCAACTCAATGGAGTTATGCATGGCCTCCCGTACAAAGCTTCGTAGGGTGGCATTCCAATGGAACTATGATAACTGTTATTGTAGGCAAACTCTACTAAAGGTAGGTATTTCTCCCACTGGGTCTGATTATCCATTACATACATCCTAAGCATGTCTTCCATGACTTGATTTACTCTCTTAGTCTTCCCATCTTTTTCAGGATGATAAGTTGTGCTTAAGTTCAACTGAGTCCCCAACGTTGACTGTAAACTTGTCCAAAACCTAGAAGTGAATCTAGAGTCCCTATCTGAAATGATCTTCTTAGGTATTCCATGAAAATGGATAACCTCGCTTATAAACACACGTGCCACATCAGTGACATCGTAAGCGTCTCTAACTGGAATGAAATGAGCACTCTTGGTTAACTTATCCACTATCACAAGAATGACATTGGGTCTATGGGATGTGAGCGACAACCCCACAACAAAATCCATAGAGATGACTTCCCATTTGGACATAGGAACATCATGTGGTTGTAGGAGGCCTGCCGGGTGATGGTGGTCGGCTTTCACTTGTTGACACTCTGGGCATTTGGCGACGAAATGGACTACATCACGCTTCATGCCTACCCAAAAGAAGAGCTTCCTCATATCTACGTACATCTTCTTCACACTCGGATGCGCACAATAAAGTGCTCTATGGGATTCCTTCAGTATGATGCTTCGAATGTCCCCATTCTCAGGGATGTACATCCTTCCTCGATATCTTAACAGTTCGTCTATTTCCAGACTATATCCTTCATACTTTGGAACTAACTGCCTCCCTCTCTGGAGGTTTGAAGTAACCTTTAAATACCAACTATCTCCTGGGAGTTGTGTCAACACATGTTCCCTCAGATTGACCTTTAAGGTTACAAAGGAGAAGATATGTGGTCTCCTACTCAAGGCATCTGCGACCACATTTTCCTTTCCCTTGATGTACAAAATACAAAAATTGTACTCTGATGGCAACCGCACTCCTCGGAGCACAACCGATCTCCTCAGGACCTTCTTTCCCTCACGACCGAAGAAATCAATGGTTCTTCTATTTCCCTATCGGGAAACCTCCACCCCACAGGTTTTCTTCGTCATGATCCTCGCTTCTACCTTTTGGAGGATCAACACTCGCAACTTTGCGAGTCCAACAATCAAGCGCTACACCCTCGGATCCCCGAGACCCGATGCCCCAGTCAACGCTGACTTTCTCTTCATCTATCGGGACTTTGGCTCTATCAAAACCTCGCTACTCGCAACTTCGCTTCTCACGATGTCAAGCCCTCAGATTTACAACTTCCGATACCCGATACGCTGAAACACCGATATGACCTTATCGCACTTTTGCTACTTCGTGCCCTCTCTTCTTCGTGACTTGGAGTACCCAAGGCTTGGGTCCTCACCTTGCGAACCTCAAGTTCGTGAGATCTCCTGATCTCCACCACCTGTCTTCCACTTACTCTTGCGGTCCCACGCGCTTACGTCACTGTCAGGATATCACACCTCGTGCCTTCGCGAGTTCCATTGCCAAATCTTCGACACTTTTATCACGAGATCCCGATAGGTGATCTCACGAATAATACAACGACCCTGGCCGACCTGTAATAACGCTCTGCCCTCCTGAGCTTAGAATCCTTAAATGCTCCCGCCGTATCCTCCTTTCTCCTCCGCAAGATCTAATGGCTCACGGTACTTCACGAAATCTCCTTGGATGATTTCGTCTGTCCGTTCTTCCTTGTGAAAGTCCACGAAAAGGAAGAAGTGTCCCTCCACGAGACTCGTGTCTGCTCGCCAACCTGCGACGCTTCTCTCAAACGTTCAATAGTAGCTTCCCTGCACTAATCCTTCGATAAGTTCAAAGGCCTACTCCTCTTGAGCTTCCCTTTGAAATCCTCAAATCCTTAGAAGAACTTTGCACGCACTCCTTGCGGAAAATATTCAACCTTATCTAAGTGTTGAAGTCTTTTGACCCTGCGCACTCCTGCAGCAGTAGTCCTTCAATATTTTTCTCAGAATCACAACCTTGAGACTTCGCTTGGCCTGTGCACTCCTTGCATGGCACTGTGCCTATCTGCACTCTCGAGACGAATGAAAAAAAAAGCTAAATCTAATTGAACCCTTTTGTCAATGCACTCCTTGCGGACAATTCGACTGCACTCCTTGCAGGAATCTCTTGGCTCAATCAGACAAACAATTGAAACTCATTCTATCCTCCTTTCAGACTTCAAATCAACCATGAAATCACATACACAACATATAAAAGAAAATGTATGACAGGAAGCAAATATTCATGAGCATAACCTCAATACACAGAGAATAGACACATAACCATAGATTTGAATCAAAGCTTTCTTCTATTAATTCAATATCTGTACATGGATGTTCTTTACACAGTTCTCTGCTTGCTCTTCTCTTCTTTCTCCTGCTCTCGATATATTACAATGATACAGTGAGGGTGTCTATATTCGTTTTCCCTCTTGGACTCTAAAGATATCAAATCTATAATTAAATATTCTATCTACTTTACATTAAACTATCTTAAATGCCTCATCTACCAAAGGCCGAGAGCTATCCGCTCAAGGTCCATTACAATATACAAAGTGCGCTTTCATAAATGGCTTCATTAAAGACTTTGCGCAACAATCCCAAAGTGTTTTCAAAATTAGTGTTGGCTTGTCCAGTTGTCCTCCGCTTCCACGCTAGCTCGCTTGATGTTGCTGGCGATGCTCTTGCATCATACTCCCTCACTTGAAAATTTTCATGGGATCCTGTCCATGAGATCTTCCACGGTTTGTACATGCTTCTATACCACTTCTTCGCTTTCCCAGCTGACATCTTTGACTGGGTGATTCTTCCACTTGACCAGATACTCATAGTATTCTTTCCTCCTGGTCTTCTTTCCCACTCTCTTGTCCAGTATGCAATCCATCTACGGTTTTTCTGCAATCGACATCTTCTTCATCCACTGGATCACTGGTTGCTCAGTTGCAGTCTCTGCTTCTCTAGCCCTGTATGGGTATAAATCTGCGATATTGAATATCAGAGATATCCCGATGTCATCTGACAACTCAATCTCATAAGCATTCTCTTCGAATTTCTTCAAGACCTTGCATGGCCCGATTTTATTCATTTTCATCTTATTGTATGTTCCCCTTGGGAACCTTTCCTTCCTCAAATGTTCCAGAACTAGATCACCAACTTCAAACTAAAGTTGTCTCCTGTGTTGATCTTCTCTGCGCTTATACTCCTGATTTGAGTCTATCAGTCATTGCAACACCTTGCTGTGAAGTTCTTTCATTGCCTCAGCGAATTCTTCTGCACTAGCACTGCTAGTCGCGGTCTGTTCTAAATCCCTCAGTTCAGAAACTCCTCTCAGCTGCATCCCATATGCAACCTGAAATGGACTATTTCCTGTACTCTGATTCACTAAATCGTTATATGCGAACTCTGCCTGTGGTAATATGCTATCCCAGCTGCTATGGTGCTCTGTCACCAAGCTTCTCAGCAAGTCTCCCAAACTTTTGTTGACCACTTCCATTTGTCTGTCTGTCTGCGGATGATAAGCAGAACTAAATGCCAAGTTAGTTCCTATTTTCTTCCATAAGGTTCTCCAAAAATGCCCTATGAATTTCGTATCTCTGTCCGATACTATGCTTCTCAGTAATCCATGAAGTCGAATGACCTCTTTGAAAAACAAATTTGCGATATGCGTCGCATCACTGGTCTTCTAGCATGAAATAAAATGTGCCATCTTTGAAAACCTGTCCATGACCACAAAGATGGAATCAACACCTCTTTGCATCCTCAGAAACCCCAATACAAAATCCATGCTGATCGCCTCCCATGGTCTCTCTGGTATGGGCAATGGCTGATAAAAACCTGCATTCTACTTTCTGCCCTTTGAATGCTGAAAAATTTTGCATCTGTCAACAAACCTCTTGACATCTGCTCGCATGCCTGGCCAAAAATATGATTCACTCAGCTTTACAAATATCTTGTCGTGGCCAAAATGTCCTGCCAATCCACCACTGTGTTTTTCCTTCAATAGGTTCTCCCTCATGGAGCATTTCGAAATACAAAGTTGATTTCCTTTGAACAACAATCCATCCTGGATCATATAATCTATCCATGGGCTTCTGTCTCTGAGAACTGGATTCTCAACTGCTTCATATGCTTCTCCAAAATCTGCATCTCCTGCGTACATGTCCCTGAGATTTTCAAAACCCAATGTTTTGATTCAGAACTCCTGCAGCAACAAACACTTCCTACTCAAAGCATCAACCATTTTGTTAGCATTACCTGCAATATGCTTAATCACAAACGTGAAATTCTGCATATACTCTACCCATTTTGCATGTTTCTGATTCAACTTGTCCTGTTGACTCACAAACTGTAATGCATGATTATCACTGTACAATACAAATTCTTTTGGGATCAAGTAATGCCTCCACTTCTTCAATGCCTGTATGATAGCATAAAATTCCTTTTCATACGTGGAGTACTTTAGTTTCGCTTCATCCAGCTTCTCGCTGAAATATGCAACCGGTCTGTCCTCCTGGCTCAAGACTGCTCCTATGGCATATCTGCTTGTATCACATTTCACCTAAAATGTCTTCATGAAATCCGGTAACACCAACACTGGTTGTTCCGTTATCTTCCGCTTCAACATATTGAAGCTCTTCTCAGCCTCTGTTGTCCAATGAAAAGACTTATGTCGCTTCTTCATTGTGTCCATCATCGCTGAGCTAATTCCACTGAAATTCCTGATGAACTTTCGGTAGAAACTATCCAAACCATGGAAAATTCTCACCTCGAAAAAATTTCTCGGTGATGGCCAATTCTCAATTACTTCCACCTTACTCGGATCCATCTTTAACTCATTCGCCGAAATAGCAAAACCCAAATAAATGAGCTATGTCTTCATGAATGAAGATTTCTACATGTTAATCAATAGCTTCTCCTGCTGTAGTTTTCTCATCATAATGGCCAAATGTTTTAAATGTTCAGCCTTTGTCTTACTGAAGATCAATATATCATCTAGATATACGACGACAAATTTCCCGATGAATTCCCTCAGGACTTCATTCATCAATATCATAAAAGTACTTGGCGCATTTGTGAAGCCAAATGGCATGACTAGCCATTCATACAAACCTTCGTTTGTCTTGAATGTTGTCTTCCATTCATCACCTTCCCTCATGAGAATTTGGTGATATCCTCTCTTCAGATCAATCTTTGAAAAATAATTTTCCCCACTCAGGCAATCCATCAGATCATCCATTCTCGGCAGTGGAAACCTGTACCTGATGGTAATTTTGTTGATCGCTCTTGAATCGGTGCACATTCTCCAACCTCCATCCTTCTTCAAACTTAGTACTGTTGGAACGACACACATACTCAAGTTTTCCCTAACCAATCCTTTGTCCAACAAATCCTGTACCTGATTCTTGACCTCCTCATTTTCTTGCGGTGTCAATATGTACACAGCTTTGTTCGACAAACTAGCTCCTGGTATGAGATCAATATGATGACTCACACTCCTCATCGGTGGCAATGAATGAGGTAATTCGTCCACGATGATTTCAGTGAACTCTTCCAGTAGTTCATGAATCTCATCTGGTAAGTCATCCACTCTTGTGCTAGTCAGAACAATCCTCGGTTTTCTGACCACAAAGAACTGTGGATCTTCCTTCTTCCCCATCTCTGTAAGAAGTTCCTTCCCACTCATGAGAAGAATTGTGTTGCTTACTTTTGGTTTCACCTCCTTATCCTTTATCGGAAGCAACCTGTGTGTCCTCCCATCCTTCTCCAGGGTATATGTGTTCATTCTCCCATCATGAACCACATTTCGGTCATATTGCCATGGTCTACCCAGCAATAAATGACATACATCCATAGGAATAACATCATAGAGTATTTTATCATTATATCCTCCTATCTTGATGTAAACTAAGCACTGTTTAGTGACACTTACCTGATGTCCCTTCTATAGCCATGAGAATTTGTATGGACTCGGGTGATCGGTTGTCTCCAATTCTAGTTTCTCCACCATATCGGTTGAAACACGATTATCTGTGCTACCGCTATCCACGATAACCTTGCATTTCCTGTCTTTGGTCTTGCAAGCAGTTCTGAAAAGTCTATTTCTTTGAGCCGTGTCCTCCGCCTCCTTCTCGGGTGTTAAGAGAACCTTACGCATCATCAACGACCTTCCACTTTCTGTGTCTTCATTCTCAACATCACACCTCTGTGCTTCAGTGATGTGAGCTTCTCCACTATCCTTCTTATTTTTTGGACACTCGAATGATTTGTGCCCATTCTTTCGACATGTGAATGATGTGATTACTCCACCTCGGCCTCTTCCCCTACCTCTGGTACGAGGAAAAGTATTGGTGTTAGCATAATCTCCCTTCTTCTCATTATGATGTCCTCTTTGTTCAACATGTGGTTGTCCTCGCTGTGAGGTTCCACCTCTCTCAATCTTACCCTGAGGTTTCTTCCATTCCTCCTTTGGCTTCTGGTATTTCTCCTGGGCAACTGCCTTGCCTCTGGGCTGACTTCTGCCTCGCCCTCGCTGACCTTGCTTATGGCTCATCTTTTCTTCGGCTTTCAGAACCATCTGATAAGCATCCTCCACCATCCTGATGGTAACGATGCTTAATTCATCCTTAATGTCATATCTCAGACCATTCAAATATCTAGCAACCTTTTCATCATCGCTCTCCCGATGACCTACTCTGATGTTCCGTCGATAGAATTCCTCAGTGTATTCTTTCACTGTCATCGGCTTCTGTCTCAGGTTCTGCATCCTCCTGAATAGTGTAATTTGGTAATCTCTTGGGATGAACTTTGCCTTCATCTTCGCAATCATTCGATCCCATCTTTTAATCTTTTGCTTGCCTTTGCAGCGTCTATTAGCTTGTAGCTCATCCCACCATAGTTGTGCATGCCCTTTCAAGGGTGTGAAAACATGTCTGACCTTCTTATCCTCTTCGATATCCTCATAATTGAAATAGGTGTCAAGAGCTCTAATCCAATCCAATAGCTCCTCTGCATCCAGATTTCCCTTGTAGAGTGGAATGTCCATCTTCGCCTTCACACCTATCCTGGCGATAGCTTTAATCAGTCGTTCATTTGCTGCATCTTCGGCTGCAACTTCTCCTTGTTGTTCAACTTCAACTTCACCTTCGAAGTCACTCAGATCCCCTGCACTAGTTGTGCATCTCTACGTTGTCTCCATCTCTTCGAGTCTTTCTCTGAGATCTCTCATCTGCCTCTCCATTTCTGGATTTCTTACCGGCCTGGCTCTTCTTCTCACCTCCCTATCTTCTGGGTCAGGTGACTGTCTCTCTCTTCTGGGCGGCATGATGAATCCTCTTCTTTGCTACAGAAATCAAAGAGCTTCCTGCTCTGATACCACTCTGACGGCAACCGCACTCCTCGGAGCACGACCGCTCTCCTCAGGACCTTCTTTTCCTCACAGCTGAAGAACTCAATGGTTCTTCTATTTCCCTATCGGGAAATCTGCACCCCATAGGTTTTCTTCATCATGATCCTCACTTCTACCTTTTGGAGGATCGACACTCGCAACTTCGCGAGTCCAACAATCAAGCGCTACGACCTCAGATCCCCGAGACTCGATGCCCCAGTCAACGCTGACTTTCTCTTTGTCTATCGGAACTTTGGATCTATCGTAACCTCGCTACTCGCAACTTTGCTTCTCGCGATTTCAAGCCCTCGTATTTACAACTTCCAATACTCGATACGACAAAACACCGATACGACCTTATTGTACTTTCATTACTACGTGCCCTCGCTTCTTCGTGACTTGGAGTACCCAAGGCTTGGGTCCTCACCTTGCAAACCCTGAGTTCATGAGAGATCTCGATCTCCGCCACATGTCTTCCACTCACTCTTGCAGTCCCACACGCTTATGTCACTGTCGGGATATCGCACCTCGCGCCTTCACGAGTTCTGTTGCCAAATCTTCGACACTTTTATCACGAGATCCCGATAGGTGATCTCACGAATAATACAATGGCCCTGGCCGACTTGTATCAATGCTCTGCCCTCCTGAGCTTAGAATCCTTAAATTCTCCCGCCATATCCTCC
Source organism: Picea glauca (assembly GCA_000966675.3). Taxonomy (NCBI): domain Eukaryota; kingdom Viridiplantae; phylum Streptophyta; class Pinopsida; order Pinales; family Pinaceae; genus Picea; species Picea glauca. Next base: position 577,577 of record JZKD02S0211424.1, read on the forward strand.
TTTCTCCTCCGCAAGATCCAACACCCCACGATACTTCACGAAATCTCCTCGGATGATTTCGTCTGTTCGTTCTTCCTTGTGAAATTCCACGAAAAGGAAGAAGTGTCCCTCCACGAGACTCGTGTCTGCTCGTCAACCTGCGACGCTTCCCTCGAATGTTCAACAGCAGCTTCCCTGCATTGATCCTTCGATAAGTTCGAAGGCCTACTCCTCCTGAGCTTCCCTATGAAATCCTCAAATCCTTAGAAGAAATTTGCACGCACTCCTTGCGGCAAATCTTCAACCTTATCTAAGTGTTGAAGTCTTTTGACCCTGCGCACTCTTGCAGCAACAGTCCTTCAATATTTTTCTCAGAATCACAACTCTGAGAGTTTGCTTGGCCTGTGCACTCCTTGCACGACACTTTTCCTATCTTCACTCTCAAGACGAATGAAAACAAAAGCTAACTCTAATTGAACCCTTCTGTCAACGCACTCCTTGCGGACAATTCGACTGCACTCCTTGCAGGAATCTTCTGGCTCAATCAGAGAAACAATTGAAACTCATTCTATCTTCCTTTCAGACTTCAATTCAACCATGAAATCACATACACAGCATATAAAATCAAATGTATGACAGGAAGAAAATATTCATGAGCATAACCTCAATACACAGAGAATAGACACATAACCATAGATTTGAATCAAAGCTTTCTTCTATTAATTCAATATCTGTACATGGATGTTCTTTACACAGTTCTCTGCTTGCTCTTCTCTTCTTGCTCCTGCTCTCGATATATTACAATGATACAATGAGGGTGTCTATATTCGTTTTCCCTCTTGGACTCTAAAGCTATCAAATCTAGAATTGAATATTCTATCTACTTTACATTAAACTATCATAAATTCTTCATCTACCAAAGGACGAGAGCTATCCACTCAAGGTCCATTACAATATACAAAGTGCACTTTCATAAATGGCTTCATTAAAGACTTTGCACAAAAATCCCAAAGTGTTTTCAAAATTAGTGTTGGCTTGCCCAGCTGTCCTCCACTTCCGCACTGGCTCGCTTGATGTTGCTGGCGATGCTCCTGCATCATACTCACTCATAAACTCACTCCATTGACTTTTCCTAGCATTCATATCTCTTTGAGTGAAGAGATGTTTTAAACTTTGATGGTCGGTTTTGAGCTCAAAGTTTCACCCAACAAGATAGTGCCTCCACAGTTTCATAGCTAGCATTACAACTGCTAACTCTAAAGAATGATTTGCGTATAACTCTTCATGCTTCTTCAGCTTCCTTGATGCATAGGATATCACTCCTCCATCCTGAATTAGCACGGCCCCCAACCCTTGCTTCGAGGCATCCATGGAGACCATGAAGTCCTTTTCCATATCCGACACTCGTAGAATTGGCACATTAGTTAGTAACCTCTTAAGCTCAATGAATGCACTATCACACTCTTCTGTCCATTCATACCTGACCCCCTTGCGTTGCAAGGTGGTGATGGGTTTAGCTATTTTTGAGAATCCTTCTACAAATATCCGGTAATAACCCGTTATCCCCATGAATCTTCTCACCTCATGGGCATTTTTCGGCACTGGCCACTCCATAATGGACTTTACCTTTTCTGGGTCCACAAAGATTCCTTCACCGAAAATGATATGACCTAAATAGTGGATCTCTTTCTGGAAGAAGGAACACTTAGACATCTCCCCATACAATTTGTTCTCTCTAAGGCAGGACGACACTATTTGCAAGTGTTCCTCATGTTCTCTTTCATTCTTGGAATAGATGAGGATGTCATCTAAAAAGACTTGTACAAAACAATCTAAGTACTTCCGGAATACGCCGTTCATGAGGCTCATGAATACTGCTGGCGCATTGGTCAATCCGAAAGGTACGACAACAAACTCGTAATGTCCAAACCGAGTTCGAAAGGCAGTTTTTGGGATATCACCTTCCTTAATCCTTAACTGATGATACTCTGATCGCAAATCGATCTTTGAGAATACCACTGCTCCTTTCATCTGATCGAAGAGGTCATCTATTCGTGGCATCGGGTACTTATTTTTCACTGTAGCACGGTTCAAGTCCCTATCGTCTATACATAGTCATCAGGATCCATCCTTCTTCTTTAAAAAAATTACCGGTGCGCCCCAAGGTGAGACACTGGTCCTTATTAGCCCTAAGTGCAGTAACTCTTTCAACTGCATTTGCAATTCACAAAGTTTTCACGCTGTCATCCGATACAGAGTCTTGGAGATTGGTTCTGCACCAGGCTTTAGCTCAATGGTAAAATCAAGCTCTCTCTCAAGAGGTAACCCTGGTAACTCATTCGAAAAAATGTCATGAAATTATGACAATACCGGGTATTGATCCAATGAGGGTCCCTTCCTTTCATTCACTGCTTCCACTACATAAAGTCGACACCCTTGTCTCAAGCATTTCTTAACCTTCATAGTTGATATGAAGCATAATGAAACTTTTCTCTGTACACCCTGGATCTCTACTGGTCTTCCTTCATCATCGACACAAAGCACCCTCTTTGCGAAACAATCTACCAAAGCTTCATGAGTTGCTAACCAATCCATTCCAATGATTAGGTCATATGCCCCAAGAGAAGTGACGTATACCTTCAACCTGGTAGTACACACTCCCAGGTATACTATACAATTATCAACACTAGGTCCTACCACTTGTTTTTCCCCTGAAGCCATCTCGACTTGTTTAAAGTCATCGTGCTCGTAGGCTGCCAACCCACTCTTTTCTAATGCAGATGGTGAAATGAAACTATCTGTCTCACCTGAACCAAACAAAATATTAACATTCATATGATTTAGCGTACCTGATGACTCCACCACCATGGATTGATGTTCGGCCTGGCGGTTATTAACCACTTCATAATTTGGTCGTTTCTACTTGCTCTCCCCATCGATGTCTTTCCTTCTCTATGTACGAACCCTGATTGTAACTTTGGGCAGTCGCGCTGGTAATGGGATCCTTCACACCTCCAACAGGTAACACAAGATTGAACCTGTGCACTGTTATGTGACTATCTCTGAAATGAGTTCCTTCCCTTAGAACCCCTGCCCCTACTAGTTGTTCCCTGAGATGGTCGTGGACCTGTCTGCACCGTTGGCGATGAACGAGACGCTGCACTCACTACCATTGAAATCCCTGCAGCAACTGTCCTTGGCGCAAATCTATTACCATATGGTGGTGGCCTTGAGCCTCCTCCTCTAGTAAATGTCCTCTGGGCCTTTCCTACGAACCCTGGGCGATGCGGAAATGTTGCTCTTGTACCCCCGGTCAAGTTCAAGTGTTCTTCCGCATAACGCGCATTTTCCACCACTTCTTCTATTGAAGACGGTTTCCACATCTGCACCATAGCTCTTATATTAGGGTTCAATCCATAGATGAAGCGCTCTGCCTATCGTTGGTCGTTATCCATATACGACACATATTTGACCAGTTCCATAAACCTGATCTCATATTATTCTACAGTTTTGTTTCCCTGTACTAAGGCATGAAATTCCCCTACCTGTTGTTCCTCGTATTACGATGGTAGATATTTCCCCCGGAACCTTTCCTCGAAAAGTTCCCAAGATACTGTGTCTGGGGTAAGGTGTAGTTGTCTTTCCAGGTTGCCCCACCAGTTCTAGGCACTGTCTCTTAACTAAAAAATGGTGATCTTTTCCTTTGATTTGGACGCATAGTCCCTTAAGGAAAAACACCTTTCCATGCCTTCCAACCATGCTTCCGCACGTTCACTGGCGCGACCCCCAACAAACTCTGGAAGTTTGATCTTCTGCAATTCCCGAGTGATGTCTTCAGGTGGAGTTCCTCCCCCTGGATCCCTTGACGCTTCTGGATTACCCATTCTAGACGGTGGGGGTTCCACTTCAGTCCCTGCCGGTTGTCGCCCATTTAAAGTCTCGTTGATGGCTTCGAACGAGTGCAGTATGAGGGCTAGTTCGGGCGATGGTGGTGGTGGCACTGGCGGTGTTGGTGGTGCTTGCGACGACGCTCCCCTACCTCGACTTCCTCGAGTCTTGACCATCCTGTATGCTTTGACCTGCATCGACCAAATTTGTCGGGGTGAGTTCCAGGATGTTTCAAATTGGTGCTACTTAAACTTAGAAACAAGGTTAGGCGTAATTTTTCTTTACTTGTCTGTAAACATGCATTACTCCATTAGGGGATTGGCTAGGTTAGGGTTAGGATTAAGCGTCTAAGCTTGATTTCTTTGCCCCTACAAAAGAACTATTGGTTTCTTTGCCCTGTAGCTACGTTAGCCTTGCGCCTCACTCGCCAATTCCTATGCTTATGCTCCTAGTGCATATGCCACCTCCTTCTCGCTTGTCCTAGTCTAATCCTTTTTAACTTTTCGCATACAACTTGATTAAAGTGACTTCCGACCTTATGTTTATTAATTTACACCGAGAGGCGTACACCTATTGACAATGGGCACAATCAACGATCTTTTAAATATTACTTAACCTTAAACCCTTATCTGATGGCTATGCATTGAATATGCTGGCATATTCTTAGTCATCCTCCAAAATCAATGGGTCACATTTATCGTTCATAACTTTCTTGCATTTATCACAGCATCCGTTAACATGTTTACTTTTTAACATTTACCTAATCACATAAAAAAAAATTGTTGTAAGGTTATATAATTACCACGTTTAATGATTAAATAGGATTAAACTGCGACATCTAAACAATTACCCCCAACTGCTAGCCATGTTTCGGCATTCACCAGCGCTATGTACCTTTCGGCATTAGTGTGCTTCTTAAGGCGCTTCGCTTGGTGGGTGGTCTTGGGTATGACAATTAAAGTATTTATATGTGAAATTATTTGTAAAAGTCACATTGTGTGGTGCGTTGGCAAGGCGGACTTTGTAAAGACTTGACCGGTGGGGAGGTCCGAGGTTCGACCCTCACGGACTCCATAAATTTTTCTTTTGTTTTACTTATATAAAAAAAAAAGTCAAAATACCCAATTAATTTAATTTAATTTAATAAATTAAATTTTTTATTTAATTAATTTTAACTTAATTTAATTTAATTAATTTAACTTAATTTAATTTAATTAATTTAACTTAATTTAATTTAATATTTAAATAAAATAATTTTTTTTTTAAAACCCCTTTTTTTTAAAATAATTATAATTAAAATAAGTAAAAATTAAAAAATTAAAAATTAAAACAATTAATTTATTACAATTAAAATAATAATAAGAAAAATAAACAACAAAACAACAAGAAGAATAAAATAATAATAATAAAGTTACTCGTGAATCGACATCGTGGGTCCTCGCATGAGGCCCACGTGCCCCCTCCTCCAGGTGCTCACCTCCTTGTAGACTTCTCTTTGGCCTCGTGTGTGCTGGTGTTGGTCATGGATTTGTGCATGGCGGTGGCGCTGCTTAATTTTAATTATGTTTTGAAGGGGAATGGCAATGCAATGGCTTGCGCACTCAGAGGATTGTCCTCTCCCCTTCTCCGAGAATCTAATGGAGAAATTAGTAGTTCACGTTCAGCAGTTCCATTCATGTCCTTATGAGCCGTTGGACTGTCCAAACGAAATTCATCAGTGTGGATGAAGCCCTGAGAAATCGATAAAGAAGAAGAGTAGAGAGCCCAACGACCATCTGGAAGTGCCTTACTTCTTCTACAAAGAGTGAGAGAAAGCCTCCTCATATACAAAGCCATTTTTAAAGATTTAAACCCTTCCCTTAACCAAATGGATGTTTAACAGTTAGGCTCTTGTGTGTATATTTTTCTGCGATATCTGTCCATTCCGTAGAGCCATTGAAGGTGTAGGGTTTGGCGGTTTTCTGGGTTTGTCTTATAGATAAGTTGTGCCGAGGGTACTGGCAAGGGCGGTTGTCGACCGGGAAGGTTTGTAGACACTATTGGATGCAGAAAAACGGAGCAGTCCGGGCATTATCCCTAAGGAGCGTGCAGATTATATTTGATGGCCTCGTCGCAGGTCGCATCATATCTTGCCACTTCCTGGAAAGATCATCTCGAAGCTGGCATGCGTCGGGTAAGTTCCATTCCATGAATTTGGGCAATTAGAGATTCTGAAATCATTGTAATAGAAATTTACTTATACACTCCGTCCTTATCGACCTGTGACCCTGATGAACAACCCGAGAGACACCCAGACTAGGAGACGTACTGGTAAATGTGTCTACCCAGACTAGTTTTAGTTGTGTCTGTAAAACTCGGTTGTCAACCGACCAGATGTACCTTCTGGTCCACATACTGGTAAACAGTAGTACACCCCCGTCTCGCTTATTATCCCACGCAAGAAGCTTCCCAAACCGTGTCAAGAGATATGAATGATATTGTTTTCCCAAAACCCACTCAAGTATCATTCAATCCTGGGGTCAGTCATTCTCTTCTAACCCAGTCAATCATCAATGCCAAACTATAGTCTGTATTCGACTGCGTGATCCATGGCGATGCACGACACGAAAGATAAAATGTTGTTTATTTGGTTGAATTTCCTTTGTACAAATATATTAGCGTATTGTACTCTACAGATATCAAAGCAGGTATCTAATTTTATACCAGGGACAAAATAAAATCACTTCTCGTCAGTTTTGTTCATTTTATGTCTGTAAAATTGTAGTAGAAACGGTATTCTGATTGACCCTTCCTACACGAAATCGGTACAGCATCAAGTCCTGTACACTATCTTCAAAAGAAAAGTTACACATGAATTGGAAGGCAGCCATTCTTCGAAAGAGAGTTGTTTATTGTTGAATATTTACAAGAAATGTGCTTCAGTTGGAAATCTTGGGGGAAAACACACCAGCTAGACATCGAAGGTGCACAATTTTTTTTTTTTTTTTTTTCCGTTTTTCTTAGTTTGACATCTGAATGTGCAAGCTTTACTTTCTTTGATATTGAATTTGTGTTTTATCCGTCGATATTGCTTGATAATATGCAGAATTTAATTTCTTTTGGGCAGAGTATTGACATTTTGTTGAAAATTTATTGAACTTTTACCTCTTGCCGACTTTAATTTCTTCAGGTAGATATTAACATCTTGTTGAAATTTTACTGAACTTTTCCTCGATTGAATTTATTAAGGTCAAAACATAAAATAAAATATCTGTGATTTATTTTTCTTTGTTCTTTTTCCATAAAGACTAGGCTATTCAAAGTCTCCTTCACCGAGGCATTCTTTTGCTACTTATCACTCTGGTAAAAAAAAAACATAAAGAAGAATAGATACAGGAGAATTTTTCTTTATTTTATATTATTTAACATAGATTTAATGAATTCTTTGAGAATTTGGACTTCATCATCACTAATTCATACCAAGTATCGCTATTTGTAGCAGAAAATGTTTGAGCAAAGAAACTAAATACAAAGGAACTAAATATTCTAGGGAAGAAGATTTATGAAAAATTTGGAATAAAGAAAAACAATGACACAGGAGAATCTTACTTATTTGGAATAAAGAAAATAAAAAAAACGCAGGAGAATCTTATGTAGGCACTGGGAATCTGGACTTTATCAGAAATATTTATAGATATTTTCTTCAGAAAAAAAAATGATCTGGAACAGCCCTAGTAGCTTATTTTACTTTGCTAAATTTGTTTGCCTTTTTTTTTTGTTTTTTTTTTCATTTTTTTATATTTGTTTTAAAATTTCTACATTTGGTTTGGTTCGTAGGTTATGGGAGGGACTGGGGCTTGGAGATGGGAACTTGGCCCATAGGCCCAGATTTTAAACTAATCGCTCTGATACCAAATGTAGGGGCCGAAGAGATTAAAAACATCAATTTATTTATTAAACTTCATAACAGAATAATATTCTTCATAACAATAACTTTGCTAACTTAAATTTAACAACATATAATAAATTTAATAACTGATTAAAACAATTGAAAAATTTGAAATACCTGAACCTGATGCTAATAACCCTTCGTTGTCCAAATGCCTTCTTGACCGCGGTTGCACCGTAAAACACTGCCCAAAACCTAGTTCCTCCCTGCCAACTAGGTAACTCCCTAGCTCCAGGATATCAACGGATATCCTGGCCCCCATGCCCAAAACCCGTAGCAACCCCGGTGCACTGATACAATCTCACTCCTAGTATTTCACTTCTCTCTGCAATACCCAGAGCTCCCAAAATCCATCCCCAACTCCCCATAGAATGGCCTCCCGTCAAACTCCTTCCCTTCCTTATCCCTCCTTCACTGACTTCCCCCTTCTCATTTACTCCCTACCTAGCCCATATATTACCTTCTTATCCTTTCCCGTTAATGCCCCTTATCCCCTTTATTTAATATCTTATCCCTTTCATGTACGTAACTCTTTAACTCAATACAATTATTTATTATCCTCCTTTTATTTCTTTACTTTATTAATTAATGAGTTAATTAATACTTAAATTAATCATTGACAAATCATGAATAACTAATTAATAATAATTAATTAGTTAATATTATTTTAAGAAATAATTATAGTTTAGCTAATCTTTTAGGACATTTAGATTATTAAATTAATTATAATTAATAATCATATACCTCTATTTAAGCAGGGTCGTTACACGTTCTCTTGGGCCAGTGATATATGTGGAAGTGCCATGCTATCTATTCAGCTGTAATCTTGAAAATTCCCTTTCTTCTATAAGGAAGGAGAGCCAACATATTTTTCTTGGTTCCCACTAGAATAATATCTCTATCTTTTTGAAAAAAAAGTCCTCTTGGTTAAAAATTGGATAGCCAAATATAATATGAAAGTAGCAACTTATGTTGGGTTGAATGGATTATTTATCTGTTGTAAATATATCTATGTGACAATGCCTAACCTATAATAAGGAAATGGAAACTAATCCAAATGCATTCTTCATACTCCTACCATCCTGGAAAACCATCATTTTCCCCCGAACAAACCCTTTTCCAATGAATTGGAGCAACAATGAGAAGACTATATCAAAATGTAATCTAGTTTTTAAACATCTCATCAAGCTTGCACTACTACATCACATGCTTAATGGTTATAAATTATACAAAAACCTCCATAAATCTAGCTCAATGAAGACAATTTATAATTTCTAGGATATAATGAAGGACTAGCCACCTAAGAACTTGAGTGTTAAAAGATGTGACTTCCAGATACTTTGAGACCTCCAACTACATCCTAGTTCATGATCATGAACATTCTATTTCCAATTGAGGCGATCAAATATTGATAAACTTGGCCTAACCTTATCACCAAAGTTAATTTTATTGGTAATCCATGGATAAGGTTCCTATAAATCCATCTTCAATTCTTCCAAATAAGTATAGAAGAATCCCAATGTAATATGAATGAAAACTCATCTACAATAATATAACACAATGTCACAAAGGAAAAATGACCAACAACTTGAAGGCTGTGAGAATAATTTCCCACCAAGATAACCATTCCCTTGTACTTTAATCCCACATCAATCCTTGATGAAAATACTTTTTCAGTGTGCCATATGCCAATGAAGGTAGAAATAAAACCCCACCTATCTAATTTCCATTGAAAAAGAGCCAAATTGAACATGTATCCATACCAATATTGATGACAGACCAAATAATCTCAATGTAACTAGTAGTTGTGCCTACTAGTAGTTATATCATAGAGGCCAAAATGGTCAAGTGTATGATGTAAATGTCTAGGCTTAGTTAAGATTGAATCATATTTTTCTGTTTAGATTGACCAGTTTTCTTAATGTCTTTTTATCCTTTGATCTTGGGATGGAACACTATTCATCATCCCTCATGTGAGTCTAAGAGGATGATTAATGATTATTGAAAATGAACTATGAGTGTTTAGAAGTTATCTATACCTTCAATATATGTTTACATTGTACGATTTCTATCTGTATCATGCTCCTACTAGCATCAAACTATTGTAAATAGATATCATGTGTTGAATGGATCTCCAAACCTCTATCCAACAATGATAAATAAGAAAGTGCCACATTGTTGAATTGAGGTGAAATTTTCATCTTGTTTTCATGCGGTGTGTTTCTTGTGGGTAAAGCTACTTACCACGTGATTTTTCAACCGTGCTTTCAATTAAAATTGGTTTGGGGAGATTTCATCCCAAATTACATTTATTCGTCGATCCTCCATATATTATCTAAGAGGACTCAACATATTATCTTTATAGCAGTGAAAAGAGGGAGTAAAATCTTAAACTCTCCAAGGTCAAGGGGATGAAGTCAATTTACGTTAATATCTTTGTATTGTTGTAATTGTGTTGTAGGAAATGGTCAAGCTTCCATGTTTGTAACATATATAACACACATACACACACATATAAGGGTGTTACAATATTAGGAGAACACCTTTTAGCATAAGTTTTTGCATATGTTATTAGTGTTACAAAATTTGGCAAAATTTTTAAAGAAACCTTTGCTACAACTTTTGTTATTGGAATTAATGACCCATCGTCATACAAAATTGGATAACAAAAATCTCCACAATAATAAAAATGTGACCAATATGTAATTTTTACACTCATTGGTAGCATGTCCTCATGCAAATGGGACAATATGTCGAGAACATTAACAAAATCCCTAATTTTTACAGAGAAATATTACAAAACATAAAACTTGTAGTAACATTCAATTATATTTTTTGTCATTTGAGATAGTTTGAACTACTTTCATTGCTCGAGAAACATGCATGTCTCATTTCTTCATCACTTTTAGGCGATATTGTACTTCAGTTATTTAACCTAATGTTTTCCTGATCGACTTGTTTTTTATGGTCCACCTCTTCATGTTCCATCTACAAACATAGGGTTTTCAGGTGTTTGTGTGGCACTGCTAGCTATGGATTGTGCTAGGAAGGAAGACTGAGATATACATGGCTTTGTGAATGCAGAATGGGCTAGAGGTATGGATCATAAGGGATCTACAATTGGGTATCTGTTTAACTTGTTTGGAGGAGAAATAAATCAGATGAGCAAAAGACAGGTTGTGGTGGCACTTTCAACTACAAAAGTTGAATACATGGCATCCACTCATGCAAGTAAGGAAGAAGTATGGTTACAAATATTGTGTTCAGGCATTGGGTTGGTACAAAAAGATGTAAGGATAGAGTGTGATAGTCAGAGTGCAATTTTCCTAGCGAAGAACTCGACTTATCATTCAAAGACAACGCATATTGATATTCATATCACTTTGTGAGAGACATGATTTAAGAAAAGAAAGTATCATTGATGCAGGTGGAAACTTTGAAGAATGTTGCAGATTCATTAACAAAATCTGTGAGAACTTAGAAGTTCTCTTGGTGTACAGGATCCATGGGCATTGTTGCCATGGATTGTTGACTATGTAACCCTTTAACCCCCTTGTATGAAAAGAAAACAACAAGTGGGAGACTGTTGGGTATGTGTTATATTCTTTGGGAAACATGTCACATATTTAGGTGGTTTTTCGGCACATGATTTTTTGCTGATGGTTTTCTATTTCAAGTTAAAGAATTAGGGTTATTAACTAATCCAAGTCATTGGGTTAGGGTTTTGGATGTCATTGGCTCCTATATGTATATTGTATTGTAAACAATGTATCACTATGAATGAATATAGATGATGATGGTTTTCCTGGTTTGTATTTCCAGGGGAAAAATCTTTTCATTACATTCCATTTGCGCAAAAGTCTAAGGTCCACAAAATCATTTACTTACACTATAATTTACACGCGTGAGAAATATAACTTATAATTAATCTCATCATCAATATGTGTTGCACAAGGAAATATAAACCATAAATTCAACATACATCATATTAAGTTTAGGCGCAATAGTATCATCCATTTAACTCAGTGTGCAAGGACATATCCTCCTTTCAACAATTATGAGTCAACTCAATTAATGGCGGAAGACTAAACTACACACATGACTATCCACACCTAGCTATATATATCACGGTGCGAATAAACTTATGACTAAATATTTTATCCATCCACATTATTCTTAAGGCACATCGAGACAACAATTTACAATACCATTGAAATAAGAGGATATAATATTTAAGGACTTTGAATATATCATCAAGGAATATAACATTAAATGAAAATCTTATAGAATTAAAGACTTTCAATATAGCATCAATGAATATAGCATAAGGGAGAGCATATAGAATTAAAGACTCTGAATATAGCATCAATGAATTTAGCATAAAAAGAGCTTATAACATTAAAGAACTTTGAATGTAAAATGTAAAATTGGAATTTACTCCATAACCATAATTTATGTACAATTCGACCTTTTTATTAAGTAACTATAACTGTGTCGAGCTGGAGGAGTCCCACCCATGCAAAGATAAAAAAAAGGATATGCAGAGGTATCAGTCTGAAATTGTTGGGAAAATCTGTGTCTCACGGAGGATGAAGGGATGAATGAATACCCATTAAGACATGCATAGGTAACGGTTTGAAAGTTGGGCAAGATCATTTCAACAGAGGAGGAAGGGATGAATAGAAATTACCCAATAAGACACACAGATGAATCGGTTCGAATGTTGGGCAAAGAGGGAGAAAAACACGGGGATATAAAGGTAAATACTCATACTAGCCTCCCCCATAGGCTGGGCATGATTTACTCAATAAAAACATAGATAAATATGTGTGAAGACACATTCAAGCCTCCTCCATAGGATGGGCACGATTTACTCAATAAAAATGCAGAGAAATAAAGGTGAAGACATATACTAGCCTCCCCCATAGGATGGGAATGATTTTGTCAATAAAAACACAAAGAAATAAAGGTGGAGACATATGCCAGCCTCCCCCACAGGTTGGGCATGATTTTCTCAATACAAACACAAATAATTAAAGGTGAAGACATGTGCTATCCTCCCCCCAGAGGTTGGGAACGATTTTCTCAATACAAATGCATAAAAATAAAGGTGAAGGCATATGCTAGCCTCCCCCACAGGTTGGGAATGATTTTCTCAATAAAAATGCAAATAAATAAAGGTGAAGACATATGCTAGCCTCCCCCATAGGTTGGGCACGATTTGGTGAATAAATTTTTTGAGAAATAAAGGGTCTATTCGTTGTATAGAGCTAGGAAAACACAAGGCAAGAAAAACAATTTTTTTGAGTTGAAAGAGACTAATAAATGCAGAGAAAAGGAGTACACGTAGGGAAATCATTTGTAAAGTTTGTTGGGGTGTTCCTTCTTCCAAAATGTAAGGAAACCACAACGATAAAAGATGGGAGGGGATGAAAGGGAAGAGTTTTAATACAATTTTCATGGATCTCCCCATGCTAGGCGTAATAAGCATTCAACAAATAAAACACAGAGGAAAAAATTTAAGCTCAATGAAGAGAACTGAAGGTAACCACTTGGAGAAATTAAAGAACGAAATGTTGTGGAAAAAATTCAAACAATCTCAGAGGCCAAATGTCAAGGCCGAGGAGAAGGGAACATGGTCCAAAAGAAATTAAAACACAGAGGTGCAACGAATTCTTTCCAGATCAGTTCAGGGCTGCAACTTCAGTTAAAAACTTAAAATGGGATAGAGAACAATCAACACCATGATGAAGCCTAAGGCTGGGAAAATCTCTCATGGAGAATAAATACAAGAAAAAATTACCACAAGGACATGCTTAACTGAATCTCAACAAAAACATTAAACCTTGAATAGATTTTCCAGCAATGCATATGCAATGAAATTAAACTGCAATTTTAATTGAAACTAATGTGTGCAATCTCAATTTATAATTATCATAACCGGAGGTGAAGAATTTGAAGTTGTTATTCTGCGATTGTGCACCCTCATGTCGCCTGCTTGCTAACCATGAAGACCTCATGGGTACCTCTCAACCAACGCTAGGGGTACTCTTCTTATCCCTTATCTCCTCGAGCCGCAAAGGGGCCACGCACAAAAAACCAAAGAAAAATCGAACTCCCATCTCAGCTCGCAAGGCCGAGATACCACTCACCTTTCGAGCGGGGTATCCTAACTCCCACAAGAAAAATCAGTCAAATAAATTCTAGCAGCATAACCTTACATATACCAGTCATGATCCATTCCCCTTCTCTTCCATTACTTTTATAGAGTTTTTATTAGTGACCACTTGCCAATTTCACGTTAAATTTGTTTATTAAAGATTAATTAGGAAATACTATCCCCATACACTTATCACTTGATCCCTTAGTTGCACTAGAAATTCATTTATTTAATTTCATTTCATTTCATTTTCCCCCACCCATCCTAAAAACACTCCTAAAAATGCTCCTTGTTGTCCCTTTATTCCCTCTATTTTATTTAAATGACTCTTGCCTTTCTAAAACGTAGTTGTGTTTTATTTATGAAAGTTCTTTAGTTACTAGACTAGATTCTTTCTATGTTTCCACATTCCTTTTCACATTCATTTCCCCTTTTTGTCTAAGTTCCAATTTAGCATATCTAACACATAATCAATAATTAAATCCTTAGATAAATATTTCTCTTTTAAATTCTTAACTTGATTTTTCTTCACTCCACTTTTATTAATTGATTATTTAGTTTTTTAGTCTTCTTACCCTATTTAGACCTAGGCTTAATTTTCAACTAGGCTTAGAATTGTTTTTTGAGGGAATTTTATAATTAATAAAAATTATACATTTAACATTTATTTTAAGGCCGACCCTGTCAAAACAAAATATTGTTTTCTAGGCACCTAGGTTCATTGACTCACCTTTATTAAAATCATAACGTTCCCTTCAAGATGCACTACGTGCTCCAAGGATGTCACTCGCCTTTATTCATGTTTTATTTATGCGACGTTCCCTTCAAGACCCACCACATGCTCCAAGGGTGCCATTCACCTTTATTCATGTTTTATTTATGCGATGTGCCCTTCAAGACACACTATGTGCTCCAAGGGATGGCAAGGGCGCCAGTCACCATTGATTGATTTTGGTAGTTTTCCAACCCTTGGAGTCAATACTCCATTAGGTGACATTTTGAGAGACTAAGGCCTCTAAGAAAGAAGGACCCAACCTTATTGCGTACCCCTTAGAATCTTTGTGAGCGAATGTCTCAGTTTTCCCTCACGACATCGTGAAACTCTCAAACTAGGTAATCGTTAACCTACAATTCGATCCACAACGAAAGTGATAGTACGTTGTGGCAGGGATGCTTCCATACCTCTCCGTCAATATTTGGTTGTTGTGCATGGCCCCTTTACTCCTAATGTGAGTCTGATTACCAAGCAATCGTCAGCCTGCATCCATCAACGAAACATATGAACGATCCATAAAAACATTATAATATACCTACTCATATGTCACATATGCAATAACATAAATACCCAAACCATATACAGTCCACTGCCTGGCTTGATCCGAAGTCCAAGTAGGTCCATCAATGCCATCGACATCCTCAATCTGTCAAGTGTCCTGCAGACTCAGGAGAAACTCGTCAATAGCACCGGTCTATACATAGATAATCAACTAACATAACATTGTAATCCATAAGCATCATCATTAGAATCCATAAGCAAAGAAGACAATCATATAATGAAACGGATCACTTGCACGCAAGTGTCCTCAAAGAATAAGTCAAATCATGTGCCTGCAAGAGAGGGATGTTACATCCTATGAAATGATACTTTTTAAAAATGTAATGAATCTAAATGCAAAAGATAAATAAAGATATCCTAACTTGGCACATAAGAAATAGTTCATAGATACCAAGTGCAAATGAAATTGTAAAATGAGGATTAAACACAATATTTAAAAATAAATATCAGATTACAAGAGTAGTCCCAATAAGTGATATTGTTTAGCTTCATTCATGTTCTATTCAGAGAATTTATAAGTCCTAAAAGTGAAAAATATAAGTCATCATAGCATGGAAATAGTTCACAATATTAAATGACTGTTAAATCAATTTATAATGATAAATGTCTGAACAAATAGTTATTCATAAATTGATTAAATGCACGAGCAAATCAAAAGATAAATGATAGATCTAAGAAATTATAAGATTAGATAAACACAGAGTTGCATATAAAACAATAGTTTCATTACATGTAATCACTGGTCTAAATCTATCAAAACAAAAGAACACGATTATATTCAAACAAATAACAATATCTGGTGAAGCACAATCATAGAACCTTTGTAATTTTTGATCTTCCTTTTACAAAATGATTCTTCAACATTATTTCCAAGACATCAAGCTATGCTAATAGAGAGAAAATCCATAGTAGTATAAAATATTCTTCTACAAAAGATATTTTAATCTCAGAAATAAAATCCGCAAGCTTCAGATCCGAACTTCAATCTATTCCTACAAGACAAATTCTCTTTACAATAGTGCAAAGAGTTGCTCTTGCAGAAAATGAAAAAATCCCCTATTACGCTCTCAAGATATGATATTTATACATTACAATGATCCTTCTAGATCCAAAATCATGTTCCTACTTTGTCTTTGTTGAGTGCAACCATATAGATTGATAAAAAAATTAGAAACTGACTCTACATGCTTTATGAGAAAACACGTTTTGAAATATTGCACATATATCTCATATATTTCATTTTTTTAGGAAACGGTACATAATAGAGGTAAATATGCTTGTTCTTCAACTGTTGTTTTGGTCGTTTTGTAAAACAATTCACAGTTTGCTCGGAAATCAAGTTGAAAATTCACCTCCTGAAGACTAGTCGCAACATCAATTCTGAGAAATTTCATTTTAATGAGATAAAACTTTCTCTCAAATGATTCACTTTCTGAGAAACTCGCATACTCTGGAGGTAAATCGTCCTATTTTGAAAGTGAGTGTTCGATCGTTTTGCAACATTGTTCACCATTTATGCGAAAAGAAAGCTCGAAGTTTGTCTCTTGTGAATTGACAAGAATTTTCAATCTTTATATTTCCCAAGCATTTCGCCCTATAGGGATGAAGAATTCCAACTGAATGGATTATTTTGGAATTTTTAGAAACTATAGTCTAGTTGCATCTCTGTCATGCACACTTGTAAAAAAATTCAAATTAAATTAATAACTAATATTTATTAAAAGAGTAGCTACAAAATCTTCAATTCTTAGTTAAGAAAAACCAATTAACATAATCAATTCAAAATGATATCAAAACTTCTAAATAAATATAAATTCAAATCAAACTGGACATTATGTTTTTGGATTGGAGATATTTTGCAAATTTCAGGAAATTAGCTCCATAAGATTGAATAATCACTCAATTGTTGAAAAAATTTAATCAATCAATTGAAATCACAACATTGACTCATAGTGAAAATCCAATCTTTAAGGTAGCCTTAGATTATATGACTAAGATTTTTTATATATCCAAGACACATAATGGAAATTAGGTATATTAAATATATACAAACTCGATTTTACTCAAAATAAAGTTCAAACACCTAAGATTAAAAATCTTGATAAGAATTATGACTAAGAATAAGACTAGATTTCATGTATCCAAACTATATTTTAGAATGATATGTTAATTATTTAATGATATAAAAATATTCCTCAGAATCATGTTTCGAATCAAAGTGAATATGAAGATTTGACATTAAAACTACTTTCAATAATTAACCAACTTGTTGTGGTATAATACTATCTAGTGGAAACCAATCCATTCACCTAAATGGAAAAATATTTACATTATTATATTTAAACTAATAAAACCAATGAAACTCAAAAAAAGATAAGACAAAACTCCTTATTAAAATCAAAAGGAACCTTAATAATCTATTATTCAAAAAGAAAATATGGGGGTTGTTGTTTGCCACAACAATGAGTTGTAAACTTAAATAAGTACTACTAGGAAATTTAAGGCCATAGTTGGATATGTTTCTGGTATGCTTTTTGGATAGACTAAGTTGAGTAATACTTGTTATCTACTTTGTGTACCTCAAGGCAAGGTTATGATAAGACTTTGAGAGAAGAGGCGTAGTCCAGTTGTAGTAGGCAGAGGTTGGTCAAGTCATTGCAGCCGAGACAATGCGGTGCCACATGAATGAAGATGGTAAAACAAAAGAATTTAGGAAAGACTCTGAAGTCCCTTACACACAAACTCTACCAGTTAAAAAAAGATGGATTGGCTTATAATATAAGGGAGGAAGATTTTGTCTTTTTGTCTTATTTTATGAATTAATTGAAATCACATATTCATATTTTCCACCAACATCAACAAAACCAAAACCTTAATGTTTCCATAGACAAAATTTAATTTTATTTACATAAGGCATGGATATTTAATAGATTTATCAATCGAATCCAAACCTTACCGTTGTGATTGATAAAAAAATATTTTATTTAAATAAAACTAAATGGATTTGATAAATTTACCTTCTTGACCTTTTCAATTGTGATATTAGAATCTACTTTGATAAATAATAATTTGGAACTCATAATATATTCAATGTTTAAGTCCAAATGAAGGAATGATGTCTCTACTTTATTATCAATTGATATACATCTATCATGAGCATAATAAGCTAGTGGTAAACCATTATAATATTTTAAGATGCATCCTATTTTGGTTCACACTAAATTACCATTTGAAACATCATCAAATTTTTTCTTGATCAAAGGATGGCCTAGATGCACCCACACCATATGTTTTTAGTTGTATTTTATTGCACTACATTTTCCTTGTAAAATTGTATGGATGTCCAAAAAAGAAAATCGGGGTTGAACCTCTAGAATTGTTGGATGGAAGGATTTCCCAAATGCATCGACATAGTATTTTTTGAGTTGCTTTCAATGTGTTTCCCTATGATTTTCAAAATGTATGGATTCCCCCAAAAGGATAACCATGTTGATCCTCTACAATGTTTAACATATATTATTGATATTGTTTTTGGACATAATTATTTACTTAACATTGTAAAGGATTTTTTTTTATAAAAATAAGTGGTTTTAATTTTAATATGAAATCCTCAGGTTATTTTCTAAAAAAAATTAAGAGAGAAAACCTTATACAAAAGACCAAAATATCTTCCCAAAACATAAAGTAAAATTTGTCTTTATCCATAGTTGAATAAAAATAAGGACCTCCTACTAGGTAGGAATTACCATTCTTGTACAAGTTGAGACCCAATATCGTATATATTATGCATACAATCAATGACATAAGAGAATATTTATTTTCTCTTTAGCACATGAAACATTCTGATGGGCCTAAAAATCCATTTTAAAAATGTTTTCTTACCAAAAAAATAACTCATAGTTCTAGCCAATTGCGAAAGACCCAATATCGTATATATTATGCATACAATCAATGACATAAGATAATATTTATTTTCTCTTTAGCACATGAAATATTCTGATGGGCCTAAAAATCCATTTTAAAAATGTTTTCTTAAAAAAAAAAAATTCATAGTTCTAGCCAATTGCTAAAAAAGTGTAGAAATATTAGACCGAAAGGGAGAATCCCTAATGGACCTTTTGATAACAACCTAAAGGTAAATTTACAACACATTACTATCTCTAACATATTTACTGTTTTTTTTTAATAAATTCTAATTGAAGCCTTCATTAGAAAGTTTAAAACCTCCCTTATGAGCTTCAAGAGATATTCATTGACATTACCACTAAAACTTCAAGAAAAAACAATTGTATACTTTGATTTTAACGAGTATCATTGCAGTGGTGATGTCAATGCCATTAGATGAGTTTGATATTGTTATGGAGGTCAATACGATAGAAAGTAGAATGAGATATTTCCTCTTTATACAATATTATAATTCATTGCTTTGAGATATTCATTGACATTACCACTAAAACTTCAAGAAAAAACAATTGTATACTTTGATTTTAACGAGTATCATTGCAGTGGTGATGTCAATGCCATTAGATGAGTTTGATATTGTTATGGAGGTCAATACAGTGGTGATGTCAATGCCATTAGATGAGTTTGATATTGTTATGGAGGTCAATACGATAGAAAGTAGAATGAGATATTTCCTCTTTATACAATATTATAATTCATTGCTTTGAGTACTATAGGTAGTGTGTGGGAAATGCACATTTTGATGACAAGTAATGTACAAATGAATACTTAGTCAAATGTTAATTTTTTTTATTTTTTTTACTGAAACTATTTATAAATAGATGATAAAGTCTAACCACATGCTTTTAACCTGTAAACGAAAAAAAAATTCTCATTGCAATAAGTGAAATGAGTATTTCAAATTTTCTTCATCATAAATGAACTTGCTTTCTTTACCATTTTTTAATCCTACATGTAGAACTGCATTGTCCTCACTTAGTGTAACCTTGCTACACACCCAGAATTCATGTATCATATATATAGTACTTGGATTTGTGTAAAGATATACATCATATGACATTTTTGTTAGGCCCAGAAATAGCCATTGCAATAGATGGTCCCTAATAGTGCATTTTACAATAGTGTTGTTTATGGTTTCGATAATACCATTTACACAATGTACCATTAGCACTGGTTTCTCCTCAATCCACGCAAAAACTTGCACCAATCCAAACTCTGAAAAACTAGACGATGCAATCACACGATAAAAGGAGTAATCTGCTCACTCCACTCTTCAAAGGTCGTCCACGCTACAATCCTTGTCTTGTATGATATCGTAAACTTCATGGCGTCGACAACAACAAATAATTCAGCTCCTCTTTTTCAATTTCCTTCACACGCATACTGACGTTCCTGGCTCCTCCAAGAAGCTCTGCTCTCTTTTTCAATTTCCTCCCGCGCAATGTTCGTGGCGGCTTCTTTCACTTGAAGAATGACTTTCATGGCATTCACGGATATCACTTATCCACACGGAGCGGGATTACAATACCGAAAAATAAACACACAGAAAACTAATGCTACATATAAAAAACTATTCTACTCTCATTCTAAAAATTTCGTGTAATAATTGGGTAAGGAGATCAACCGTAATGTGATCCTCTAAAACAGTTTGATACTTTGTCACAAAATTTTGACATTACATGTTTAACAATTACAATGTCTCTTTCATTACGTTATTCTTATATTATGTTATAATTGAATTTGTTGTTGATTACCTTCCATTGTGTTATCAATTATCATGCTTTTCTCCTAATTAGTAACTTTTATATATAATGTTTTTATCATATGTTGTCTACAATATAACTAAAAAATAAATAAATATCACAATTTTTTTCTCCTAGCTAATTATTCAAATTTAAAAAAAATAAAAATCTACACAAGTAAAGAGGAAAAACCAATCCATCAAACACAATTCAAAAATTTAATATTCTTTAGGATATATGGGAGTAATACATTCTCAATAACCTCTACCCTCAATTTTTTATAACCTCTACACAAAACAATATAACAAACACTAGTGCTATCACATATTTATCCTTCTCTGACATAGCCTTTTTCTTCCACTCTATGACTCCATTTTAGTATGGTGTGTATGGGACTATCCTCTACTTTAAAATACCTTCGTATTGACAAAATCACTCAATATCCTTTCCAGTATTATTAATTCTTATTTTCACTCCTCAAGACCTTCAATTTATTATCTTTTCGACAAAGTGGAAAGATGCTTGTATTTCCACAATTACTTTGACAATAACAAACAATAATTCTAGCACCTTTTTTACTCATCCAGAAATTGAGTCAAAGACATTCTTGTTCCTCTTATCTAGCAAACATTTTTAACATAACCTAAAGGAATTCAGACCTATGATCATCTTCTTCATGCTCAAATTTTACAACTATTAATCCCTTATATGTCTAAGTTAAAGTCATTAATGTAAAGGGTAAAGGTATCAACAATAATATTTACATTCAACATTTCTTGTTCATTCATCAATGTCATTCTAGGATATAATGATCAAACGTCAAGATTGAGTTTTTTTTCTTAGTTTATTTATCAATTTCCAAGTTTTAATAACTTTCAAACAAAACAAAATTTCTATGTCATTGATGAACAAAACAACTCATGGAATGTACCAATGTGCTTTATTCTTTTCAAAAGATTTCTTCCCTTACGATTAAGTGGTGCTTATTATGGAGCTTCAACGCATACCAAGTTTTTGTAATTTTATTTAATGAAAATAAATTTCACCTTAAATTAAAGCTACATGTAATGTGCCAAAAAAATTCTTAGTTTGATCTCCACCATAACCGTACTTTTGTAACTCCTCTACAATCTATCTAATTTGGCATGTCTTTTCATCCAAAAAAAGTACCTTTCCTTCTACAACTTTTTGAGAGGAAAATATTGAATCCCCTTGGGGATTGGTATGCACTGAAATTGTAGATTCATTGAACCACAAATCTTCAATAGAATGTGATTCAACCAATGTCACAAGTAGAGACTGATATACTAACAAATTGCTTCTTTACAAAATCAACACTTTGGCATTGTCCTTCTTGGACTTCATTTTCTCCTTTGTAATGTCTCTTGAAGTGATTCTTCTTGCAAAATTTCTGGCAACTCACATTTTACATGTTCTTCTCTAGACTTCAACTAAGTGATTTATTCTCCAATACCTGTGAGGATATTGACGACCTAGGTGACCTAACTCACTAATTACAAAAGAATAAGGTACCTGAAATCTACTTTGTAATTAGCATACAATTGTAAACATTTTATGAAGTCATTCAACATTGGCATCTTTGTGTTTCTTAATGACATCTCCAAATTTTCATACGAATCTAAAAAAATGCATAGTAAACTCATAACTTTTTTCTTTGATATGTTGATTCCAAGTGTTACAAGTTAATCAAACAACACTTGATGATGTTCACATGACTAGTTCTTAATTTTAAATTACTCAATTTCATGGATGAGAACTTTGGTCTCAAGTACAACTTCTTCACAACACTCTTTGCCTCATAAAGTTCACATATAATTGACTAAATATCTCTTATTTTAAAAAAAAATTGACATGGGTAATACCAAGAAATTTGGTCTCAAGTACAACTTGTTCACAACACTCTTTGCCTCATAAAGTTCACATATAATTGACTAAATATCTCTTATTGTTTTAAATTTTTGACATGGGTAATACCAAGTCTTTCACACTCAACGTGATAACAACCCTTATGGTATCATATAAAGTTTTCAAGTGTTTCTCACTCATGTCCTCCAATCAATTTGATGCACTATGGTTCAAAGCTCCCTTTTAACTAATATCAACTCCATTTTGAGTTTCTATAGATTAAAACATCCACCATCAAATTTCCTAGTCCTCCAATCAACTTGATGCACAATGGTTCAAAGATCCCTCTTAATTAATATAAACTCCATTTTGAGTTGCTATAGATTAAAATGTTCACCATCAAATTTCTCAATAGTTCTAGTGTCTCATATGGATACCATTCAATCTATCAATAATAGGTTTCATCAAAAGTCAACTCCCAGTTTCAAAAAATCTTCACTATTATATTTATATGGTCAAATGTTGTCATGTTTGCATATTAATCTCCCAAATTTAAAAGGATTGTCATGTTTGGATATTAATCTCCCAAATTGAAAAGGAGCAGCTTATTTATGTAGTATCCTTTCTTATTTAACGATTCCAACCACTAGTAAAACTGAAAATCATAATTTCAACAATGAAATTCTGCAATTTCATGAATTCTAAAAGTGTAAATCAAACTTTAAAATCCATTTACATTGGAACAAATTCCTCTTACAATTTAGTAATTAAAACTTATAATTCTAAGGATCCCTAAAAAATTCTATCAAATCAATAAATAAAACCAAGACCACTAATTATATCATTCATGAAACATGAAGGTAAGTCATAATGTCAACAATGAAATTCTACAATGACCACGGATTAGACCATTCATGAAACATAAAGGTAAGTCATAATGTCAACAATGAAATTTTGTAATTTCATGAATTCTAAAAGTATAAATCAAATTCTAAACTCCATTTTCATTGGAACAATTTCCTCTTACAATTTAGTAATTAAAAGTTATAATTCTAACTATTCCTATACATAAAACTGTAAATAATTTCATGAGTTCTAAAAGTGAATCAAATTCTAAACTCCATTTTCATTGGAACAATTTCCTCTTACAATTTAATAATTAAAACTTATAATTCTAAAGATTCCTCAAAATAAAACTCAAATTCTAAACTCCATTTTCATTGGAACAATTTCGTTGAAATTTAGTAATTAAAACTTATAATTGTAACAATTCCTCAAAATAAAACTCAAATTGTAAACTCCATTTTCATTGGAACAATTTCCTCTTACAATTTAGTAATTAAAACTTATAATTCTAACGATTCCTAAAAATAAAACTGTAAATAATTTCATGAATTCTAAAAGTGTAAATCAAATTCTAAACTCAATTTTCATTGGAACCATTTCCTCTTACAATTTAGTAATTAAAGCTTATAATTCTAAGATTCCTCAAAATAAAACTCAAATTCTAAACTCCATTTTAATTTTACAATTTAGTAATTAAAACTTATAATTCTAATTGTAACAATTTCCTCTTACAATTTAGTAATTAAAACTAATAATTCTAAAGATTCCTCAAAATTAAACTCCATTTTCATTGGAACAATTTCTTTGTAAACAATTTCAAAG
>JZKD02S0211424.1:619885-642767 GCA_000966675.3 Picea glauca
TTATGTTTTACATGATGAATTGATGATGGAAGAAAGTGGGTGTGCGAGTCAAATTTGAGTCCAAAAACCCTCCCATGTCATTAAGGCATGTGAATAGTCTATCCATGTCAAATTTTAATGCATTCAGAAACAGTTTGAAAAAATTTCAAAGTTGACCCCTTATGGATTTCTTTAGATGACAACCACCTAAAAATGTTATGAGAACAAAATATGTTTCAACAAAGACAATATTGTATACATGAATATTACAAGTAAAATACATGTCATCAACAACTTCTACAACATTTTTATTACATATAAATAATAATATGTAATTTGTCTGTCGTTATTTACCTCATGTATTTTCCAAGGTCATATATAACTTGTTTTACGTTGTCGTCAAATCTTTCGAGCAAAGATAGGGGTAGCACATACTGTAACAAAACAATGCCACATTAATAAATTTCTGATTTCATATTAACAATATATTTACAAAATTTAAAAATATTACATCGATTCTTACCAATACATAACAAATATACGAAATAAATTACCTTGATGAAGGTATGCCAGTCATGAGTTTTTAACCTACCAAATTCACCTTTCTTTGTTAATATATTCTTGATGTTTGAATAAAATACCATTGGAAATCTAATTTTTTGAATGAGTTATTTTATAACATTGCTTTCATCTTCTTTAAATAACCATGGGAGGTTATTTCAATCGACTCCATTAGTCCTATTTAAATCAATAATATTTAGCATTGCATGATTGGATTCTTGAATGCCACTACAAATTTAGAAATTTTTTCTTTGTCACGCCTTCCATCTAAGATTCTCCACAACATTTTTCTTACGTTCTTCTCGATATGCATTATGTTGAACAATTGATTTATTTCTAGTTGCTCATAGTAGGGAAACCTACTGAATTGTTTGGGGAAACTTTTCATTCCTTGTGGAAGAAGATCAATGCCTTGATGACCAACTATATGTTACATAAATGAAATTAACACAACAATTGTTAGATTATACACAATAGACATGAGAATTCAACACAATTAAAAAATGTTATATATTTCATATGATGATGAAGATTGACTTACATTGACGATATGATTTGTTATATTCCAACTTCCATAGGTGTGGTGTCATTCTTCGTGGTTTTATCCCACTCTCCTCTTACCATTGAAAAGTTTTTTATCAGTATTTTGATACCTATGGTTCTTAGGGAGAAAGTTCCTATATTCATCAAACACCTCATTTATTAAAATTCTTAAATGATGAGATCTCATCCTAGGACCACAAACTGGACATGCAAATTTACCCTTTGTTTGCAGACCTAAAAGATACACATCAATGGCAGCATTAGTTATATAACAATAAATTATAATATCATCAAAATCTAACTTATTTAAGTGCAATAGTGTGTTACATACCACAAAAATGTGTTAGTCTCATTGCATCATGAATTGTCCATGTAATAATCCCATGGAATTGAAATCCTATTTGACCTATTGGTCTAGAGATGGTGTACATAGTGATGCCATACCATAACTTTAATAGCTCATCGACAAGAGGCTCAATATATACATTCATATATTTCACTTGCTACTTAACTAAATGGTTAAAAAATACACATAATTACTACACCTTGTATACATATATGAAATTGTGCGATGAACAAGAAAAATGGAATGTTAAACATTAAAAAAATAATATTGTTATAAAAATATACCTGGAACAATCATTGCCAAAATTATGTGCTCTCTCTTTATTGACATCCAAGGAGGAAGGTTATTGTTTATAACAAAAAAATGCCACACCGAGTAGATAGACCTGAGCTCACCAAATGGATTTGCGCCATCATCTGCCAATGAAATTGTAACATTACAAGGTTCTTATTTAAAAATTGACCATATTTCTTTGATATTTTTATATAAAGAACCTTCTGCAAGCATTCAAAGAACATCATCTTCACTTCTATTCCATGCATGGTAATCCATAAACGGTGCTATGTTTCGACATCTAAATAGTCGTTGCAGGCGTGGAATTATGGGAATATAATGAAGAACCTTGTGAGGCATCCTTTTTGTTAACTGATCAGTTCAATATCTACTGATTTGACATTGGGGAAAATTCGATTCAGATGTATATTGTCCATAATATATTATGTGATCATTGGAGCATGCATCAATAACCTGATATTCCATTCCAATTTCTTTTAGAATGACTGATAATTATCGGTATGTGTGAGGTAACTTATTTGGTGATGGTAATAAATATTCACCTCTCAACCTACAACAACAATATCAAAAAAAAAATCAATAATGAAAATTATATTAATCATTATAAATATTGCATCCTTAATTTAGACATCAATTGACACTGAAAACAAAATAAAATAAAAGTTGAAAATTGCATAAAACTGTAAAATTATGTTGCTTACCTTAGCATATGTGTCATACATGTGTTTGAAAAACCATTTGATACCTTGAAGTTGACCAACAACATTATAGCAGAGAGAACACTTTTTTTTGTGCCTTCATATAGGGATTCAGTGGCATTTTGAAGGTTAGGTTTATCAAAAATATATTCATCATCATTGTCCTCATCAGTGTCATCATTATCATCCTGCAAGTTGTCCTCCTCCATGTTGACATCATCATCCATTGGAGAATTATAAATATCTTGGATCAATCTATTTTTCCCATCATGACGAACTGTATTATTAATATCATCATTTTCCATACGAATAACGTGATCACCATTATCCACACGATTAAGTTCATCTTGTTCTTCAGTGTTATCTCTATGAAAACATCTCCTTATAGGTGGTATCACATTCTTAGGATGATTTTTCTTTAACAAAAACAATGGAAGTAATAAAATACAGTTAGAGTATATCACAAATATTTTTTTGAAAGATAAATTAAAAAAAAAAAAGTAATGTATAATACCCTTGCAGATTTTTAATAACTAATTACTTAACATGGGATGATATTCATTGCCCCCTTCAACATTCCCATTTTACCTACAATGTTTTTAAACTATTTTTAAAGGTAGCCCTCTTCCATTAAAACCCCTGCATTAACAACAAGGGCAATAACATTTCCCATTACCATGAATCACCATGTGCCGCTTTAACATAACAAGCTCTCTTTTCTCATCTGGAGTTGACATTGTAATTACTGATTACAACAAATCAATTGAAACATTATAAGTACAATATACAAATCTATTCAAATAATTTGGTATATATTTAGATATTTGTAATGAAAATTATACAACATGTTAAAAGAAAATAAGGGACAAAGCATGAAACATTAATAAGAGGAGGTGGATCTATTATCACCCAAAATCACATTATATAATATTAAGTCCCTAATAAAAATTAGGGTAGCTTTAGGGATACACAAGAGTACTGATGCCCAATATCAACAAAAAGGCCACTGCTCTTCACTTCTAGTTGGTTCTTTCCCAACTCAAGGAGGAAACCCTAAATGTAAATTTACTAAGGCAAGGATACTTAGATATTCAAGAAGTTCCACGAAATATAAGAAAAAAATTAGAGTGATTGTAGCTGGATCAATAATCTTTTTACTCTATCAAAAGTGGATAAACCATAAAATATTTCTGAGTTAAAATAAACCATAAAATCTGATTTAAGGAGTGAAAATAAACCATAAAATAGTTCAATAGCACCAAACACTATTGCTATGTAGAGTCTGATCAATTCAATGTTTCTCTTCTTGAAAGAGAATTGAAATCAAGATTTCATAAAAAACCAGAACATTATTGCATCAGAACACCTGAATAATTTTTGCAACTATAGAAAATGATTGTTGCAACTATAGAAAATTTGTCGTACCTGAGATATATATAGGATTGATTTGTCGTAAATGGCCATTTGATTCTCACACGTGCCATAGCTAGTCTCTATAGTGACTAACTGGTGGTTGGTTTCTCTACTGACTAACTTTCGTCGTTATATTCCAACGTGGAAGGTTGGTTTCTAGAGTGACCAACCATTGGACCCAGAAAAAAAAATCATATTTAGTCCAAAAAAAGAAAAAAAAATATGACGAAATTTTAAACCATCATAATATTTCGTCGTAATTTGCACCTAATGTAGTAGTGTATAAGGACCCCAATCATTATGACCCCCAGCGAAGAGAAAGGTGCAATTTTGTTTTGTTTTAGGTAGGATGGCATCGACGAGAACAATAAAACCACACAACCTGACGACAAACCCCACGCACGCAGGATAGACAACAACCATCAATGACTCAACCCACTAAGCACATCGTGCAACTGGTCGAAACATGCAGAAATCAAAGAAAGAGATAAATGACTACCTACCCTACACCAACACAACAACACCTACAAGCTAAAGGATAACATCTACCATCCCAACAAAAAGACCTCAATGGCTAGTAACTAGAACCTCTATGGCACTCAAACCTAATGCATGAAAGAGTTACCACCCAAGAACCAACAACAACTACAACGAACAAACAACACACTCAACGGGAAGCACATAATCCGACCAAGTTATCATTTGTCACTATCCAATAGAGAGCACCATGATCCCTTCCTCATGAATCATGTTGACCCCCGGGCAATAGGCACGATAATAAAACTGGTGCAACATATCCTATCAGGACCAAGGACTCAAGAAAAACCAATGTGCTAGGAGCCGAAATAACTGACAAGAATACTACACCCACACCCCCAAGAAATAGGTTGACAAGGTGCCATAAGACGTCGTTCAACAAGAAAATGTGCAAGTTGTTACACGACTTTGACAACAAACCAAACCATTAACTGTTAATTGTTAAGAAATATGTCTAAGAGTGAAGGTGTGAACTGTTACCAAGTTACTATGGTCACAAATTGAAATAGGTTAGGGAATTAACAAAATCAAATACGTTGTTCAACAATTACACATCATCCATTAAAGTAAGTGAACTATTGATCTATGTTGCTTATAAAATACTCAACAATCTTGTCTAAACCCACAAGTCTAATTTAACCAGTCTATGTTCCAGCAAGTCTAAAACGATCGACATTGGTTTCTAAATTATTAATCGATATTTTATAAGAGATCTACGCTGCTTATATACAATTATAATTGTTGTCCAACTTAAGTCTCCAGAAAAAAATCTATTGGTCAAATTGACAATATAACAACACAAGAGGTCGTTGTTTATGTAACTGAATAAATAAATTATATTGACTGTCACAACACATGCTTATTTATTCACAACCACGATTCTATTTGTTACGCCGATAAATAATCTTGTAGTCAAATGTAATAAAATGCATTCAACTAAATCGTTGTTATTGATATAAGTTCATTGTCAATGAATGTTGAAACACAGTCACATTTAAATTCCTTGTCAATTAATGTTTAAAAACGCAGTCAGAAATTATGGATTATTGGTTTTCTAAACACATGTTGAAGCGCAGACCATAAAAATGTTGCGACCACAGACCATAATAAAAGGTGAAAACACAGACTGGGTGAATGTTGAAAATGCAGACTATATAGAGGCTAAAATCCCTACCTAAGATAAGCTGAGACGCAGTCTGAATAACTATTGCAAACACTTGATAGAGATAATCCATTCACCACCCATTCACACATTCAACAGTCAGACACATCAACGTTATAGTACACATGACATAGTTGTCCACTAACTAACTAGTATCATTGTCCATATAATAAATTGCAGTCTTCAGAATGGTAAAATCACCATGTAGATAAGAGTAATGAATTGTCCTCTTAAAATGTAAAACCGCCATGTAAATAAGGTAGTTATGTGCAGTTTTTAAAAGGTGAAGATCACAATGTATTCCAAGAAATATATCCCAACCATTACACCCAAAAACATTACTAGTACACATAGAAATGCACCCCTAAACACAACAACTAGGCCCCCCAATACACGGTAAAAAAAGAAGAAGGCATTCCAGTAAAAAATTTATGGTTGATCAGGTGTAAAAAGACACAGGCGACCAAGGAGAATTGAGGCAAGAGCATCATTGGAAAGCACGCAGAGGCAAGACCACTCAACACGTGAGAGTTCTTCCAGAACTTCAATGTTGGAAGTTGCAGCCAATTTTGAAATCCGCCTTAACTCAATGCCAGAATTTACCTTTGGAGGCACACTTGAACCAATGCCAAATTTTACCCTTTGAGGCATGTTTTGAAAATTGTAAACAAAGCAGGAGTTTCCACTATAGCTCTGGAATGAGACTGAACTAAGATAGCATAGGATGAATTTTAGAGTAGGCAAGTAGCCAGGGGAAACCCTAGAAATCTTTCGGAGTTAAGTAGAAGTTTGTACGCCTAGTTGTGAGAGTTGCAATACAGTGAAAAATTAGTTGTAAGAGAGAACTGCGAGTTAGCAGAAGATCTCAGTTTTTGAGTTACTGAAACTTGACTGTAATTTGTATCTGTTTTGGCACTTGTGAATATAACAGAAGGAAAATTGATCCAAATGTATGGTGTGTGGACTGTGTGTGTTTTGTTTTCATTTTTGTTTTTATGAACAAGTAAATGGAGTTGTGCATGTTAGTGTTCTAGTTTCAATTGTTTCTCTTCATTTGAAGCTCTGGAAGGTGTGCATCGAGCTAGAGAGAAACAAAAGGAAATAGGGAGGAATATCTCTGTGAGAAACCCTGTGGATCTGAGTTATCGAAATCCCTTAGATGCAAGGAGTGCACTAGAAATTGAAGTCTGAATAAGACAAAGCTCAGGAGGAATAACAAATCGAAAAGTGTTATCGGGATCGAGGAACCCATTCCTTAGAAGACGCAAAGGTCGAGACTTCTAAGACTTAGAAAATATTCTAAGTCTGAAGTGAGTAAAAGCTCAGGAGGAAGAACTCCGTCGAGAGTTGGATCATGGTGGAGAATCCCACAGACCGTCCGACTTGAGGTAGGTGCACAGGCTTTAACACTGCATAGAACTAGGAGGGGAGATATCGAAGATCTAAACGAACAGTGGAGAACTTTGAGGAGGAAAGAGATACCCCACAAGCCATTGGATCAAGTTTAGTTGTGAGGAGGTTAGTGATGGGGAAGAGATTTGAGCCTAGATCTAGAGGGCATTGTGAGCCATTGATCAAGTGCCTCAATATTTTGACATTTCATCAACCGGGGGTACAAGGGTCAACAATGTAGGGACTCTCGACCGGTGGAACCCCGAAAAGATTGGAGCCGTCAGATATTCGAAGGACTAGAGCCATTGATTTGTAGTGAGGGGAGATTTCTTGATTTTGGTGACCGGGTGGAGGAGTGAGAAAATTTCATGGAGGGAAAAGTCGTGAAATGCAAAATTCCAAAATAATTGTAGTCATCAATCCAAGAGAGACCTGAGCCATAGATCTTGTTTCATCGAGATTCCGGCATTCGTGACTTGGAGGAGCCAAGGACTCGTCGTATTGGAAAGGTTGGGGTCGCGAAATGCGACGTGCCTTTTGGCCAAGTCCATGGTCGTTCCCACAGTAACGAGGAGTGGAGAGCATGAGCCTAGCGCTTACTCACGCAGGAAAAAACAAAGAAGGACCTGTGGATTTGAAGAGGGAGGTTCCATCTCGGAACCAGAAGAGCCATTTCAGCCTCGAATCAGAAGATCCTGACTGGGAGGTCGTGCTACCCTTAGGAGGGATAGGGGGTCTACACTAGATGGTATCAGAGTTGATTGTTCTTTGTCTATAAAATTCAGGCGAAAGAGAAAGAGGAAGAGACAAAGAACTCGGAGTTGTACTCTATGTGTGACAAGCAGTCAACACAATGTCGCCAAGGAGATGAGAGGCACCTTTAGTCAACTGTGTTGTAGAGAGGGAGATGTGAGAACTTCGCACCATATTGGAAACAATGGAAGCAGTGAAAAGAAGAGCACCTGACGCTGGGGATGTCAGTGATGCAAAAAGTGAATAGGTTGAGGTTGAAGAAGCTGCAGGAGAGGATGTTGCAAAAGGACGTTTGTTGAAAGTAGTTGCCAGATTGGGATGCAGAGCTAAAATAGATGTTCCCATGTATGAGGGAAATATAGATGCTAGAGAATTGTTGGACTTGATAAGTTGCATGGACAAACACTTTGACTATGAAGATGTCGATGAAGAGAAGAAGGTGAAGCAGACGGTCACTAGGAAAAAAGGGCATGCAGCATTATGGTGGGACGAACTGCAAGCTAAGAGGAGAAGTAAAGGAAAAAAAAGGATAAAGAGTTGGGACAAAATGGTAGCTGCACTGAAGGCTCAGTTCATACCCAAAGACTACCAGATCAATCTATTCAAGAATATGCAGAACCTGAGACAAAAAGGGATGACGGTTAAGGAGTACACCAAGGAATTCTACCGGCTGAACATCAGAACTAGACAATGAGAGAGAGATGAAGAGAAAGTCACCAGATATATAAATGGCTTGAGATATGAGATCCAATATGAGCTCAGCATGATGTCAGTAAAAATTGTGGTGGATGCTTATCAGATTGCGCTAAAGGCAGAGGAGAAACTAACCAGAAAACAAAGTCAACGAGGAAGAGGTAAAATCTCAGTCCCAAGGAAGAGCAAGGGCTTTAACTATGACAGAGCACATCAATCTAGGGATTAGACTGAGAAACCACACAATCACTAGGAACAAGGAAGAAGTTTCAAGGAAACACAAGGTGGTGGAAGAAACACTTTTAGAGGAAGATGCAGAGGAGGAGTAAGATGTTATGCTTGTGGAAAGATAGGACACATGTCTTGGGAATGTCCTGAGAAGAAGAATGAAGGAGGAGAAGCTCACATTTCAAAAGCATAGCGAAGAGATGTTGAAGCAGAAGGAGCATAGGATGGAACATCTCTGATGTTGAGAAAGGTTCTCTTAAAACCAGAGGCAAAATTTGAAAAGCCAGTGCAGAGAAATGGTCTCTTCAGGACAACTTGCAAGACTAAGGAGAAAGTATGCAAGGTGATCGTTGACAGTGGGAGCACTGACAACCTAGTATCCACAGATATGGTGGAGAAATTAGATCTGAATACAACTGCACATACAAATCCATACAAAGTCTCATGGTTTCAAAAAGTACACAAGGCAACCATTACTAAACAATGCTTGGTTGGAATTAAGATAAGAGGTTATAAAGATGAAATTCTGTGTGATGTAATTAACATGGATGTATGCCATATTCTGTTTGGAAGACCATGGCAGTTTGACAGAAATGTCATTCATGATGGGAGGAAAAACACATATACATTAGAGAAGAGTGGTAGGATGCATATGTTGATGTCGATAGAGGAGAAGAGAGTAAAAGAGGAATCTAGCACAAGCATACTTCTCATGAGTGCGAAAGAACTCTTGAAAGAAGTCAAGGAAGAACAAGAGATGCAGTTAGATGTGGTGAGGAAGCCCAGATTCATCCTTACGAGTACATCAATGGATGATTTGCCTGAATACGTTTAGGGACTATTGGATAATTTTGTTGATATAGTGGTAGATGAGTTGCCAAACTCATTGCCACCCATCAGGAGTATCAGTCATCATATCGACTTTATACTAGGAGAAATTCTGTCAAACAAAGAAGCGTATAGATTAACACCTCGAGAGAATGAGGAAGTGAAGAACCAAGTCCAAGAGTTACTGGATAAAGGTTTGGTCAGAGAAAGCTTGAGTCCATGCGCAGTACCAACTGTGTTGAGCCCAAAGAAAGATGGAGGATGGAGAATGTGTACAAACTTGAGATCCATCAACAATATCATCATTAGGTACAGATTTCCTTTACCAAGAATGGATGATTTAATGGATTTCTTAAGTGGAGAAAATTTCTCTTCTAAGATTGATCTGAAAAGTGGATATCACCAGATCAGAATGAGAGAAGGAGATGAATGGAAAACAACCTTTAAGACAAATGAAGGTCTATATGAGTGGTTGGTTATGCCATTTGGCTTAACAAATGCCTCGAGTACTTTTATGAGGTTCATGAATGAAATTCTGAAAGATTTCATTGGCAAGTTCATGGTTGTATATATGAACTATATATTGATCTTTAGCAGGACTAAAGAGGAGCATTTGAGGCACCTAACGCTAGTAATGAGGAGGCTACAACAAAAGAAGCTACTGATCAATTTGAAGAAGTCTTCTTTTATGAAGACAAAACTCATTTATTTGGGTTTCGTGATCTCTTCGAATGAACTGAAGATGGATCCAGAGAAAGTGAAAGCAATAACAGAATGGTTGTCACCAAGAAGCATGTTTGAGGTAAGGAGCTTCCATGGATTAGCGATATTCTATAGGAAGTTCATTAGAGACTTCAGTGGAATTTGTGCGCCAATGATGGATATAGTGAAGAAGTGGCACAATTCATTTAAATGGATAGAGGAGGCGGAAAGGAGCTTCAATATACTGAAGGAGAAGATAACATAATGACCAATTCTGATCTTGCTGAATTTTGAGAAGACATTTCAGGTAAGATGTGATGCAAGTGGAGTTGCAATAGGAGCAGTTTTGAGTCAGGATAACAAACCTGTTGCCTATTTCAACGAGAAGTTGAATGAGACTAAGAAGAAATACTCCACATGTGACAAGCAATTCTATTCCATAATTCAAGCATTGAAGAAATGGAGGCATTATTTTGTCCCGCAAAAGTTTGTATTGTATAGCGATAACCAAGGTTTACAATTCATAACCAGATAAGAAAAACTGACACAAAGGCATGGAAAATGGGTTGAATTTATGAAAAAATTTACTTTTGTCATAAAACATATTGTTGGGAATGCTAACAAGCTTGCTGATGCATTAAGCAGGAGATGTTTGATCATGCAGGAATTCCAGGTGAAGACCTTGGGGTTTGAACACCTTAAGGACATGTATCATGATGATGCAGAGTTTAAGGAGGCATATGAAGCATATGGTAATCCTGTTTTGAGAGATAGAAGTCAATGGATAGAGTACATGGTTCAGGAAGGATTGTTGTTCTGAGGATATCAATTGTGCATCCCAAGATGCTAAATGAGGGACAATCTTCTGAAAGAGAATCATAGTGGAGGATTGGCTGGACATTTCAGCCATGATAAAACATTTGCACAGTTGAGCAATTCATACTATTGGCCAAGTATGAGAATAGAGGTGATAAAGTTTTTGAACAGATGTAGGATCTGCCAACATGCAAAGGGGAATGACAGAACAATGGGTTGTATCAACCATTTCCAATACCAGAGAGGCCTTGGGATGCAATAAGCATGGATTTTGTGTTGGGATTTCCGAGAACACAAAGGGGATTCGATTTCGTATTTGTGTTGGTGGATATATTTTCAAAGATGGGATATTTCATCCCATGCTAGAAGACCAGTGACAGAATTAATGTTGCAAATATGTTTTTCAAAGAAGTTGTGAGACTTCACAACCTACCCAAGAGCATTGTCTTAGACAGAAAAAAAAAAATTGTTGTTCACTTTTGGAGGACATTGTGGAAGAAGATGGGGACACATTTTTCCTTTAGCTCAGCTTATCACCCTCAGACAGATAGAAAAACTAAGGTGGTAAATACAAGTTTGGGAAACTTATTGAGGAGTTTAGTCACTGAACATTATAATCAGTGGGATCAGATTCTTCCACAAGAAGAATTTTCATACAACAATTCACCAAACAGGAGCACTGGAAGGATCCCATTCCAAATACTATATGGAATGCAACCAAGGGGATTATCTGAGTTGAGAGACTTGGAACTGGGTGAGATTAGGAGTGCTGGAGCAGAGGATTTTGTTGCAGAGATGGAGAAACTCCATAGCTAGATCAAAGGACAGTTGGAGAGTTCTAACCAGAAGTACAAGAATAGAGTTGATCAACATCGCAGGGAACTTCAATTTGAAGTGGGAGATCGGGTTTTAACACATCTCAGGAAGGAAAGGTTCGTTAGGGGAACATATAAAAAATTGAAAATGAAGAAGATAGGACCCTGTAAGATATTGAGGAAGTTTGATGCAAATGCCTATGAGATTGAGCTGCCAGATGGTGTGGGAATTTTGACCATATTCAATGTTTCAGACCTATATCCTTACAGGAAAGATGACACAGAAGGGTCTGAAGATCAAGGAAAGATTCAATGGGAGAAACAAATGCCTGTGGAAGAAAAACCGCAGATGGAGAGAATTATTGATCAGATGATTGGCAAGAAGACCATGAGGAAGACTTATTTTGAGTATCTGGTCAAATGGAAGGGACACCCAATAGAAGATGCCAGTTGGGAAAATGAAGCTGCTATCCAGAAGCAGGGAAAGTCAGTAGAGGATCTCATGGACAAGAGTCCATGAATTTTTTTCAAGGGGAGTATGATGCAGGAGCATCATTGGCAAGCACACAGAGGTAGGATGACTCAACACGTGAGAGTTCTTATAGAACTTCAATGTTGGTAGTATGATGTAGGATCATCATTGGCAAGCACGCAGATGCAGGAACACTCAACATGTAAGAGTTCTTTCAGAACTTCAACGCTGGCAGTTGCAGCCAATTTTGAAATCTGCCTTGACTCGGCGCTAGAATTTACCTTTGGATGCACGCTTGAACCAATGCCGAATTTTACCCTTTGAGGCACGTTTTGAAAATAGTAAATAGAGCAAGAGTTTCCACTACGGCTCTGGAATGCGACTGAACTAAGATAACGTAGGATGAATTTTAGAGTAGGCAAGTAGAGAGGGGAAACCTTAGAAAACTTTTGGAGTTAAGTAGAAGTTTGTATGCCTAGTTGTGAGAGCTACAATACAGAGAAAAAATAGTTGTAAGAGAGAACTGTTAGTTAGCAGGAGATCTCAGTTTTAGAGTTACTAAAATTTGACTGTAATTTGTAGCCGTTTTGGCACTTGTGAATATAACAGAAGGAAAATTGATCCAAATGTATGGTGTGTGGATAGTGTGTGTTTTCCTGTCATTTCTGTTTTTATGAACAAGTAAATGGAATTGTGCATGTTAGTGTTCCAGTTTCAATTGTTTCTCTTCATTTGAAGCTCTGGAAGTTGTGCATCAAGCTATAGAGGAACGAAAGGAAATAAGGAGGAATCTCTTTGCGAGAAACCCCATGGATATAAGTTATCGAAATCCTGTAGACGCAAGGAGTGCATGGGAAATTGAAGTCTAAATCAGAAAAAGCTCAGGAGGAATAACACGTCAGAAAGTGTTATCGGGATCCAGGAACCCATTCCCTGAAAGAAGCGAAGGTCAAGCCTTCGAAGACTTAGAAAATATTCTAATTCTGAAGCGATTAAAAGCTCAGGAGGAAGAATGTCGTCGAGCATTGAATCACAGTGGAGAATCCCACAGACCATCTGACTTGAGGTACGTGCACAGGATTTAACACTGCATAGATCCATGAGGGGAGATCTCGAAGATCTGAACAGATAGTGGAGAACTTCGAGGAGGAATGTCATACCTTGCAAGCCATTGGATCAAGTGGATTTGCAAGGAGGTTAGTGACGGGGAAGATATCTGAGAATAGATCTTGAGGGCATTGTGAGCCGTTGATCAAGGGCCTCAAGATTTCGACATTTCGACAACCAGGGGTACAAGGGTCAACAGTGTAGGGACTCTCAATTGGTGGAACCTCTAAAATATTAGAGACGTCAGATCTTCGAAGGCCTAGAGTCATGGATCTGTAGTGAGGGGAGATTTTTTGATTTCAGCGACCGAGTGGAGGAGCGAGCAGATTTCGTGTAGGGTGAAGTCACGAAACAAGAAACGTCAAAATAATCCTAGTCGTCGATCCAAGGGAGACCTAAGCCGTAGATCTCGTGTCATCGATATTTCGACATTCATGACTTGGAGGAGCCAAGGAATCATTGTATTGGAAAGACTGGTTTCATGAAATGCGACGTGCCTTTCGGCCAAGTTCGTTGTCATGCCCATGGTCACAAGGAGTGGAGAGTGTGAGATTGGCGCTTGGTCATGCAGGAAAACACAGAGAAGGACCTGTGGATTTGAAGAGGGAGGTTCCATCTCGGAACCAAAAAAGCCATTTCAGCCCCGAATCAGAAGATCCTGACCGGGAGGTCATGCAACCCTTAGGAGGGATAGGGGGTATGCATCAAGAATTCTCGTTGTAATTCAATGCATAACCTTTCTGTCATGCAAGGGAAAAACATCGTCCAAAAAAAAATGTAAAGTATGTCAATCTAGTGGACAAAACGCACTCCATATATACATTATAAACTATCATTCGAGTGGACATATATGAAAGTTAAATTCATCCTCAAATAGATTAAAGTGCAGAGGTACAATTGCAGGCAAGAGGTGTAAAACATAAGGTAAATTTGCAGAGTAAAGGGAGGTATTACTAGCATACAAAAAGATGAATTATCCAGGCAATTTGTTGAAGACATGTTCAAACAAACACAGGGTTACCATTCAATTCGCTGAGTTTATCAATGATAAACACTGGTTTTCATTAAAAACAATATTGAGTTATCAAATGAAATCATAGAGATTAAAAGACATCGTGACCACATGCCGAGATCGTTTAGAACATAGAGTTAATATATCAAAATGCAAAGCCCAAGCAAACACAAATATCAAACGCAGCGGATAATAAGTGTTTCGCTGAGAGAAAATATAACAATCGCAGAGGTAATCAATTGTAAAAAGGTGCAAGGCAAACACTCGAGTAGGAATAACCAACAGGGGTAGACAACTGGGAAAAACATCATTCGCTCATCATCCATGCACAAAAAAGAAGGACATTAGGATATATAGGTCTATTAAAACCGAAATGACGACCGTCGATCTGGCTCCTTGGCGACTGCTCATGCGTGGACTGATGATCTAAGGATGAGGATGAAAGATAAATCTCAAACTCTTCAAATAATCAATAAAACAATAGAACATTAAAGAAATCAAGGCTTGATGGCCAAGGAGATCAAATCGATGCAACGGGTGTAAAGATATGATGAATTTAAGTTCTTGATTAAAATTGCTAAGTAAAATACTTTCTTTACAGAATTAAAAGTACAAAAATGAAAGAGCAAGTTCAATATTAATCTACCATTCAAAATAAATGCATGGGTATTATAGCCCAAGGTGACTACTCTGAGTCATTTTCCTGCGTGCTCCATCCCACTCCCACTTTCCGACGGCTGTGACCTCACCAGTACCTCCTAGCCAACGCTAGGGGTACTCTTCTTCCCCCTTAGCCCCCCGATCCTCAAAGGGGACATGCACAATAACTAGAGAACAACTAGCTCCCAGCTCGCCTCGCAAGGCCAAGCTACCACTCCTCACCGAGCTGGGTATCCCAACTCCCACAAGATAAGTCAGTCAAGTCAAAAATTCTACAACATAATTTTAAGCATGACAAAGAAATCTATCCTCCTCTTCCTCCTCCCTCCTTTATATATAATTTCTAAGTGATTTCTTTCCCAAATTCCCATTTAATTTATTGTTCAATAATTTAATTCAGAAAAATCCTCCCGCGTACACATGTCACCCATCCCCTTAGTTGCACCAGAAATTAATTTCATTAATTAATTATTTTCTCCTATTTCCCTCACACACCTAAAATCATTCCCATAATCGGTGCCCCCATATTCCCTTACACATTTTAATGACTTACGCCCTTACTAAATTCGTAGTTGAGTTTAATTTAGAAAGTTCTTAATGGCAAGATTCCTTACTAAGTTAACCATTCTTCTTTTTCCTTATGTTTCCCTTTTTCTTTATGTTTCCCCATTTTTCCCTTAGTTTCCTAATTCTTTTAAGTTTCCCTCTTTTCCCATTTTATCTAAAACTCAAATTAGCAAGTGTAGAAAATTACATTTTTTCCCATGTTTCTTTAAATTAATTAATAAATTTTCAATTAGCACATGTAACAAACAATTATTTTCTTTTTTTTTAAATTTAATCCCCCAAAGTAATTTGATTTTTATAAATTATTTGAATTGCTTTCCCCCTTCTCGTCACATATTTACTAGTGACTATTAGTATTATTATTATTATTTTTTTTTTTTACCACAAGTATCACTTAGACCTATATTTTATTTTCCTAGGCTGGGCGACATTTTATTAGGGAAATTGTTCTTAAATCCTTGTTATCAAATTATTCGTTCCAAGTTCATCTAGGTTCATTCACTTATTAGTTAACAACGTGATGTTCCCTTCAAGATGCACTAGGTGCTCCAAGGGTGCCACTCGCCTCATTCTATTTCCCGTGCGCAACGTGCTCTTCAGGACACACTACATGCTCCAAGGGTGCCACTCACCTCTTGACTGACTTGGTAAACATAAAAACCCCTTGGAGTCAACACTTCGTCAGGTGATCTTGTGGGATACTAAGGGAGTCTAAGGAATAATGCTCTTGCCTTATTGTGCGCCTCTTAGAATCATCGTGAGTGATTGTTGCAGTCTTTCCTCATGACATCATGGGTCTTCTTAAACTAGGTAATCATTAACCTATAGTTCGAGCCATGATGGGAGTGATAGTAAGATATGGAAGAGCTATTGTTCACACCTCTCCCTCAACGTCTCTGGTAGTTGTGCGTGACCCCTCTACTCCACATGTGAGTTTGGTTGGAAAGCTATTGTCAGCCTGCATCATCAATGAATCATGTCAGAAATAAAATTCATAATCATAACATCTAATCATATGCACAAATGTCATATATACAACAATCAAACCCCAATAGTCCACTCCCTAACTCGATCCAAAGTCCAAGGCTTTCATCGATGCCTCTGCATCCTCGAGGTCCAAAATTCTACACACTCAGGAGAATCGAGTCAATAGAAAATTTTTATATCAATACAACAAAATAACATGTCATCATATCCATAATGCCTCATAATCATAATCAAATTCCCAATAGTATAATAATCCAGATCACTTGCAAACAAGTGTCCTCAAAGAATAATTTTGCTTAGTGCGGGCAAGAGTGGGTTGTTACAGTATATCTCGAACCTATCAGTATAAACAAATGGTGGTTCATGTGGAAAAACAAATGTTAAAGATATATATACTACATTTAAATCAAGGGAAACTTCTATCCCTTCAACAGACCCTTCAGATCTCTATATGCATCTTTATTGTAGCGTGTTCACCCAGTGATAGAGGATTGTTAGTGGGATAAATATATTTTTACTTTATTTTTTAATGAAAGGATGAAAATGTAGTTTTAATGGATAAAAATGGTAATTTCATCCATTTACAAAGTCAACTCAAATCATGGAAAATTTAATGGAAATAACTAATCCCCATTCCCATAAAGAGAGACGATTTCCCCATTCCCAGAGAGAGAGAGAGAGAGGGAGTGAAGGGGAGAGAGAGAGAGTAGGGTATAGAGAGGGGAAAATGAGAGTGTCAAAGGGAGTAAGAGAGAGAGGGGGAGAGATTGAGAAAATAAATGGGGAGGGAGAGGGTGAGGGGAGGAGAGAGAGAGAGAGAGAGAGAGAGAGAGAGAGTTGTTAAAGTTTTTGTTATTATTATGTTACTTTCAATTTACTAGATAACAATAGCATAGATAGGATCATTGAGAGAAACACAATCACAAGAGTACAAAACCATTTATACTGGGAAACCCTCAAGGGGAAGAAAACCTAGCAAAACTTCCTTAATATAGATAGCCAATACAATGCCAAGACAATGAACCAAGCAATTCAGAAATTCCTCTCCCAGAGATGCGCCTCTGTCTCTCTCTTCCTTCTTACGGCAACTGGTAACTATAGCTTCCTTAAAAAATTTTGCACTAGATGAGTGAGCTAAGTGTGTGTCCAAATGAGGTGCTAGCCTATCTTATTTATACAATCTGCCAAGTGTTGAACAGGTTTCTTTTCATTGGCAGGGCCGACTTCTCATTCTGGGTGGTTATAACCACTTTAATATATTATGGATGGGATGACTTCTCATTCTAGGTGGTTATAACCACTTTAGTATATTCTGGGGCCGTCTTTTCATTTATCCTATTACAATTAAGGTTTGACCAATCCGCAAAAGTGGATTTTGTCAATTACAATGCCAGACATGATCAATCCATAAAAGGGGATTGATCTAATCAATAATAAATACATTGTATCTTTATACACAAAAAGGGATAAGAATATTCTTTGCAGTTACACAATATTTTAACACTCCCTCTTAATAAGAAGAATATTTTTTATCTTTTTTCAGGTCATCGAATCTCAACATCAACTAGGCAACAACATCCACTAGATAACATCATCAACTGGGCAACATCATCAACTGGGTAACATCATCAAATGGATAACAGGAGGCATCAATATAATCCACTTGGTCATCTGGCATCATTATCACTGACTGGAATATCTATAAATCATCAAAAGTTTTGTTCTCTTTATCTTCACGCAGAAGATACTCTTTCTTTCTTTCGTTTTCACGCAGAAGATACTTCTTTATTATATTCACGCAGAATATGTCTTATCTTCACACATAAGATATTCTATGAGTTTTTCCTTTCCTTTTATGTTATCCCTTCTCTTGTAGTCATATATATCACCCATCCACTGGGGAGGACTACTACCATAACATCACTCCTAGTCATCCCACATGAACTAGAGAAGCTAAGATGCTAGCCTGGGAAAGACTAGACTCCCTTTCCATGATCCATGTAGGATAATGACACAAACCTCAAGAGACAACTAACCATTCCACATGGTCAAGGTTTTTGTTCCATGCTACTCCATCCTTGGCTAGAGGAGAGTATATGCCTGCTGCCCCTTGGAGAAACATCCACATTCCTCTCTATGAGGGTGGTCACACCCCTCTCTACGAGGGTATTATAGCATGTCCCTAGAGTATCCAAAACTCAACACTTGCACAGAGGCCAACGTTGACAATTTTCTCATTCTCCTTCTCTACAAATGTCTCTTCTCTTTCTCCTTCGCTATGAAGGTCTACCTGTGGGATTTCTAATTCCTTCTCTATAAAGGTTTCTTCCTTCTCTATGAAGGTATAGCTATGGGATCCAAAAAAATATATTGTGGTCCAAAATCTTTCAATGCTATAATACCATGCTACCCATCTGTTGG
The DNA here is from genome assembly GCA_000966675.3 of Picea glauca. Lineage (NCBI taxonomy): Eukaryota > Viridiplantae > Streptophyta > Pinopsida > Pinales > Pinaceae > Picea > Picea glauca. The sequence goes on from JZKD02S0211424.1 coordinate 638,872, forward strand.
GTACCATCCATCTACTGGATAACTTTCATATTGATCAAAATATTTGGGCACCATCCATCTACTTTCCTAACTGCATCAAATCACGATATTCTATTTCTAACTCGGAGACATAGCTCCCTCTTGCACCAAAGTTATAGTTTCTAATCATCATCCTTGAAGTTCACTTCTATAATATCCTGGGTGCCTTCTTGATTTCACATATTTCTTTCTTTTTGTCTTCATACTGGATCAACTTTCTCCCTCTACATCTATAAGAATGGTACTGGAGCGACCTGTAGTTACCTACATCTCATCCACTATATCTGAGTATCCATCTTTTTCATCATCTTCAATATTTATGCTCTACATCTTTAGGAGCCTCCTTCTCCTATATAAATACTGGATATTGTCTGGTCTTTACTAAGTGTCATCATATCATACGTCCTTCTCGTGTTGTATAACTTCTGCAAGTCATGGCATAAGTTCTTTCTTCCAATACTTGTAAACTTACTTACAATATGATTTCTTTGTCACTCTCATGAGTGATCATACATGAAATAAACATTTCATCTCGTTCTTCATCATCTTATTTGATACTTCCTTTATAAATCTGCATAGACACTGAAATAAAATGAGGTTAATTAACATTATCACAAAAAACTAACTTGTAATGAGAAGGTGTTAAAGTAAAGAAGATACTAAAAATAAACATGAATACTTATCTTTTGTTTTTTGTGTGGGGAGGCTCTACGGAATCCACCATTTGATTTCTTTCTTCAGATCAACTATCTTCAACTTAAAGTACATAATCCTTAATTTCTTCTAGAGCTTTCTTTGAGGGAGGAGATTCCTCTTCTTCTGCCACATGTGCTTGATACTTTCTTTTTCCTTTTCCTTAAGGAAGGTCATAGGAAAAGTGTCCCATTTTTTGACAGTTGTAGCATCTGATCTTTCAAACATCTTTCTTCTTGTGTGGAACTCTTACGGAGTTATCTTCTTTATTGTTCTTCCTGAAGGAATTTATTTTTTTCTTTTGAGCTATAAGAGCTTCCTCTTCATCGACAATTAATCTCTTTTGTTGGTCTGCAAGTCTAGATTCTTCGTTTGTGCAATCTTACCATAACTTATCAAACTTTGGTAACTTTATTCTTGCACACACTCCTTGTAGAAAAGGAATCCAAAATGTTGGAAACCCATTTAGGGTTGTGGTTACAAGCTCCTTGTCACTAATGACATCTCCAATAGCTGCATGCTGATCTCTAATCTGAGAAAATCTCATAAGGTAGGATGTGATAGATTTTGAGTTTTCCATCTTCATATTACGAAGTTGATTTCATAAGGTAAGATTCTAGCTAATGTCTTTTATTTAATATAACCTATTGAGTGCCTCATACATTTGCCTTGGTGTCTGTAGTTCGGATATATGAGGAATCAAGTGATCCTTCATTGAACCTGACACAATTCTCTTTGATTTCTTGTCATTCTTCCTATGCTTGGTATTTTTCTCTTCTTCATCTAGTTCTGGTACACACACTGTAACATGTTCTAGGAGATCATTATTGTCTAGAAACATCTCTAACCTATGCTTCCAATATCTAAAGTTTCTACATCCTTCCAGCCTGTCTTCTACCCTCATGTTGGTAGCCATTCTTTCTTGTAGTAGAAACCCTATCCCTCTAGGCTATAGAAATAATAAAAAAATCAAATTTCTAGGATCTGAAAACTGAACTCACCAAAAGATGCACTGGACTGAGGGAAGTATGCTGGTACAGTCAGATTTATGAAAATCCAAAATTTACCCCTTCAAACTTGATCTGCGGATTTCTGGACTGGTGCTTTTGGTTTTCTTGTACTTCTGGTACTCTGGTACTTCTTATACTTCTGGTACTCTGGTTTTTTGGTACCTTTGGTACTTTGTCAAAACTAGGGTTTCACTTTTTGGGAGATCTAGCCACTGAAAAATGTGTGCTGAAGATGCCAAAATCTTCCTTGAGGTAGGGCGCACCTTTGTAGATTGATTTGGGGTTGAAATTCTTCTTTAATAAAAAGCCATAATTTTCTTGTACGACAATAGTGACATTTTTCTTTTTCCTATGAAAGATGCTCTCTTCATCTTGGCTCTGATACCATGTTAATGTTTCTTCTATTATTAGGTTACTTTCAATTTACTAGATAACAATATCATAGATAGGATCACTGAGAGAAACACAATCACAAGATTACACAAGCATTTATCCTGGGAAACCCTCAAGGGGAAGAAAACCCAACACAACTTCCTTAATATAGATATCCAATACAATGGCAAGACAATGAACCAAGCAATACAAAAATTCCTCTCCTAGAGATGCACCTCTATCTCTCTTAATTCTTCCAGCAACTAGTAACTGCAACTTCCTTCAAAACTTGTGCACTAAATGAGTGAGTTGAGTGTGTGTCCAAATGAGGCATTGGCCTCTGTTATTTATACAATCTAGCAGGTGCAGAACAAGTGTCTTTTCACTGGCAAGGTCGACTTCTCATTCTGGGTGGTTATAACCACTTTAATATATTTTGGGGTTGTATTTTCATTTAGCTTATTACAATTAAGGTTTGACCAATCTGCAAAAGGCGATTTGGTCAATTACAATGCCCGACATGATGAATTTGAGTTGATACATGCATGAACCAAACCAGAACAGTTTTGATTGATTTGTGTTATAGATTGAGTTAAAAGGATAAATGGCTAAAACCAAAAATTAGCGTGCGAAGGGTAAAGTGCAAATGTGACACCAAAAAAGTTTTGACTGATTTTTTAGAAAATGGAATTCGAACACATGCCCTTTCGGACAAGTACTTGAAACTTCCACCTTAGACCAGAACAATTTTGACCGATCTTTTAGAAAAACAAACTGTCAAAACTGGAATTCGAACCAGTACCTAAAACTGGCACCTTAGGCCAACTCGGCCATCTTGACATTGTTTTAGACAATTTTCCTGGTTAATTGCTTGCCTAAGACCAACTCGGACATCATAAAAGACGTGAGGTGACAATTTTCCTAGTTAATTGCTTGCCTAACCTTAATTTTATTTCTCATATATTTACTCCCACTCTTTGTAAATTTCAGTTCATTGTAGTATAGTGTTGAGTATGCCTGTCACGCGGGTGAGCCGAATTCACTCTCTTTTTCACTTTTCTTTCCCAACTCTCACCCCATTAAAATTTCTCAAATACTTCGATAATGGCCTAAATAACTTTACAATATTTCTTACATGAGGCAATCAGGTTCAGGTTCTACAACATTTCAAAAATATTTCTTACCTAAGGCGATCATGTCACTTTTAAGTGCCAAATTTTGGAAGAACACAATTCTCTTGTTAGCTTTTTTCTGGATACTCTTTAACTACAAAGTTGAAGGAAAAATGGTACAAAAAAATATGAGAAGCTACCTAGTGTTTTTCAACTACAAAGATGAAGGAAAAATTGGTAGCAAAAAGTATGAGAAGCTACCCAGTATTTTAGTGAAAAATGTGTTATCACACACTATCACATTGTCATAGTATATATTAAATATTTTGTCGCTAATATTATACCTTTCTCATGCCATATTATACATCAAAGTTTCCATTGCTAATATTATACCTTTCTCATTTATTCATAAGGAATTTAACTTCGCTCCTATAGTTGAGGTTATGTTTTTCTTATCCTTGTTTGGACAAGGACACCATATGAAGTAATTGTTAATCAAACATTTTATTCCCTTAAGAGTGAATTACTCATCTCCCTCATGTACAAGGAAGTTGTCAAAAAAACAATTAATCACATTAATGCAAGACATCTTATTCCTTCTTCGATCCTATTTCAGCTACCTCATTTTTACTCAATTAAGTACAAATGAAACTCACCTTAATATGGTTCTCTATTGGTTAGTCATCTTTCA